>CM055111.1:22277354-22837771 GCA_029204225.1 Diphasiastrum complanatum
CCAAGTGGGTTTGAAGCCAAAGCTGTCAAAGTAGCTGAGCGAATCTACAATAAGTTTTCTATATGAAAATATTATAGAAAGAATGTTGACCCCCCGACTCGACCTTGAAAAGAATTTTCGGGGGGGTTTTTTTGATGTCCATCGAGAAATGTCAATGATTCGGTTTACACACTTATGTTAATCAAACAATAAAGTGTTTATGGAAATATTTTTTTGTTATACACAGATTTAGTACTCCCTATAATCCAGAGGTAATGGCCAAGCTGAATCTTCCATAAGATTCTCTAACACCATTATGACAAAGCAGTTTGGAAGCGAGTTCGGTCTGATTTGGGAACATAAACTGTATGCAGCAGGTATGGGCATTCAAAATCGGTTACCAAAATAGTACAAATCAACACCTTTTCAAACTGGTTTATGGTCAAGGATGTTTGTTATGGCAATTGAAATTTTTAATCCCAACTTTACGCATAGCAGCAAACGGAATGATTAAATGATGATCAGTTCTTACACAAACTTTGCCACGATGCATGGCACAAATTATGTGAAACTCGATTGATGGCAGTTCATGCCTTAGCAGCAGAGAAAGCCCGCCGCAAGGCATGGCACAATCGGCGATTGCATAAGAAAGATCTGGAAGCAGGAGATCTTGCATTGATGTACAAAACCAAGCTGATCAAGGGTAAGTTGAAGTTTACTGAGGAAGGCCCATATAAAGTGAAGGAAATTTTGAACTATGGCGCAGTAATTCTTGAGCACTTGGATGGGAAACGATTTGATACTCCGGTAAATGGCAGCCGATTATGCAAGTTTCGGCAGCCTGCTCCGCCAGTTCAACAAGCCTGATCTCAATATATTTTTCATTTTATTTGTTTTCAATTTTTTGTTTTCAGTATTTAATTTGCTGACTTTTTTTGGAAAAAGACAGTTGAAAAAAAAAAAAAAAAAGAGAAATAAGAAAGAAAGAAAAAATAAGAAAAGACCGATGAGCAAAAGTCAGGAAGTCATCGACATAAGGAAACGAAAGCACAATATTTTTATGGAAAATGACTTAGGGAACCACTATTTTGGGCCGATTTGGCCAATACAGTATCGGAAACCTTCGTTGAGCTCTCAGACCGTACATCCACCCTTGATTTATCTAATTGAGGTGGGCAAAGGTTCTGACAAGAGAAAATTCAATTTTTTGAGTCAGGCGAATGTTCAGTGATATGCCATTTTGGGAACCTTCGCTGAGCATCATAACATCATTATGAACCTTCGCAGACCTGCTAGATGATTTTAAAATGTCAAAATTAGGTTATCCATAGGTTTAGATTGTGGAAAAAAACATTTATGACAGTACTTGGGCGAAGGACCCTCCTGGGCGAAGCTTCATCCTTTGCTAGCCCTGGAAAACGTTCGCCTGATAGGTTTAGATCCCTAGAAACCTTCGCCGAGATTTTTATAGCCTATTTTATAGTACTGTACATGCGTGCAAATTTTTGTTCAGAACTGATCAGCCCAACTACTATTCAGTGTAATGGACCCACCAAATTCACCTATAAGTTGGCTGAAATCGAATTCATTCCTTACTTGTGCTAGCGAAGCCCTTGTGAATTTTTCGTGTGACCAAAGCCTTCCAAATTTCCTGCATTGCCTTCTGATACATTCTCACGCGGTTATAATTCCTTTCTGATCTTCATGTCTTCTACCGATACTTCCCAGTCTCCGCGCTATACTATCCATCGTGATGTCCCATCTGCAACAGACATCATGATTCTTCCTAGCACAAGCATGGTCACTCAGTGGATGACCCTTGAGGAGCCTCTACTTACTGCAATGGGTATTCATGAGAGAGCCTTTTTGGGATGTATCAATATGGATTTCATCACTCTTGCCTTCAGTACGTGGAAGGAAGAGAAATCCAAGTTTTACATCACCTTCCAAGGAGCCACACACAAGGTGCGCGTCACTGAGGCCGCACTTGCAGCAATAGGAATCTCATTTGGTACGCACGCCTCACCCAATCACAAGCACGCCAAATAGGCCATCAAGCCATACATTGACCTCACCAACGATCTGCATTGGACTAATGATGGTTACCTTCTGGAAGCCATCACTGAGCCTTCCATCCATGCCGCTGCCCAATTGTTGAATCATTTCCTGATGGTTGGCAACCTCAAGAAAGACCGCATCCCATCTCAAATCCTTCACAAGATAGTGGAGTCCCACATCAAGTTGGACAAAGCCCCTCTTGAACCATATAACTGGTTCAAGACTGTTTCTGGTGAGCTCAAGCGAGCTATTAAGGCCAATACAAAGCAGCAGTTTGTCGTTGGCTCTCTATTGTCCCTATTAGCCGTTTCTCACTTAGAAAATAGAATCCATGGCTTCCACCTGGATTCTGTGCTTTCAGTTTACGAAGAAGCACCAGCCGAGTCATCTCACCAAGCCTCAAGTTCTCATAGTCGTCCTTGTCTACACAGTGAGATCGTAATTCCTGACTCGCCTTCCGGGTCACGACGTCGTACTAGGCATACCTCATCAATTGCGCTTCCACCCTCTGCTGCTGTTCGCACTGAACTTCCCATTCCCCTCGCCTCTGATGCTTCCCTCGCCTCTGCTCCCATACAAGGACAGTTTGTGACCATTGGGCCTACCATTCCCATCACAGCTGTCTGAAGGGTTCGAAGACGAGGATATTTTTTAAGAAGAAGAGACTTTGGCACCTATTCCACGCCTACCACGGACAGTACCATCAGGGTCTCCTGCTATTGCCACCTCCATGACTGTCGATTCTGGTGATGCTCTCGGGTTAGTTTCAAGCCTTGGGAAAGTGATTCAGTCTATGCTGGATAAAAAAAAGACATGGAACAGAGGATCTCTGTTTTAGGATCTGAAAACACTCTGATCAGCCAAAAAATTGTCCAGCTGGATCGAGAGGTGAAGATAGCCAAGCAACATGAAGAAAAAGGCTGAAAGCGAAAAGACATTGGCCCAGCAACAAGCTGATCGCTTGGAAACCTACATCAGCTCCCTACAAAATGCCTTGACAACCACACATGATCAGGTAGATAAGGCTGTGCAAGATGCCAAGCAACAGGTGCAGCTGCTGAAAGGGTAATTACAAATGGCCGAATAAGATCGCACACGGCTTCAAGGTGAATTGGATGCGACCACCCTTGAGCATGATGCGTATCTGCAAACACAAATATCCGATCATCCAGTCACACCGACGGAGATTGCATATTTATTCAAGAAAGTGGAAACATACAAAGTGGCCCTTCAGGGATTCCAAGGCTACTTTGATAGGTGCAAAGGAGCAGCTTCAACCGAGTTGGAAAAGGAAAAAGATACCATCAACGCCTATGAAAAAGCCGTCGCTCAAGTGTTGGAAGCTGGACCACAAATCCCATTACGGTCATGCCGCAATTCTCCCCTTCGTGCCAAGAAGCTGTACAGATGGATACAGGGGTTGATTCGAGCATGGACCAGGGGGAGCTCCAGATCTAGCAGATCAACCGCCAACTATACCGACAGTACAAGCAAGTTCATCCTCATCAAGGACAGGCCATTTATTCAGAAGGCCCATCAGCGTCGAGGACGAGATCCAGACCTTCTTAAAGCGGCATCCACATGAGTCCTCGCGTGGTGGATGGGTTCTCAGATTAAAGACCTCCGAGATTGAGGCTGGCAAAGAATTGGACAAAATACCTGCACTGGGAGAGCAGCCGGCATGGAGAATCATGGTTTTTGAGAAACTCTGGAATCAATTAGGAGCTATCTCGCCAGCCCTCGCCAGTTGCGAGTAGATCCTTATTACGTGCCAATGCCGCGAAGACAAAAATGGAAAGATTTGGGATTCGTCATGGATAAAGTCACCATCCATACGCCCAATTGGCCAATCATCCACCAGCCTTACAACTGGAATATTTTAGTGGATTTCCACCTGGCCTTACAGGCATATCAGAGAGAGTATGTCTACTCTCCGGATCCAACAGTGCGACAATCGGCAATGTTTTCAAAAGATCTAAATCTGTTGGCGTCAGTGGCAACCAAATGGGACGATTGCCTTCCTACTCTGGCATTTGATCCAAATACGTCGATGGCCTCAGAGCAAACCAAAGATCAGCTGCCGATTGCTCAACTGTATTTCCATGCGGCTATGATGGGAGGCTCTTGGGAATCTTGCTTCACCTCATGGACAACTTCCAAGTGGATTGTCGGAGCCCACCGTTGTTTCCTACTGCATAATTTGGATTTCAATACTACACGCCTTGACTTTATGGAGAAGGTGCAGTATCATTTAATTAAGATTCGGCGCGAAGCCAATAAAAGTCTCCAATAACTACATATTGTAGGTGTCGTGGGACGGCCACTAGTTTTGGTGGGGGATATTATTGGAGGGTTTGCGGATCCCAAGGCAGCCCTAACCCTAGTTAATAAGTGAGAGGGATTTGGCATCCTGTGTGCGTAAGTCCAACCCGATGATCACATAGTTATTTGATTGATTAGTTAAAAGTTAATAAAGAACTTTAGGCCTTTTTGAGGGACTTTTAATGTCGCAGGGCCTAATTGTCAAGTTAGTGAATAAAGTTGGGTTTCCTTCCAATTTTGATGGTTCCCACACTTTTTTAAATTTGAATAAAAAGAGAGGCAAGACTGGACCAATAGGATTCAGAGGCCAGGGTCCTCCTCTCTACTATAAAGTTGCTCTTCATGTTCATTTCCTCATTTCAATAAAGCAGATTGGTTTTCTTTAGAAATGGATTGATGAATGTCCTTGCTCTTCCTCTCTTCTCCTCCATTTCTCATGCTTTCTTTGGATTTTGCTAATTGTTGGATTTGATCGTTATTGGGATTGCTATTTCTTATGCTTTTTGTGAGAGAGAGAAAGGGAGAGAGAGAAGAGTAAATTTCTATCATTGTTGTGGATTTAGGGTTAATGGATGTTAGTGTTAATGCTTAGTGTTAATGGATGTTAGTGTTAGATCCTCCATTCATGTTGAAATCTGAACTATACTATCGCTCTCATGGGAACGAACCTACGCATGACAACTAACTTCCGTCTCTTTGATGCTAGATTGACTAGATCTTGGATTCAGGTTAGGCAAGGAAAGTCCCTGTAGGAATTGCTCTTTTCTGGGGATATGAGCTGATAGAGGACTTTCCGTATGTTCTTCCTCTCGCAGAAATTCACTATACTTAGTGATGGTTGCCTTCTGGAAGCCATCACTAAGCCTTCCATCCACGCCGCTGCCCAATTGTTGAATCATTTCCTGATGGTTGGCAACCTCAAGAAAAACCACATTACATCTCAAATCCTTCACAGGATAGTGGAGTCCCACATCAAGTTGGCCAAAGCCCCTTTTGAACCATATAACTAGTTCAAGACTGTTTCTGGTGTGTTCAAGCGAGCTATTAAGGCCAATATAAAGCAGCAGTTCATTGTTGGCTCTCTATTGTCTCTCTTAGCCGCTTCTCACTTAGAAAACAGAATCCATGGCTTCCACCTGGATTCTGTGCTTTCAGTTTACAAAGAAGCACCAGCCGAGTCATCTCACCAGGCCTCAAGTTCTCATAGTCGTCATCGTCCACACAGCGAGATCGTAATTCTTGACTCGCCTTCCGTGTCACGACGTCATACTAGGCATACCTCGTCAGCTGCGCTTCCACCCCCTGCTGTTGTCGTACTGAACTTTCCATTCCCCTCATCTCTGATGCTTTCCTCGCCTCTACTCCCATACAAGGACAGTCTGTGACCATTGGGCCTACCATTCCCATCACAGCTGCCCAGGCCGCCTCACCCCCACACACCCTAGCAACCTCACCCAACACACAGTTCTTCATGGATATGTTTGATGATTCCGACCCCCTTGGGGCCACCAAAATCTTTGAATGCCCTAGAGCCCAGCACCCTTTGAACTCCAATCCCCTAGAAGAGGATCCATTCATATCCATGAAGCTATTGTTGGTGTCGAAGATGACAGTCAACAACCACCCACACAAGGTAGCCCAGCCACACTTCGGGTTGACACAACTGTCAAGTCACCAAAGCAGTTCGACGCCACGGTGCCTGAAGGGTTCGATGACGAGGATATTTTTAAAGAAGAAGAGACTTTGGCACCTATTCCACACCTACCACGGACAGTACCATCAGGGACTCCTACTGCTGCCACCTCCATGACTGTCGATTCTGGTGATGTTCTCGGGTTAGTTTCAAGCCTTGGGAAAGTGATCCAGTCTATGCTGGATAAAAAAAGGAAATGGAGCAGAGGATCTCTGTTTTAGGATCTGAAAGCACTTTGATCAGCCAAAAAATTGTCCAACTGGATCGAGAGGTGAAGATAGCCAAGCAACATGAAGAAAAGACTGAAAGCAAAAAGACATTGGCCCAGCAACAAGCTGATCGCTTGGAAACCTACATCATCTCCCTGCAAAATGCCCTAACAACCACACAGGATCAGGTAGATAAGGCTGTGCAAGATGCCAAGCAACAGGTGCAGCTACTGAAGGGGCAATTACAAATGGTCGAACAAGATCGCACAGGGTTCAAGGTGAATTGGATGCAACCACCCTTGAACGTGATGCGTATCTGCAAACACAAATACCCGATCATCCGGTCACACCGACGGAGATTGCATATTTGTTCAAGAAAGTGGAAACATACAAAGTGGCCCTTCAGGGATTCCAAGGCCGCTTTGATAGGTTCAAAGGAATAGCTTCAACCGAGTTGGAAAAGGCAAAAGAGACCATCAACGCCTATGAAAACGTTGCCACTCAAGTGTTGGAAGCCGGACCACAAATCCCCGTTCCGGTCATGCTGGAATTCTCCCCTTCGCGCCAAGAAGCTGTACATATGGATACAAGGGTTGATTTGAGCATTGACCAGGGGGGAGCTCCATATCTAGCAGATCAACCGCCAACTATACCTGCAATACAAGCGGGTCCATCCTCATCAAGGACAGGCCATTTATTCAGACGGCCCATCAGCGTCGAGGACCAGATCCAGACCTTCTTAAAGTAGCATCCACATGAGTCCTCGCGTGGTGGATGGGTTCTCAAATGTAAGACCTCCGACATCGAGACCGGCAAATAATTGGACAAAATACCTGCACTAGGAGAGCAGCCGGCATGGAGAATCACTGCTTTTGAGAAAACTCCGGAATCAATTAGGAGTTACGTCGCGAGCCCTCGCCAGTTGCGGGTAGATCCTTATTACGTGCCAATGTCGCGAAGACAAAAATGGAAAGATTTGGGATTGGCTATGGATAAAATCACCATCCATACGTCCAATTGGCCAATTATCCACCAGTCTTACAGCCAAAATATTTCAGTGGATTTCCATCGGGCCTTATAGGCATATCAGAGAGAGTATGTCCACTCTCCAGATCCAAGAGTGCGACAATCGGCAATGTTTGCAAAGGATCGAACTCTTTTGGCGTCTGTGGCAACCAATTGGGACAATTTTGTTTCTACCCTAACATTTGATCCGAATAAGCCGATGGCCTCAGAGCAAATCAAAGATCAGCTGCCGATTGCTCGACTGTATTTCCGTGTAGCTATGATGGGAGGCTCTTGGGAATCCCACTTCACCTCATGGACAACTTCCAAGTGGATTGCCGGAGCCCACCATTGTTTCATGCCACATAATTTGGATTTCGATACTGCATGTCTTGACTGTATGGAGAAGGTGCAGTATCATTTAATTAAGATTCGGTGCGAAGCCAATAAAAGTCCCCAATAACTGCATATTGTAGGTGTCGTGGGACCGCCACCAGTTTTGGTGGGGGATACTGTTGGAGGGTTTGTGGATCCCAAGGCAACCCTAACCCTAGTTAATAAGTGAGAGGGATTTGGCACCCTGTGTGTGTAAGTCCAACCCGATGATCACATAGTTATATGATTGATTAGTTAAAAGTTAATAAAGGACTTTAGGCCTTTTTGCGGGACTTTTAATGTCGCAGGGCCTAATTGTCAAGTTAGTGAATAAAGTTGGGTTTCTTTCCAATTTTGATGGTTCCCACACTTTTTTAAATTTGAATAAAAAGAGAGGCAAGACTGGACCAATAGGATTCAGATGTCAGGGTCCTTCTCTCTACTATAAAGTTGCTCCTCATGTTCATTTTCTCATTTCAATAAAGCAGATTGGTTTTCTTTAGAAATGGATTGATAAATGTCCTTGCTCTTCCTCTCTTCTCCTCCATTTCTCATGCTTTCTTTGGATTTTGCTAATTGTTGGATTTGATCGTTATTGGGATTGCTATTTCTTATGCTTTTTGTGACAGAGAAAGGGAGAGAGAGAAGAGTAAATTTCTATCATTGTTGTGGATTTAGGGTTAATGGATGTTAGTGTTAATGCTTAGTGTTAATGGATGTTAGTGTTAGATCCTCCATTCATGTTGAAATTTGAACTATACTATCGCTCTCATGGGAACGAACCTACGCGTGACAACTAACTTCCGTCTCTTTGATGCTAGATTGACTAGATCTTGGATTCAGGTTAGGCAAGGAAAGAAACTCACTACAATTTTGGCATCGTTGCTGGGGACCGAACCCGGGTTGTCCGCGTGATAGGCGGAAATACTTACTACTATACTTAGTGATGGTTGCTTTCTGGAAGCCATCACTGAGCCTTCCATCCACGCCGCTGCCCAATGGTTGAATCATTTCCTGATGGTTGGCGACCTCAGGAAAGACCGCATCACATCTCAAATCCTTCATAGGATAGTGGAGTCCCACATCAAGTTGGCCAAAGCCCCTCTTGAGCCATATAATTGGTTCAATACTGTTTCTGGTGTGTTCAAGCGAGCTATTAAGGCCAATATAAAGCAGCAGTTCACCGTTAGCTCTCTATTGTCTCTCTTAGCTGCTTCTCACTTAGAAAACAGAATCCATGGCTTCCACCTGGATTCTGTGCTTTCGATTTACGAAGAAACACCAGCCGAGTCATCTCACCAGGTCTCAAGTTCTCATAGTCATCGTTGTCCACACAGCGAGATCGTAATTCCTGACTTGCCTTCCGCGTCACGACGTCATACTAGGCATACCTCGTCAGCTGCGCTTCCACCCCTTGCTGTTGTTCATACTGAACTTCCCATTCCCCTCATCTCTGATGCTTTCCTCGCCTCTACTCCCATACAAGGACAGTCTGTGACCATTGGGCCTACCATTCCCATCACAGCTGCCCAGGCCGCCTCACCCCCGCACACCGAAGCAACCTCACCCAACACACAGTTCTTCATGGATATGTTTGATGATTCCGACCCCCTTGGGGCCACCAAAATCTTTGAAATGCCCCAGAGCCCAGCACCCTTTGAACCCCAATCCCCTAGAAGTGGATCTGTTCATATCCATGAAGCTACTATTGGTGTCAAAGATGACAGTCAGCAACCACCCACACAAGGTAGCCCAGCCACACTTCGGGTTGACACAACTGTCAAGTCACCAAAGCAGTTCGACGCCACGGTGCCTGAAGGGTTCGAAGACGAGGATATTTTTAAAGAAGAAGAGACTTTGGCACCTATTTCACGCCTACCACGGACAGTACCATCAGGGACTCCTACTGCTACCACCTCTATGACTGTCGATTCTGGTGATGCTCTCGGGTTAGTTTCAAGCCTTGGGAAAGTGATCCAGTCTATGCTAGATAAAAAAAAAGAAATGGAACAGAGGATCTCTGTTTTAGGATCTGAAAGCACTCTGATCAGCCAAAAAATTGTCCAACTGAATTGAGAGGTGAAGATAGCCAAGCAACATGAAGAAAAGACTGAAAGCAAAAAGACATTGGCCCAGCAACAAGCTGATCGCTTGGAAACCTACATCATCTCCCTGCAAAATGCCCTGACAACCGCACAGGATCAGGTAGATAAGGCTGTGCAAGATGCCAACAAATCCCCGTTCCGGTCATGCTGCAATTCTCCCCTTCGCGCCAAGAAGCTGTACATATGGATACAAGGGTTGATTTGAGCATTGACCAGGGGGGAGCTCCATATCTAGCAGATCAACCGCCAACTATACCAGCATTACAAACGGGTTCATCCTCATCAAGGACAGGCCATTTATTCAGAAGGCCCATCAGCGTTGAGGACCAGATCCAGACCTTCTTAAAGCAGCATCCACATGAGTCCTCACGTGGTGGATGGGTTCTCAAATATAAGACCTCCGAGATCGAGGCCGACAAAGAATTGGACAAAATACCTGCACTGGGAGAACAACCGGCATGGAGAATCACTGTTTTTGAGAAAACTCCGGAATCAATTAGGAGTTACATCGCCAGCCCTCACCAGTTGCGGGTAGATCCTTATTACGTGCCAATGCCGCAAAGACAAAATTGGAAAGATTTGGGATTGGCTATGGATAAAATCACCATCCATACGTCCAATTGGCCAATCATCCACCAGTCTTACAGCTGGAATATTTCAGTGGATTTCCACCGGGCCTTACAAGCATATCAGAGAGAGTATGTCCACTCTCTGGATCCAAGAGTGCGACAATCGGCAATTTTTGCAAAAGATCTAACTCTGTTGGCGTCAGTGGCAACCAAATGGGATGATTGCCTTCCTACCCTGGCATTTGATCCAAATAATTCGATGGCCTCAGAGCAAATCAAAGATCAGCTGCCGATTGCTCGATTGTATTTATGTGCGGCTATGATGGGAGGCTCATGGGAATCCCGCTTCACCTCATGGACAACTTCCAAGTGGATTGCCGGAGCCCACTGTTGTTTCTTGCCGCATAATTTGGATTTCAATACTACACGCCTTGACTTTATGGAGAAGGTGCAGTATCATTTAATTAAGATTTGGCGCAAAGCCAATAAAAGTCCCCAATAACTGCATATTGCAGGTGTCGTGGGACGGCCACCAGTTTTGGTGGGGGATACTGTTGGAGGGTTTGCGGATCCGAGGCGACCCTAACCCTAGTTAATAAGTGAGAGGAATTTGGCACCCTGTGTGTGTAAGTCCAACATGATGATCACATAGTTATTTGATTGATTAGTTAAAAGTTAATAAAGGACTTTAGGTCCTTTTGCGAGACTTTTAATGTCACAGGGCCTAATTGTCAAGTTAGTGAATAAAGTTGGGTTTCCTTCCAATTTTGATGGTTCCCACACTTTTTTAAATTTGAATAAAAAGAGAGGCAAGATTGGACCAATAGGTTTCAGAGGCCAGGGTCCTCCTCTCTACTATAAAAAGGGACCAACTCGAGCTGCTCCTCATGTTCATTTCCTCATTTCAATAAAGCAAATTGGTTCTCTTTAGAAATGGATTGATGAATGTCCTTGCTCTTCCTCTCTTCTCCTTCATTTCTCATACTTTCTTTGGATTTTGCTAATTGTTGGATTTGATCATTATTGGGATTGCTATTTCTTATGCTTTTTGTGAGAGAGAAAGGGAGAGAGAGAACAGTAAGTTTCTATCATTGTTGTGGATTTAGGGTTAATGGATGTTAGTGTTAATGGATGTTAGTGTTAGATACTCCATTCATGTTGAAATCTGAACTATACTATTGCTTTCATGGGAACGAACCTACGCATGACAACTAACTTCTGTCTCTTTGATGCTAGATTGACTAGATCTTGGATTCAGGTTAGGCAAGAAAAGAAACCCACTACAAACAAGTATTGGAGTTGAACTTTACATCACAACCATTATCAAGCAACTTTTCCACATTGATTAAGCTCTTTGTAAGCTTCGGAATGAAAAGAGCATTAGAAAGTGCAAGAACTTTTGAAGAAGCAAGTTTCAATGGAATGTTGCCAATTCCTTCTATTGGGCACTCATGATCATTAGCTATGTAAATAGATCTCTTGAGTCCTTTGAAAGGTAAGATTGAGTCAAATGACTCCTTTGAACAGCACATATGTGAAGAAGCTCCATTGTCTATGTACCAAGCTCCATCTTTCTTGAAAGGTGATGAAAAAAAACTGGACACCATGAGTGATCCTTCTCCATCACTTGCAACAAAATCTTCTTCAATCTCTTTGGAGAGATTAGCTTGTTTGAGTTGGTTTTTCTTCTTAAAACAATTAGAGGCATAGTGCCCCTTCTTGCCACAGAAGAAACACTTCACTTTCTTCTTCTTGGTATTTGAGTTAGAAGGATGAGATGTATCATCCTCTTCGCCATATTTGTCTTGATCTTTGGCTTTGTCTTTGTTGGAGGCTTGAGAGAACTAGTTCTTACTCCTTCCTTTTTGCTTTCCTTTGACAAAGAGGGCTTTGTCACTTCCACCATGTTCGAGTTTGTTCATTCTGGAGAGTTTATAGCTTTGTCTAGATTCTTCAGAAATAGGAATTCCTTGGAGAGTTTCTAGATTAGGAAACTCCTCCTTAATAGCAAAAGACTGAACAAGATTATCATAGTCATCTCTCAAGCCATTCAATATGACTTGAACTAGCTCACCTTGGTTAATGGTAACACCAACACAGGAAAGCTCTCTATGTAAATCTTTAACTCTCAAAACATAGTTAGATGCACTCTCTTCACTTCTTTGGAAACTTTGGAAAATCTGATTCCTAAGAGTGAGTATTCTAGAAGTACTCTTTGCTTCACAAATGGTCTTTAGTGCATCCCAAGCTTCTTTGGCTGTAGTGCAAGATCCTATCTCTCTCAAAATTTCATTAGATGCATTCATCTTAATCAAATGTAGAGTCATTCTAGCTCTTTTCTTATACTTAAGAATTTCAGCCTGTGCTTGAGGCTCCTCCTCAAGACCAAGCACAATATCCATAACATCCTGGAGTATCAAAATAGACTCCATTCAGAACTTCCAAATTGAGTAATTAGAAGTGTTTAGTCTTTCACTGGCTTCTAGAAGATATCCTCCCTGAGATGCCATTTTAATGAAGACTTCTTAGTTATTGGACTGAAATATGTTTGAGCTTGTTTCAATTAGACTTAAAGTTACTGCTCTCTTTCACTATAGGTATTTTCAACGATGTACTACCTTCCTATGTAAAACACTTGCAACTGTATTTGAGATGAATCTCAAATATTGCACAAGACAAGTTATCTAGATCAGACACACAAAGTGGATTAAGTCACTTTGGCTAGTTTGAATCCTACTTTTGGCACGTGTTAAATGCTTCAAAAGAAAACACAATTGACTCTCAGAAGGCTCAAAAGGTGTTCATAATTCAAACTCAGTCATGATCCCCAGTTTCTTGTGTAGGATGCTGAAAACAATGGATTCTGAACAAAGCAAGATTGAATCAAATTAAAATGTTGTCACTCGGATTTTGGACCTATCCCTATCCTCTTTAAGAGCTTATAACTCTTGATAGACACATCAGATTGATTTGGTTTCAATTTCTATGGAAAGTAAAGATCATAAGCTTTCCATCAAGCTATAAGACTGTTATCTTTGGATCTATAAGCAAGGAGAACAAAGGGACTAAAAATCTCTGATTTTCACACAAGCGAAATTCCAAAATTCCGTACTACCACAATTCAGGTTTGAAAATTCATTTCAAATTCGATTTGATCCAAATACACTTCAGAGAAGGGTGAGAAAAAGTGCAAAACTGCTTTTTTGCTTGACTTAGCTCTCAGTTTCTTGTACAATCAGAGATGTTAGCATGCAAAGCTTAATTTGGCTCTGATACCATGACAAAAAATTTCAGAATTCACACGTGTGGGGAATGTCCACAAATATGATAGATCTAATTAAGCTTTGTGATTAGCACAATAACTTGATTCTAGATGGATTAGCAAGATCTAGTTCAGAAGAAATGGCTTAATCACAATCTAGCATGCTAAGCAACTGAATATGATAGCAGAGAGAGAGAGAGAGAGAGAGAGAGAGAGAGAGAGAGAGAGAGAGAGAGAGAGAGAGAGAGAGAGAGAGAGAGAGAGAGAGAGAGAGAGAGAGAGAGAGAGAGAGAGAGAGAGAGAAGCAAAGCCTCCTCCTCCTACCTTTTTTTTATGTGAAGTCCTCCTTTTTTGCCATTGTATGTTTGCTTGTGGATTGATGAATGCTTGAATGTGTTTCCTAATCATGCTATCACAATAAAGAAGATCATTAGCACAAAGTTTTGTCCTCCTAATCCACAAAAACACACAATAGTAAAATAGGAGTTAGACATCATTCTCGAGATATCACTAAGATCTATTAGGTAGCTTACTTCCATTGCTCCCCTCCCTTGAGAAGATAAGCCTCAAGAGGAGAAGGTTTAGAGCTCAAAGAGCCTTAATAACCCAAGAAAAGCCAAGATCCAAGAAGAGGGTCTTCACACATCAAAATCTAAAAAGAATTAAGAAGAGTGTCAAGCACCTCACCCCCAAACTAAGTCATTCCACCTTTAGATCTCATGCCAAGATTGACACCCTTGGTCCATTTAGATCCGTAGTTTAACTCTCTCCCCATTGGATCGAAACTCGTACTACACGACGTCTCACCCAGTTGGAGATCCAAATCTTGACTTTGCCCTCTTGATCGCGACAATTGGGGAGGCATAGAAATGGTCCAACATTTTTTTGGCACCGTTGCTGAGGAGACGATGCTAATCTATTGTTTAGATGGGTTTTAGTTTGCATTTAGTTTGTATTTTCATAGGTTTATTACTCGCCGACAAGATTTTCTCTGTTTTTCCTTTATTATTTTTACTCGCCACTTCTCTAGAGAGCTAGGCAGGCTCCACACATTGTTCTGTGAGCTTAGCAGAGACTTTACTTGCCTTGCAGCCTATAACTCATTTTTTACACTTTTTCTTTGCTAACTTTATTCGCCATTAGAGCAGAGTGATCAACAAGCTCAAGGGCATCTTCCGGGTGACCCTTGAGTTATAACTTATTATTCGTGCTCAGAGCCATTACTCACCATTTTGAATTTTCCCTCCAATTTTTTTTCGTTCCCGCCCTTTTATTACTCGTTAGTTATTACTCGCCATCAGGGAGCAGTTGCGTTGCCAGCAACAACATCAGCAAGATCGACAGCCAAGGTCACAAGTCTAATATGAAAAAGACGGGGCTAAAGAAGGTAGATGGGCAATCCAAAATGACTCAATCAGAAGAAGTATTCCAATCATGATGAAGATTCTTTAGAAAAAGAAAACACAAGCATTGGAGAATAAGTCTCCTTCTTCAACCAACCTCTTGCCATACTTCTGTGGCCATTCTCATGTCTATCGTCCACAACATGTACCGTTGTCACCACTACCCTTCCTTCCATCTGTTTGTTTATCATCAATTTAGTGTTCTTCTGAGAAATTCCCAATTTTTGATAGTCTTACCGAAGCAGCTGATAGATCATTGCAAGTGTCTTGTGGAGACCAACTACTAACTACAATGGATGATCAGCCAAACGAAGATCTAAGAAGCAAGCGAAGCAGCCAGAACAAATAAAGAGAAAGATCCAAGAAGCTGAGGAGGAAAGGACAAAACTTAAGCAACAGATGAGTCATATCAACCTTGATCAAAAGAAACTCTCTGGAGCAATGATAGTTGAATCCCCTCTTATGAAGCCCAAAGAGATCCAAAAGTAACGGATCAAAAGGTAACGGATCAAAAGAAAGAGCCGCAGAAAATGAAAGATGAAGACATCCATGAACCTGCAAAATAAAGCGAGCTCCTCATCCAGCAAGTGGTGGTCGAAGCTCGACATTGCAAGGGTACAAGGCTGCAACCGTAGAACTATCAGTTCCTTCACCCTACCACCAAGCCTTCATCATGTTTTCTTACCGTTACCAAACTGTCCATCCAAAACTGTTCCTACCACCAATTTTTGATGAATCCATCCCCTTGAGACTGATAATCAAAGTTTGTGCAACCTGCAGATCAAAGGTTCTCCTTGAGACTGGAACTTCAACTGAGAGAAGAACCACGAGAACACCCAAAGGCAAATGGAGGATACAGACCTCCTAGAAGATAGAATCTGCCAAGAAACCAAAGATGAAACTGTCAATGGCAGATACAAGTGACTAAACAAAGAGATACATGGAAAGCACTCATGCATGCAGAGTTGTTAAGCTACCGAGAGCTCTCCAAATTTTGAGAATGTCAACCCATTACAACAATAAGACATTCTAATCCAATTGCGGCAATTGGTGAAAAATAGTTTTTGTGATAAAGACCGGCGACAATAAACACTTGGTTTTATGTAAGCGAACGAGAATCTACGCTTTTCCAAGTGACGATCGAAGATGCCAATGCAAAGCGGAGCGACATCGTCCAATATGAGTTGTAGTGGGTCCTGTAACACATTAGGGGTGGGATGATGTTGGCTGATTTTGATGAATCCCCAAGATACTCAGACATAGCAACTCAAGAGCACCTCTCACCTTAGACCGAGGAGGTCTCTGAGAAGACGAGACTAATGAAGACTGAGAGTCGAGTATGAGAGCCGAGAAATACTAGCTAGAAAAGACAAGTAAGAACTGTTAAGCCTCATGGTGAATCCCGGAAGATGGAATGACCATGTAGGAACTAGTATTATGATTGCTCATATTACAAATATAGCAATATCGGACAGGTCGCTCTAACATCTATCTCAACTATGGGCATTTGTTTCCGGTATGGTTGCCTTGGTAGTGTGAACACTAACTAGATTCTCTCCTTGGGTAGGCGTGGGTAGGGCCTGGTTGCATGTCTTTCAGCTTTTGGTCTACAGTTGTGGTAAGGTCAATCATGAGCTTTTTGATCTACTCATTGCTTTGCGTGTGCAGCCTCTCTATGGCAGATATAATGGTATCGACACTATTGGATGTAGAGGCAGAAGCGTCATCATAAAGCTTATCCTTGCGTTTGGCTCTTCGTTCTTTTCTGCATCTTCGTTTCTGGTCAAAGTTATCAGAGTCCGAACTAGTGCTCTCACTATCATCGACTCTCTTGATGGCATCGGCGCAGGTTGCTTGAAAAGACGCATATTTGTCTCTTTGAGATCAGATCGGGATCAAAACAAGAGTCGGATGGATGGATGCGAAGTGGTGTAATTGCAAATCTAAAAGGCAATCGGAGAAAATGAAAATACCGAAAATACATATGGGTCTTGATTGTAAAAAGATCAAGAAAATTTTTAGAATTTTTTTGATGGCGAGTTATGCTAAACGAGTAATAGCAGACGCGAGTAATAGGATTATAACTCACCGAGCTGTCCACTTGCTAAAAATGATGATCAGAATAATCTGTGAAGATGGCAAGTAATGAGGAACTGGGCGAGTAGTAAATGACAGGTAATAGCTCTGATGGCGAGTTATAATTTATAACTCGCCGGTCTGTCAGAAGATAGATCAGTATGAGTACCCGTCTCAGCTCTTATGGCGGGTAAAGTTGATGAATAAAAAAATGAAAAAATTCAGATGGCGAGTTATAAATCATGTTGATAGATCCCCTGCTCCAGAGGACGTATTGTTTACTTCGATTCTTTTTGGCTCTTTTTCAGAACTGTTTCTGCCTGTTATCAGGCTTCATGGCATTCGTTAGATAGTTTCTTGAGTTTACGATGCCAACCCAGGCAAAAGAGACATAGTTTCATTGTAGTATAGATTCTCTTTGTCCTGCCTGTCAGAGGACTACTCAAGGACGTCACTCTTGAACGCACTTACATTCTACATAGATGCAAGCCCAGAACGCTCATTCACAGATCAGCATGTAAACCAATGAACGTTCAGTAGTTTCTACTGCTACTTACTCTAAAAACGGATTGAAATCAGATTCTACACTACACTGAGCTTGCATAAACTGATAAACAAGAAACAAGAACTAAACTACAGCATGTTAGAAGTTCAAGAATCAAGAAACTAACCAGCCTTTTGATTCTCGAACATCCCAAGAACATCAAAAAGTGGATTGTACAGAGATATACAAGAATCACACCATAGATCCAGCCTATTTAGTTTACTTGAATGCTGGTTTGAGAAAGCTAATCCACTCTACAAAACAACAAATCTAATCCACTCTACAGTCCACAACCACACACAAAAGGAGGGAAGAGCAAGATCATAAATGCATCACTCAAGAAACAAGCATGATCAAGGAGCTCAATGGTTGCACCAAACTCGTAAAGGCTCTTCTCATTTCAGCATGGAGTTGATTCAAATCACAAAAAGCTCCTCTTCACAAAGAGGGAGTCTCTTAAATAAGCAAGAGAGCTCCTTAAGTGGCATCCTAGTGGAATTTCCACATTTCACAAATTACAAGTGAAATATTGCTCTCCACTAGAGGTCACCATCAAAAGGTGGCTCACTCTACTTTCTTTAAGAGGGGTCTACTTGCATTTATTGCATTTGCAGCACCAAATCCCGTCCCATTGGCACAACACCAAGGTGCCTTACCCCAACCACCACCTAGACTGGCATTACCTCCCATTCCCCCCAAAACCCAAGGTTTAGTAGTATGAAACCCACAACCAGCTGCTCAGTAGTTGAACATGGTCAAAGAAATTGAAGAACCCTACTACCCTGGAGAGGAAGTGCAGAAATCTATTCCACTGCATTTCATAGACGGAGAGAATGGAGACTTAGTGCCTATCTACGCCAATCAACTTAGAGGTACTGGACTTAGAGCTCTCATCAAGTGCTACAGATGTGGAGAGAACCATAGAATCGCTGAGTGCCCTAACAAGCCACAAGGCAATTTTGTACCTTTATGCCGAGATTGTGGGTACGGACACTCATATCTCACGTGTCCAAATAGACAGGAGAAGCAAGGAGAAGTCTCTGCCCTCTGCATTTGATGAGTGTGGTAGGAGAGCCCAAGGCATCTACAATGCCAGTATTCATCCAGACAAGAGCCCAGAAGAAAAAAGAAAAAGAGCCATCCAAGTCTACTACCATTGGTCCTGCTAGTAGATCTCCATGTTTCTTATATTTAGGTGAGTATCCCAACTCCACAGTTGAGAAAGGTAACTTTAGACGCATGGAGTGGGTGAAAGGAGATCAAGCCCTAGATTAGGCAAGAGAGGCAGCCTGAGAGCAAGATCAATATCAACATGACGGTGCTAACGATCAATAGCCCACCACTTCCCCTCGCTCCCTAGTGAATCCTAGGTTACTACAGTTCATACCTGAGAACGGATAGAATGCAAATGATCATTGTGGTTTCTAAGTCACTTTCCATAGCAAGGAAGAGAAAAAAGACCACACCGTTGTCCTAGTCGATCTGTTGAGAAGTGAAGTTAGAATGCCCTTAGGCACCTTACTCAAAATGCATCCGACCCTCTTAGAAGGATTGAAGACTTATATAGATGGACCAGACAGTGAGAGACCAGAGGTGCACCCTACCAATTTGGTGCCAGATGAAGAAGTAGAGAGATCGCAACCAGTTCACCAAGTAGGTGTGGGATGGGAGAAAGATGCCAAACACGTGACCATCCCAATCATGCATCGTGGGTTTCCAAAAGAATCGGCCATAGTCGATGGAGGGTCAGGAGTAAACATCATATCCTCAAAACTTCATCAGGAATGGGGTCTTACTCGTATGGTAAGCGCTCCTTTAACAATCTGACTAGCTGACCAATCTAGCGTAAAACCATTAAGCATATCCAACGAAGTGCATACCAAAGTAGCTAGAATTCGTTTCATGCTAGATTTTGTAGTCTTGGACTTGCTTGATTCTCCCCAATCCTACAGCTTCTTACTAGGTAGACCTTGGCTCAAAATATCCCAAGCTCTTCATGATTGGGGACAAAATCGCATCATCCTAAAAAATCACGATTCCGTAGTCAAGATCGATCTTGATACCTAGATTACGGAGCCAATAGACCAACGAGCATGGTTTCGAACTCTGCTACTACCATCCACTCTGACAAGAAATCCTCAAACGACAGACGTCGTTGGAGGAGGATCGTCATACATGATGATTTGCAAACTGATGTGGTTAACTAGATTGAAGTCCTAGCCATGATAGATTGTCTTCAGTTTGATGTTTCATCAGATGAGCAATCTCCCAAGCGAAGGTCAGTTGTTGACCCATCTTCCGATGAAGACAATATCCTGATCAAGAGATTAGAATGACCAATGAAGAAATCTAGCGAGGGCTAATAAGATTTCGTTTTACTTTTTATGATGAGCCTAGAGCCCCAGAGAACCACTACAAGGAGTATGCAGTGAAAAGAAATAGAGGTTCTTCAGGTGTTTACCCTGGAAGAAGGTCGAGAGTATGAGGATGAGGATTTCCTCCAATATGTAGATCCTGACCATTTTAAACTCGAACCAAAAACCCGAAACACTAGATCCACGAGAGCCTCTAGCGAACACAGATCTCATCAATACTGCAGATGGATTTAGTGGCTATAACCAAGGGCAGATAGCCCCATAAGATCAGCACAAAACTGTCTTCTCCACTAAGTGGGGAACATATGCTTACAAGGTGATGCCATTTGGATTGTGCAACGCTCCCAGCACTTTCCAGCAAGTGGTGAGTTATGCCTTCAAAGATTTTCTTCGGACGTTTTTTGAAATATTCATGGACGACTTGTGTGTCCACTCCTCTAGAGCCCAACATCTAGCTTGCCTAGATAAAGTGTTCATCCAGTGTCGATTATTCAACATATCCCTAAACCCAGTCAAATACCAATTTCTGGTCACACATGGCATAGTGCTAGGCCATGTAGTTTCGAGACATGGTATCGCCACTGACGTCGACAAAATCCGCATAATACTTGCATTGCCTAGATCGAAAACTGTACGTGAAGTGTACATCTTTATGGAGCATTGCAATTATTATCGGACGTCTACCTTGAACTTCTCTAAGCTGGCCCGTTTAATCTATCAGATGACTATCCAACTAGAATGGACATCCGAAGCCACTGAGGCTTTCCACAAACTCAAGAAGGCCTTATTTACCACACCAATCCTTTGACCTCCTATCTGGACCATAGAATTTCACGTCCACACAGACGCCTCTAACTATGCCATAGGGAGTGTTCAGACACAACCAGGGGAGTACAAGAAGAATTACCCGATCTACTTTGCCAGTAGGCAGTTGATTCCTGCGGAGATAAACTATACCACCACCGAGCATGAAGCGCTAGCCATGGCATATAGTGTGAAGAAATTCCGCCACTACTTGCTAGCCAACCCCTTTGTCTTCTTCGTAGATCACCAAGCCCTACTGTATCTGGTAAATAGACCTTGCACAGCCAGAAGGATCACCCGATGACTGCTGCTTCTTCAAGAGTTCGACTTTAAAAATCGTCGTTCACAAAGGGAAACAACACTATCTGGCCGATTACTTCTCAAGGCTCCGGAATGTTCCCGAGAGTAGAGGGGTCGATGACAAACTCCCTGACACCATACTATTCCATGTCGACGCCATCTCTGAGTGGGGTCCCTGAGTGGGGGGCTGTTGACATAGTGGGATATCTTATGTCGGGACGTCTTCCCCCTGAGATGAGAAAAGTAGAATGACGTACGTTAATCATTAAATCTACCCCTTTCACATTGATAATAAGACAGTTGTATCACATTTGTAATGATGGAATTCTACACCGCCGTGTCCTACTGCACGAAGTGTCCCAAGTAGTGAGCATCGTCCACAAAGGAATAGGAGGAGAGCATTTCACTGCCAAAGCTACCAATAGGAAGGTACTGCAACATGGCCTATGGTGGCCCACGATGTTCAGAGACATTCACTATCAGGTCAAAAGGTGTGACGTGTGCCAACAGTTCAACCAAATCCAGGGAAAGGATAGAATGCCGTTACGACCTGTTTTTGGCTAAAATGCCATTTGAGAAATGGGGCATCGACTATGTCGACCCTATTCGCCCAGCTGCCTGTGGCTCGCAAGCTCGATATATTATTGTAGCCACTGACTAATTGACCAAATGGGTAGAAGCCAAGGTGGTGAGGAAGGCTGATGCCATCTCCACTGCCAAATTCTTGTACGAGAACATCTTAGTCCGTTTTGGGTGCCCAGTTGAACTTGTGAGTGATCGCGGAACGTATTTTCTAAATGATTTGACTCTAAATACAAAAGTTTGAGTACTTTTTCTTTCCTTTTGATATCCTTGAAGTAGACTTAGACTCATATACCTTTTGAAAAGTCTCCCAATCTTCACTTGCATATGTGCCCTTGCCAACTTCCTTCAGAAATTCATTGGTGACATTTATTTTAATGACATGAAAGAATTTCTTGGCCCTCTTGTCAAACGTAATATGTTGAGTTGAGCCAATAACTTTGTCCAAACATGATTTCTTTATGAGTAGCCATGATGAAATATGATTGCTCTCTGCTCTTGAACCTCTTCTAGTGCACTTAGCACTCACTCGACTCTCAAAAAATTAAGGACAATTAAAATCACGAAGATTTAGAACATTCTAATACTCTCTCTCAATGAAACTAGTTGACTAGTATGTTACTCTCAACAAATGAAATCACAAAGATTTAGAACTTTCCAATACTATCTCTCAATGAAACTATTGACTAGTATGTTAGTTTTTGTGAAGTCTTGATCAACACATGATTTTCTCTCAATAGAATGGAACTAAGATTTGAAAAAGCCTTGAACACAGTCTTGAATAAGGTTTCAAACTTTCCAACAAAAGCCACAATTAAAAATTTGAAGAAATTAAGTCATTCAATCTATTATATCAACCAAAAACTATATGCAAAATATTAACCATCTTGCTCATCCACAAAAGGAAGCTCTTTTATCCGTAAAGGAGAGTATTCATCTACAAGGGGAGTTTAGCTCATCCACAAGGGAGATTGTCAACAAAACTAGAATCAAACACAATTAGTTTTAAATATGCACACACACTTCAACAAATGAAAGTGCCTTTTGATGAATAATGAGAATTAAGGTTTACCTTGTTATGCAAGAATATATGAACTCACTAGTAGAGATTTTGATCAAAACACATCAACTCACCCTCAAGATTTGATCACTAATGCAAATTTACTACTTTTGACAACCCTAAAGCTTTGATACCATGTGAAAAATTCAGATCCAAAACTGTTCGAAACATAAAGATCTAGACTAACCTCCACAAAACAAATCAATGCACAAGGCATTCAAAAAATTGCTGCAATGATCAAACCAACGCCATACATGATCGAATAGAATTGAAATACAATCTAAAAGCACTCATATCTAAACAATAACCTAGTCTTAGCAAGCCCATATGGTAGCTAAATCATCATCATAATATTCATCATCAGCTTTCAGCACTAGCTAGTCCAACAATCTCCACAACAAATGCAAAGATGAGAGCAAAATCAAGATAGAAATTTCATAGAATGCTCTCTAATACAACAACGAATTACTCAACCTTTTTTTCCACACATTTTAGCTCATTTCTTTAAAAGTCATATAGCTTAAATATAGCAACTATGAACACTACACTACCAATATTGATCCATATGATTAATTTAATTCAAATTTTTGTTTTTGTGGGACTTAAAGTCTACTGTTTCTAAGACCTATCTAAAATTATAAATAATATTATTTTAAACAACCCCACACGTGTGAAAAGTCTGATGTACAAGTAATGGGTTCTTGGTGACTATTCTGCCCATTTTCTCAACAAATTAAAAAGCAGAATGCATCTGTTTTTTTTCAAAAAAAAAATCAGTGCTCATTCCACCTACGCGTCAGGGATCAGGCGCAGGCCTGCCACGTGGCAGCGTGAGATTGGTCAAAAAAGTCCAAGTATCCTTTACGAAATGGAAGGCACCCGAGCACATGCCATTTTGCCCGGTAAGGATTTTCAAATTTTTTTGGGCGATTTCCAAAAGTTTTTGGGCTAGCCCAAATTATTTTGAATATCTTTACCGGGGACAATGACATGTGCCCGACTCCTTTCATAGCACGTTTGGCCTCCATTAATAAAAAATCAACAAAAACATTAGTTAACAAATTTTCACACATGCCTCAGTAACATCATTTGCCATGGCAGTCATGTCCTCATTTCCTCTTTCAACACCGGTGGAGGTTTGGCGAATACTTGAGAGTGTGTGAAGCATCCACACCATTGGATTAGAGGTAAGACATGATTGAGAAAAATGTGCCCCTTTATCCCAAGTAACACAATTGAGAGGCGTGTGTGTCCAAACTCCTCTTCTTTGAGTTGTTCAATCCACTGAAGAGTGAAGAGAGAGAGAGAGATTTCTTGTACGTGCGCCTGTGTAAGCGAGAGAGAGAGCGAGAGAGAGAGAGGGCTATGGCGGATCGCAGAGAGCATGCAGCTTCTTTGTGGAGGCCTACTCCCCGCTTGCAGCAACACCAGACGGATAGGACGAAGCAGCTAGTTTCCGAGGGCGAGGAGGGGAGGGAAGAGCGGGGCCTTGTCAGAAAGCTTGGACTTTGGGATGTTATATTGCTAGGAATTGGTGCATCAATTGGCGCTGGAATTTTTGTCATTACAGGAACTGTGGCGCATGATGCTGGTCCAGGTAATTGTCTGAAACTATATCCTTAGCACGTTTTGGCTAAATCGTGTAGCAATCTGGCATTTTGGCTTTCAGATTAACCCTGTGAAGGCGATGTCGTTTATGTCGAGATTCCCATTCTTTTTAGATGTTCTTGTGAGACTTGCATATTTTTTATCGGTCCTACGAATCTCGATTTTAGAGTCTGTACAGATTGATATTCTGGATGCAAATCTCAATTCTAAAGTGTGCAAAATTTTTGAAAATCTCTTTCCCTTTTTTTATTTTGAATCGACTCAATTGATTTGAATCTCCTGGGAACTATCATAATTCTTCTGAACTTTTTTTCCGTTCGTTGAGATGTCTTGCTTGGCATGGATTGAGGGGTTGAAAATGTGTTAGGACGTGTTTCTCCCTGATGAAGTGATTATCACAAGACTGACTGACCACCTATTGCCACGTCATTGTGATGGGTTTTTCTCCTAATTTTTACCAAATTCTTTAAGGTTTATTGACTTATTTTCAAAAAGTTCTCTTTGCAAGTCAGATATCAATGATGTTCCATTGTGAGTCCCATGAGGCCATTGGAAGCTAAGACATGGGTAGAGGAAGTTTTGTCAATGGGTAGAAAATCGAGTGTTATAGGTTAATCACTGTTGGAATGTAAATGGAATTACTTATATTACCGTAGGTTACTTTGATCCAAAAGGTCGAGAGTTGTGTAACCATGGTCATTTATTATATTAGGCCTACTAAACTTAGAGTTAGCTAAGTTAGTATGAAATTATGCTGGTAGGGACTCATGGGTCCACTAGGCCTAATTGTGACATTAAGTACCCCAACTTGACATATTGGAGGTACCTTATTCTTTCTATGTAACTTATAGAAAGTTGGATAGTCAATAGTCAAGTAGTTGGATAGCCAATAGTCATGAAGTTAGATAGTCATCTTGGACTATATATATGTGTGCATCCCATTTGTATGAGACACTTTTGTAAGCAATACTAACTATTTTCCTCGGCTGTCCACGAGTTTCCACAAGAGGGTTTCTAGCCATCTCTTTCTTTCTTTTGAGAATGCTTTGTGTGATTGAATAGTTAAGATCCTGGATCCTTAGGCTTCTATTTCTTACATGGTATCAGAGCCTTTAGGTGATCAGATTGCTTGCAGGAGGGCGCCCAATAGGAAGCTTAATTCTTTTCCTTTCGGTAGCAGAAAATCATCAAGCTGCTGATTTTTGCAAGAGAAGAATTTGTTCATCTTCTTATAACTTTTTTGCAGGAAATTGCAGGGCACCTTCACCTATTTGAGAGCTAGCAGTAGGGCGCCCATGCTCAAACCAATTGCATGTGATCTTGACTCAATTACATGCTGAAAATTTTAGATTCACTTCTTAAATGAAGATACATGTGTTTTACACACATTTCTTCCTGAAATTTCCCTATTGGTGAGCTTGGAGTAGGGTGCTACCATAAGCTCTATATGCACATAGTGTGCACTCTTTTTAGCCACAAATTTCTGGTTTTGGTTTGGGCTTCATTTGAAGTCTACCTATTTGTGAGCATTCTGTTTTTTGTGCAGAGATCAGCCACCTATTTCATTACTTGTTGAGCAAATTGCATGTGGAGTATTGCAATCTATTGTGCTCATAATTTCAGCTTTGAGGTTGCTGCCCTTTGAGTAGATTTTGACTTGGAAAGTCTATTTCCTATCTACTACAAGCTGATTCTTCTGTTATGGCTATCGGAGTCTATTGGTTCTTTATTTAATGAAGATAGGCTAGATGGCACAAACTATTCCTTGTGGTGCTACATGATAAAGAGCCTTCTAATTGCTAAAGGTTTGTGAGAAGTAGTTAATGGTGACGAAGAGAGGCCGCCTACCTTGGCACCTTTTACACCATCTAGAACAACTACTTCATCATCTACGGAGGTTTCTTACGATGAGCAAAAGAAGTGGGAGCAACGAGATGCACAAGCACATTCCGTCATTGCATTATCAGTGAAGAGATCTATCTTTCCTCATATTAGATCATGCAAGACTTCCAAAAGTGCTTGGGAGACTCTTGCCAAGATGTTTCAAGTTAAGAATGCGGCAAAAGTGGTATATCTTCAAAATCAACTTTCTATCTTGAAGATGCAAGAAGGTGATTTGCTTACAAACCACTTGATCAAGGATCTTTGAGAGGAGCTTCTTAGTATTGACGAGGTGATTGAGAACTCACAATTTGTATCTATTACTCTCAACCCTCTTCCTAATTCTTACCTTCCATTTGTGTCATCATTGAGCATTTCTCTTAGGGGACAACAAATCTCCTTCGACGAACTTGTTGGCTTACTTCTTCAAGAAGAGCAAACAAGGATCAACTTTGGTAAACAAGAAGATCAAGCTTTCTTTACAAAAGGCAAAGGCAAAGGCAAGTGGAAAGGGAAGCCTTCTTTCAAAACTTTCAAAGATGATCAAAAATCTAAGGAAGCTCAAGATCAAGGCTCCAAGAAGAAGGGTAAGTGCCACTATTGCAAGAAGTTTGGGCATCACATCAAAGAATGTAGGAACAGGCTTGCAAAGGAAAAAGAGAAAGGTAGCGATACAAGTACGACAATCATTACTTTGGAACAACAATTTGGAAAGGAGGATAATCTTTTCAATAATGATTATGCTTTTGTCACTAATAATCTCATCTTTCCCCAAGATGAGATTTCTGCCACTTCAAATCTTGCTGGTTTTTCAGTAGAAAACAACTCATCTTCAGCTTTACAAGTTGCTGTTTTTCATCTATTGATTGGGTGAATTGATAGCGGTGCCACACGCCATATGACTTATCACAAAGAAGTCTTCACAAAGCTTGTAAAAGTGCATGATGGAAGATAAGTTCAAGATGTTGATAACACCTCTTATCCTATCAAAGGTATTGGAGTGATCCCCATTATCTTACCCAATGGTGAGGAGAAGTACATTCGTAATGTACTTTATGTTCCAAAAATAAAAAAGAATCTCATTTCGGTGTCTACAATTATGAACCAAGGATTGGCTGTGGAATTCAAAGAAGACAAATGTCTTATCAAAGACCCAAAGAGATCTCTTATGATCATTGCTTTGGGAACATTACGTGGTGGCTTGTTCCTTATGGATACCTATGAGCGAAGAGCTTCATCATCTTTTTGTCTTGTTGCATCAAGTTCACATTCTTTAGAGTTGGCTGCTTTCACTACTATAGCCAACAAATATGCATTTAACTCCTTTATCATCAAGCTTGGTTCTTAGCTTATTGGGAATGAAAGCATAAGCCGTGCAACTAAGGATGCGTAAGTGAGAACAGTAGGCTTCTTACCATACCAAACTTCATAAGGAGTTAATACCTTCAAGGCTTTAGTAGGACACCGATTACTAATGTAAGCCGCCGTTATAACCGCTTCAGCCCAAAACTTGTGAGGTAGGCCCTTTGCCTTGAGCATGCATCGAGCCATCTCCATGATAGTGCGATTCTTTCTTTCGGAAACACCATTTTGTTGAGGTGTGTAATGGGTTGTCATTTGATGATGGATACCTTTGCTTTGAAGATAAGTACCGAACGTATTCTTTATATATTCCCTTCCTCGGTCGGTACGTAACATTTTCAAAGAGTGCCCAAACTGATTTTCTATCATTGCTAGAAAATCCTTAAAGCGGTGAAAAACTTCAAATTTTGCCTTAATAGGATAAATCCATGTAAATTTTGAAAGGTCATCAATAAAAGTAACAAAGTATTTACACCTTCCATGGATTCGGTCCTCATTGGACCACATACATCACTATTAACCAAATCAAATTTGCCATCAACCATATTGAATCTCTTCAGCATCTTCAAGCTAGCAAAGCTGAGATGTCCAAACCTAGCATGCCAAGGGCTATAAGTTGTTCAATATGGATACTAATAAAATCATAGTGAGTCGTGATGCTCTTTTTGATGAAAAGACCTTCTTTGATGCTGCGCCCACTCATGTCATGAAAGGGGACTTCCCCCATGATGCATATGTTGAAATGTTTCCAGATTTGGTTTTGCCATCTAATCATGAAGAGAAGGGACTGCCATCTACTTCTAGTGGACGGCCCACTACTTCTTCAATTTTGCAACCCATAGTTCATCAAGAAGAACCTATTTATGGTGAAGAGCAGCCTGTTGAAGACATTGAACAGCAAGGTCCCAGTTCGGAAAACATTGGACAACAAGGTCCAAGTTCGGAACACTTTGGACAGCAAGGTCCAAGTTCGGAACACTTTGGACAGCAAAGTGTTGACAAAGCTAAGGCTGTTGGACAGCCCAAACCAGTTCCTAAATGGTAGTTGCAGACTTTGCAGGACAACAAAGTGGATCATTTCTATGAAGGGAAGACTCGTGCCTCTACTAAATCAGTAGAATTTGCTGATTTTTCTGATTTTGTTCTTATTTCTATTGAGGATGGTGCAATAGAACCTGTTTTTTATGAACAGGTCAGAGGAATAAAATGTTGGGAGGATGCGATGCAAGAGGAGTATAACTCACTCATGAAGAACCACACTTGGGTTCTTGTTGATCTTCCACATGAGGCTAGAATCTTCATCTCTTAACAACGATACATTGAGCAGATGTTGAAACAATCTTCTTTTTTAAAGTCACCGCAAGTTGATGGATATGATGGTTAATGAAAAGTTTCATGCGAAACCTTTTCAATTTGATGTTTTAGCAAAGGCTGAAAAATTCGAGCACTCTTTGGAACCTTTTTGTACTAATCGAGGAGGGAGTCAACATGTGTCAATTAGTACTTTTGTTCAAAGTGTTAAGAGTGAGCATTTGTTTGGAGAGAATTTTTCATTACTTGAAGATTCTTCTATGTCATCCCATGCCTCTTCGAGGGACAGTTTTGATAACGCCATCGTTGATGCATCTCTTGATAGTTTGCCAAATTTTTATGATGAAGACGTTGGACAACAGGTATGGTAAGAAGTTTTTTCGAATGATGTGGGAGCCTATGATGGATTACAAGTCCATGTTTCGACTTATTTCCAAGTTTATGTTGGTTCCCTACTTCGGATGGAGCATGCAAATCCTCACCCTTCGACTTGATGCTTTATTATTACGCATTCTTTTCCTTTTATATGCTGGACATGATTGGGGATGAGATTTCGACTACTTCGGTGCGAAGTTTATTTGGCGACATGAAGTTCGGACATCAAGTTGCATTTTTCTCTTTCGAGAAGTTACTTCATGTTATGTTATGCATTTCCATTTAAGGAGGGTGTTGGAATGTAAATGGAATTGCTTGCATTACCATAGGTTACTTTGACCCAAAAGGTCGAGAGTTGTGTAACCATGGTCATTTATTATATTAGGCCTACTAAACTTAGAGTTAGCTAAGTTAGTATGAAATTAACTTGGTAGGGACTCATGGGTCCACTAGGCCTAATTGTGACATTAAGTATCCCAACTTGACATATTGGAGGTACCTTATTCTTTCTAAGTAACTTATAGAAAGTTGGATAGGATAGCCAATAGTCATGAAGTTAGATAGTCATCTTGGACTATATATATATGTGTGCATCCCATTTGTATGAGACACTTTTGTAAGCAATACTGACTATTCTCCTTGGCTGTCCACGAGTTTCTACAAGAGGGTTTCTAGCCATCTCTTTCTTTCTTTTGAGAATGCTTTGTGTGATAGAATAGTTAAGATCCTGGATCCTTAGGCTTCTATTTCCTACAATCATATCCTCAAGGCACTACAGTTGGTACAAGGAACTGGATGTGGTAAGTACCTTTGCCCGCATAACCATTTAGAAATAGGCTGAAATGATTCATAACTCATAACTACGCATAAATCGTCACACTATCCACAATCTATCACAATCTCACAAGAAGAGAGAGAGGAGATAGAAAAATAGAGGATGCCACCCCAAGAGCAAAGCTCTTCAATACTCAATATAAAATATGTACAAACACCTTGTACTTATAGTAGTGAAGCTTCTCTAATGTGATTTGGCACAAATGAATCTTGGCCACACACACAATATGCAAATCAATCTCCTCCCTTGATCAAGATCAATGGTAATGTGACAATCTTGACTAATTTCAAGGTTCTATGTTTCTCCTACACTTTAGACCGATAAGGGACAATGGTTTCTGCCTCCCTTGACATTTTTACACGTGTTGAAAGTGTGGGAAACTTTAATTGAGCAATTAGAACTCATCTAATAGTTTTAGGCCTCAAAATAGTCAAGTTGCAATTTACTGGTTTTCACACTCCCTCTTAAATGTAACTTGCCTTTTTGATGACACTACTATGCTATGATCTACCCAATCAAGATTACTCATGCAAGATTCCTTCTTAGTGAATGAATCATAAAAGGTAGAAGACGATTCCTCTTGACAGTGTTTTGCCTATCAAGCACCTCAATTCTATCCAACATAGAATTACTTGATCTACTATTTTTATTGAACCATGTGACATTTACTTGCTGTGAAAAAAACTTTCGTTGGCTCACCAAAAGAATCGCCACCATTTGTGAAATGCACACTTGCTTACTAGTATCATCAAAACTAGTAAAGTACACATGAGAAAAGAATGATTCTTCTTGACCTCCCTTTGAAGAATGATTTGTTCTTGGATGGGATGAGGTTCCTCCTCAATACCTAGCACAATATCCATCAAATCATTCATAGTTAGCAAAGACTCCATCCTTACCTTCCATATTGAGTAGTTGCTTGCATTCAACCTATCATTGCCTTCCAACGAAAAACCTCCTTGGTTTGCCATGTTGAAGAAGCTTGATCCTCCTTGATCCTTGATAGATATATGAATGTGATCTGTTCTTGTGCACATTATCACTCACTTCAAACCTTATAAGTGGATGAAATAGATCTAGAACACCTTACTGTCATCACAATCATAAACCTAGTTGACTAGCATGCTAGAAATGGGCAAATTTTGCTCTCAAAGTAGAATAAAACTCAATGGACAGAAGTAGAACCCAACCAAGTGTTCTCTAACACCCTTGAAAGCATAAATGAACAAATCACAGATCTTGAAAGGTACTATTTGAATCTTTCCTTGAATGCCGAAATTAGTTGCTAGAAATATTGACACTGTCACACCAAACTACAAAATTTTGAAGAAATGATTTTTAATTTGCATCCACTCAATTAGGTACTCTAGAAATGCATAAGGAATAGATCCAAACCTGCATTTAATAAGAAACTCCCTAATTTGATATTTTGGAATCAAGTCACTCACAAACTGTCAAACTAGCTCAAGAATTGTTGCCTTGTGGAATGTTAAGCCATCTACACCTTAGATGCTCTCAAAAAAATTAGATGCATAAGAGTATGAATAGCAAATCCTAACTCCAAAAAATAGAGAATTCAAAAAGAATTTAGATGTCCAAGCTTTCTTGCTTCCCAAACATGTGTATGACACCAAAATTGGTGATCTGCTTCACCAATGAGAGGCTAGAGCACTATCTCTCTCCAAACTTGATCCAAACCTGATCATACCATGCATTTTGATCAATCCTAAGCTCTGATACCATGTGAAACTAGAAGAGAGAGAGAAGAGACAAAAATAGAGGATGCCACTTTAAGAGCAAAGCTCTGCAATACTCAATCTAAAATATGTACAAACACCTTATACTTATAGTAGTGAGGCTTCCCTACTATGATTTGGCCCAAATGAATCTTGGCCACACACACAATATGCAAATCAATCTCCTCCCTTGATCAAGATCAATATTTATGTGACGATTTCAAGGGTTTATGTTTCTCCTACACTTTAGACCAGTAAGGGACAATGACTTATGCCTCCCTTGACATTTATACACGTGCTAAAAGTGTGGAAAACTTAAAATGAGCAATTAGAACTCATCTAATAGTTTTAGGCCTCAAAATAATCCAGTTGCAATTTACTAGTTTTCACTCTATCTTCTAACAGGTGACTTCTTCTTGATGGAAGGGTTGCTTGACATGCAAGGTATGTTCTCTAAGGTGAAGAGGGTATGGACCATGTGTGGGGAAGTACGATTTGGGTGCTGCTATTGTTAAACAAGAAGACACAGGGCTGAGGTTTATGGCAGGCTTGATGCTTTTTGTAATGGCTTTTGGATGGTAGGCCTTGATTGTGGAAATTGCGAGGAGTATGCTCAAAAGTAAGAATCTTCCAAATATGTTTTGGGGTGAAGCAGTTAAGACAATGGTTTATCTTTTGAATCGAAGTCCTACAAAGGTTGTAGAGAATCGGACTCCAGAGGAAGCTTACACGGGTGGGAAACCAGATGCAAGTCATTTGAGAGTCTTTGGAAGTATTGCTTATGCTCGCATACCTAAGGATTCCGGGAGCAAATTGGATGCTAAGGCGACCAAGTGTTTATTACTAGGATATGATAGTAAGTGTTTTTTACTTGGATATGATAGATTGAGAAATAAATAGCCCCTGTGCTTCCCTACAACCTGTCTTACTTTCTTGGGATTGAGGTATGGAGAGTAGCGCAGGGGCTATTTATTTCTCAATCTAAGTATGCTCATGAACTTCTTGAAAAGTTCAATATGACAGAGTGCAATCATTTTTCTACGCCATATGATAGTGGATGTAAGCTTCCTAAAGTTGAGGAGGAACATGATGTAGATGAGACGTTATATAGAAACCTTGTTGGAAGCTTAATCTATCTAACTACTACGAGACTAGATATTGCTTATGTTGTTAGTATGGTTAGTCAGTTTATGGCTAAGCCTAAGCAGGTTCATTGGAGAGCTGCTAAGCAAGTACTAAGATATATCCAGGGTTGAGGTTTGGTATTCTTTATGGGAGACAAGATTATTTGAAGTTACAGGGATATGTGGATGCTGATTGGGCTGGAGATGCGGAAGACTGAAGATCCACTATAGGTTATGTTTTCAGTTTTGGTTTTGGTGCTATCTCTTGGAGTTCAAAGAAGCAGCATACTATTGCATTATCATCTACAAAGGCCTTTAAGTACCAGGCTACTACAAGTGCAACAAGTGAAGCAATATGGTTACGAAGGATTCTACATGATTTGCATATGGTACAGGATACACCTACAATACTTCAGTGTATTTGGAGTGGTGAAGTGGAGCTTATCTATTTCCCTACAAAAGAGCAAGTTGTGGATATCTTTACCAAAGGACTTGGCAAAGAAAAATTTCAAAACTTTAGAGAACTTCTAGGAGTAATAGATAACAAAGTAAACATTAAGGGGGAGTGTTAGGAAGTAATGTTTATTTTGTACCCCTTAATGATAGTTTGGCCATTCTTGCATGCTATTACAGGGGTCATTACTATTTATGGTAAGTTGGTTTTTAGTCATGCATGTAGGTAGATACACTACTACTAGAATAGGGCTTGGTTTTACCACTTAGAAATACATCTCTTTACCCAAAATAGGTAGTAATAATAGCAATTAGCTTTTTGTCTTTAGCTATTTGCTTTATGCTTTTCACATAGACTAGAGAAAGTATTTAAGTAGGCGGGCACCCCACCACAATTTCATTCCAATGTTGTAGAGCTTTGCTCAATTCTTCTATAATTTGAGTTCTCTTTAATCTCTATATTGATCTTGATTTGTGTGTGCTAATAGGACTAGTTAACTCCATCTAGGATTTGTAGATCAAATTCTGACAGAGGGAGGTGGGGAAGATCTTGCAGGTGATTCTTGATAGTGTGTGATGCCCATCTCTAGGTGCAATGTGACTCATAGAGTCACTAGAGCCATGGCCAGAGAGGACGAATGTGCTAGACCGAGGCTGGCTGTCCGTTGGTACTAGTGGCAGAGGGAGAGGCAGAGAGCATCCACGTGGTATCTCCTCTATAGAGAGCGAAAATGAGGGATCCAAAGAGATACCAAGTAGCACAAGGCACGTTGGTTGTTGGATATAGAAACTTGCAGAGTAGGTGTCTTTGCTTCCTCTTTGACAAACATGGACTCAATTTTTCCAAAGGCTGAGAATGATGCATAGATATGTTATTGAGGTTTTCAAACATTGTACGTTTCATGAGCATTATTGACTTGGGCTACCATTATTAAAGCCACTTTTGTATAGGCCTTGGGCTATGGGCTTTTATGATATTTGGTTTGTATTTTCGTTGACTTATGGAGCTCCTATCCAATGTCAATTTGATTGCAATATGAATTGCAATAGTTAATTGCTTCTATTCTTTTAAATTCATGACTTCATTTAAGATTCAATGGTTGTAAGTTTGTCTACTTTCGTTATGGATTATGGATGTTAGGGCCATCAAATACCTATAAGCAGGCCCTTAGACACAATGATAATTCACATGGATTGGATATAGGACAGCTATACCATTGGGCATTGATTCAATGAAGGTCCCAATCGAATCGAATTAGCCTGATCAAAGAAAGGAGAGCGAAGAATATCTCTAAAACAAATCCAATTTTCAAAAGGAAAAAAACTTGAACAGAAAAATTGTATGCCCTTATTTATTTTTCCAGTTTGAACTGCTATTGGTTTGAAACAATTTGAGATTTGAACCACAATTTGAGGAAACATTGCATAGAAAGTGATTTCTCTTTTCCTATGCTGGCCAATTGACGACTTACAAGCTCCATTTTCTACATAATGTTGTTTCTTTTTTTGAATACTAAATTTGATAAAATTTCAAGTTCCATTGCAAGCTGTATCAGTTTAGACACCACACAAGCATAAAGTTACATTATAAACAAGAGGAAAGATGCATAGAATGAAGACAAAGGACATTTAATTTACTGTGTAAACTTATAAGAAAAGTGTCATTGCATAAAAGGGTAAGCATCAGCTCTTCCTTTCTGCAACTCCATTTTGTTGAGGCGTCTCCGTTCTTGCAAATTCAATCTTTATACCATGATCCTTGCAAAACACCTGAAATTCCGTAGAAAGATACTCTTCCCCTTTGTCTGAGCGAAGTATCTTGATTTGTCTATCTATTTCTTTCTCCACCTGTGTCTTAAACCATGTGAACTACTTGAATGCTTCACCCTTATTCTTGAGAAAATAAGTCCATGGCTTTCTAGAATAGTCATCAACAAACACCATAAAGTAACTTGCACACCCATAAGAAATATGTATGAACAAGTTCTAGAACGTTTCTCGCCCTGAATGTACTAGACGGAAATTTCGTCATATGATGTTTTCCTAAGATACATCCCTCACAAACCTTGTGATCAGAAACAACTTGAGATAAACCTGTAACCATGTTGTATTTTCTCAAGGCTTGTAGACTTTTGTAATTCAGATGTCCCCAAACCTTTCATGCCATAACTTACTCACTTATCCAATATCTAATTGCAATATATATGTCGTCAAGGAAGGTGAAGACTTTGTTGTTATTGTGCTCTATGTGGATGACTTACTCATCACCGGAAGCAATAAGAAACTTATTGCTTGTGTTTAAAAATCTTTCTAGTGAGTTTGAAATGAAAGATTTGATTTGCTGCACTATTGCCTAGTGTCGGGATTCAATGTGAATTAGCCGAAACATTCACAATGAATTAAGTGGTTAATGTTCTATGAACAATCACAAATTATGCATACAAGTGGAAGCAAAGTAGGATACCAATGGAGACAAATCTCTATACAAAGAATGTATGTACATAAGCATTGCCACTCTCTCTAGTCTCTCCAGCTTCTTCAGGCTCTTCCTCCTCTTCAGCCTCTTCGGGCTCTTCCTCCCTTTCTTCAGCAGAAAGAGGGCGCCTACTTATACTAGTAGAGATAGAGAAATCCAAAGGCCAGTGGTTCCCAATGTGGAATATCCAAAAGCCAACAACCAACAACCATGTGTTACATAGGAGTTACAAAAGCAAATGAAAAAAGCCTTGGCATTGGACAGCCAAGTGCTAATTGGAGAAGAAGGTCACTTGTCCCATGGACCCCCCATTATGAGTTGGGCCCCTCCAAACTTGAGTACATGGACCAAAAGTTAAAAAAATGCTCCTTGGGTATTCAAAACCATATACATTGCCCAAACTTCATTAAATATGGCATTAACGGGAGAAAGTGCACAATGGAGAGATTGAGATAATGTATTGCGACGCCAACAATGAGATTGATGTTATCTTTACTAAACCACTTAGTAAAGATAAGTTTGAGAAGTTTAGAACATTGTTACGTGCTAGCTTAAATAAAATGGCCATTAAGGGGCGGTGTTGAAGAGTAATGTCTATTTTACCCCTTTGGCTAAGCACTAATGTTGTTATAATTTATACATTACTCATCGAGCCCACTTGGCCAAGTATGGTTGACACCTCTACTTTCCATGCATGTACATGCGGTGCTTGCCTCACAGGGAGTTGGAGGACCCATGGCCTCCTCTCTCTCTCTAACATTTCATTTCTTCTAATAACTTTTGGTGTTGTGTGCATAGAACCCACGGTTCCAAGAACTGCGGGTCTTGGGAACCGTGGGGTGAACCATACCACGGTTCATGAACCGTGGTACGGTTCATGTAATTGATTAATTTTTTTTTCTTTGGGTTTTTCCTCCCAAAACTCATGGTAAAAATATAAAAAATCAATTAATTAATTAACTCACAGTTCACCACGGTTCTTGGAACCAAACATTGTGAACCGTACGGTTCACTGTACGGTTCCAAGAACCGTGGTGAACCATCCATGGTTCACGGGAACTATGGTTGTGAGGTGCTTATGCTATTCTCCTTGTACTTGATGGTTTCCATAGCTAAGTTTCTCAAGCTCTCTTGGTTGATCTATTATTGGAGTTAAGATACTCCATAGCTAGGTCTTGCAATTCATGAAGGAGTACTTATGCTCAGGTTTCCGAATGTCTCTCAAAGCCTGCTGGTGCGCTCTTGCTCAATAATCACTTTGCACAAGGCAATGCCCTGTATCTTGGCATCAAGCCGTGTAAGCCCCAACAAATGCAACTTGACCCTTGTGAAGTTATCGAAGTAAGTCCACAATGAAGGCAGTGCCATCTCTGTGCTTCCGATATAAAAGAGGCGACCCCATCCCCATCCCCATCCCGCAACTCTACCCCCTCCCAGATTCCTTGTGCAGACTCGATCAACATGGCAAAAGACCAAAGTCATGAAATGTAGGAAAAAATCCCTGCACCTCAAAATTGTGCAAAAGAACCGCAAGTTAAGGTAGTTAGCTCTAACACAATCAGTCTTACCTACAGAAGTTGCCCAAAAAACTCTGTTTTCTGTTTTCTTTCTCCGTAGTCATCAACACCGGCGGCAGCTGCTGGCAATTGCTTTCTCCCTGAAGTTGTTCCATTAGAGCCCTCACACATTGTAATCTAATGCCTGTATGCTAATCTTTTGGTGTTTCTTTGTTGTTGTAACTATGTCTAACAGATGTAGAATATCAATAAGCATTCTTGATGCCTTGTATTTTATGCTAATTGCATCATAATCGACTTCATTTTTGTTCTGCTATTCACATATATATGAGTCTATTTTCAATAGTTTCTTCTACCTTGGTATGTTAATCATAATCAAGTCTATCAAGAGTGCCTGAGGAAAAAATTATAGTTCTCTTATGTTTGCCTGTGTCTAATTATCAGTGCTGGCTTGCAGGCGTTGTGGTGAGCTTTGCAATTGCAGGCCTGGTTTGCTTCTTGAATGCCCTTTGCTACGCAGAGTTGTCTTCTCGATTCCCAGCGATAGTGGGGGGTGCATATCTCTATGCACATTCAACATTCAATGAGCTTATTGCATTTATTGTGTTTTGTCATCTTATGCTTGACTATCACATTGGGGCAGCAAGTATAGCCCGTAGTCTTGCAAGCTACCTGGCATCGCTATTTATAACCTTCCCTGCTGTGAATTCATGGTGGCCTGCGTGGATGGGTCCTGGGGGCCAGGAGTTGCTTGGGGGATGGTTATCAATAAACATCTTAGCACCAGTCCTCCTCATAGGGATATCAAGTGTACTTTGCCTTGGTGTACGAGAATCGGCCACGATGAATGGAGTAATGACTGCTACAAAGGTCAATCAATTATCAATTTGCTCAAATTCAAACTGAAAGTAGCCTGCTTTGTCATTAAGGTTTTTGGTATAGAACCTTGGGGAAATTTACACTATAGTGATTAGTTCTTCGATCTTGGCTTCATTTTGTAAGGCTTCTAGTTGTTATGTTAGCCTGGCAATACATCAGTGATATCTCAAAGCGAGGCAGCTTAGTTCATGAATAAAACATCAATTTCTTTCCTGCAATGAAAATTCTCTTTTTATTTCAACATGCATGAATAAGGAAGATTCACTTGATATCTGGATGCGTTCCTAAAAGCTTTTCAACCACATACAAAAATAACTTCGCTCTTTCACAGATTTTCTGGAGGAATTTTTTTTTCCTTCTCACCCAGTTTCTCCATTATCATGAGACAAAATTGTGCCCTCATTGTTCCTTAAGTATTATGCGACTATCTTCTTTGTGTGCTCTCACCTTTTGAAAGTTGAAGACACCTTCTGTTGGTTCACATAAAAGTCTGAGTGTCGTCATCGGTAAACGACATGTTTTGGCTTTCACAAACAGGTTTGCATCATTCTGCTAGTGGTTGCCGCAGGGTCATGGAAGATTGAACCTACCAATTGGATTCCATTTGCCCCAAATGGACTGACAGCAATTATAACGGGTTCCACAGTTGTCTTTTTTGCCTACATTGGGTTTGATGCTGTTGCAAACAGTGCAGAAGAAAGTAAAAGGCCAGAGGTACGTTTCTTGCATTCAAAAGTACATCAATGTTGCTATGAATATGCCATCTGACTTGTGGTCAAGGAATATGCTTGCTGGTTCGAATCACATTTGGAATTGCTTGCAGCGGGACTTGCCAATTGGCATTCTTGTGAGTCTGCTGGTTTGTGCGGTACTATACATCGCAGTGTGTCTCGTAATTACAGGGATGGTGCCATATCAGTTACTTGGAGGAGATGCACCACTTTCCATGGCATTCTCTGCAAAGGGCCTCGTGTTCATCAGTGTTTTGATTGATATTGGTGCAATTGCTGGTCTTACTACTACAGTTCTTATTGGACTATATGTCCAGGTTCGTTGTCTGGCATATTATCCTGAACAGTAATAAGCTTGATCAAGCTGATCTTCTATTATTAATAAAGCTATCATCTTTGGTGCAATCTGACTATGGAGAGATACTCGTACTGCAGTCACGACTGTATCTAGGACTGGGACGTGATGGGCTGCTACCCTCCATTTTTGCAAATATACATCCCAAGTACCATACTCCTTTGTGGGGACAGATTTGGGTTGGATTAGTAGCAGGTGTCTTGTCTCTCTTCATCGATGTCAGCCATCTTTCTCATATTCTTTCAGTTGGTGCTCTGGTAAGTTTCAACAAAATTGAACTTATCCTGATTCACCTGATGCAAGATAAGATGAGTTAGATCCTCTATTAAGCTGATGTAATCGGATGGCTCTGTACTAGACAAATTTTGGTAGCCAAGCGAACTTACATAATATCATTTGTGTACAGACAGGCTACTCTGTTGTCTGTGCGTGTGTGATTGTGCTACGTCTTCCATTGGAACAACAGGCAGGAGATGAACTCCATACTCTTATTTCTAGAAAAAGATCAAAGGCTGTGCTTGGGATTATTTTGGTAGCTTGCTTCAGTTTCATAACAGGATTATTTTTTCGTGCAAAGCTCCATCCCATCTTTTCAGCTGTTGGAATTTTGTTGGCAGCATTCTCTGCAACGCCTGTTTATCTACATCAGGTATTCAACATTATCTTGCTGTTTATTGAGTGCCACCTTATAGCATAATCAGTACTGCCATAGCTATTAATTTAATTTTAAGGTCGAGACTTTTAATGAAGAGTTGGATGTCGTTTCACTTAGAAAAAAAGAAATTGTAGTTTTTTTCAAATGTGAATCTGGACCAGTGAAGGATATTGAATGCAATGGCTGGGATCAATCTCGTTGGGGCTAGCACACGTATCTTGCTTTGATTTGGGATCCGTTGAGATGTCAGTGTACTGTATGGGGCCCTATCTTTGAAACACTAGGTGAAACAGACTCTTTCCATGCGTGAACAAGGAGGCACGCGTGAGTGACGAGGTGGGAGAGAGAGAGAGAGAGAGAGAGAGAGAGAGAGATTGATTTATTAATGTCCTCGAAATACCCCAAGGTACATATGACTAATAAAAGGTATATATCAAGTGTGCACATTAGGAGCTTAAAAGCTCAATCATATAAAAGAAACAATAACTGCAAATATAGAAACTGCATGTGGCTGGCATAGTCGTAGTCCATCATCCTAAAAAAGTAAATGTCCGACTACCTGGAAAAATATGGAGTATAGTATGCTGTGAAACTATCGCTGAATGTGCTGCAGACCTAACCGGGAAACCGTTGCCTGCCTCATACTGGGACAAGAGAATACAACACTCAAGTATGTGTAAGAGTCAATTACCTCAAGTGGATGACCATCCCCAAAAAGCTCCTACCGTATCATGAAGGATCTAGAGGTGTTAAACACCATAAATTTGGTCTTGGCCACATTCACTGACAATCCCCACTGTATACAAAAAGAATGAAGCACATTCAAATGCCGCTGCAGGCCCTCTCTCGTCCGCGAAAGTAAAACCACATCATCCACATATAACATAATAGCAATAATGAGGTCACCCAATGTACATCCCTCCCCTCCAACACTCTGTATAACCTGCTTAAGCTCGTCTATGTATAAACCAAAGAGTGTAGGTGAAAGTGGACATCCCTGCTTAACCCCAATCATACTATCCACCTTTGGCGATACAAACCCTGATACTCAGATCCAGCCAATAACTCGCCTATACAAAGCCACAATTGCTTGTATGATGTCCTCCTGAAAGCCATGGTCTCGAAGCCTCTATATCAGTAAATGTCTAGGTATAGAATCAAAGGCTTTGCGGAAATCCACAAAGAAGCAGAATACACGCTCTCCTGGCTCTAGCCTCCTCAATGATGGATCTCAAAGTAAAGATATGATCCGATGTAGTATATCCTGTTTGAAACCAGCCTGACCTATGGCATGAAGTGCTCAAGTGTTCATCTCTGCGCTGATCTTTGACTGAAGAATAGAGCCATAAACCTTGGTAAAGAGGTTCATGATGGTACGATAGTTGTTGACTTTCATAGGATCATCAACTTTATGGATAGGATGAATAAGGTTTGTGGACGACGGGGAGGGGAAACCAGATGTGATAGCACAATTAAACAAGACAGAGAGGAAAGGAGAGAGGATGTTAGCATCATATTTCAGAAGATCATCAATGTTCTTAGGTGTATGGGAGTGTAATCGTTTGATGTCCTCTTCAACCATGTCTGGGGAGAATATATCAAAAGCGTCTACAGATAAGGGCGTGGGAAGTGGAGGCACATCAGAGCTGGTGTACAAGGAAGTGGCATAGGTTACCCAAGTGCTAAGATTTGTAATCTAGGGTGGACGTGCTCATGGGAGAAATTTCTTCCAAAAGGATCTCGAAGAGGAACTAAAAGAGAAGGCCTATGATCTTCTTGCCTTGGGGCGAATCTCATATGCAATTTTCTTCTTTCAAGTGGTTCTATGGTAGACACAAGATAATTCTTTGAGAGAGAGAGAGAGAGAGAGAGAGAGAGAGAGAGAGAGAGAGAGAGAGAGAGTCTGTTACACCTGATTTTCGAGATGTTGGATTTTAGCTGAAGTAGCGATTTGAGAAGAAGCTTCACTTTCTATAACTGCAACATCGTTCTTGAGTTCTTGAATGGAAGTATCCAACTTCTGAAGATGCGATTGCACCACTAGAAGCAGAGAATCATGAGAAGCCAGCTGCTCTCTGTGATTGTTAAGGTATTCAAATAGATAGAGTTGATCATCCCGAAGAAGTTTGACCAAGGCATATGGAGGGAAAGAAACAGGTGCTTCTAGAGCGTCTAGAGTCAAGGGAATAGCTACAGTAGTTTCACTATTATCAAGAATAGGGTTTGATGGGGAGATAGGAACTGCAACAAGCATAGAAGGAGAAGGGTAGGCGGATCTGGCTGTAAGGAAGATGCTGAAGCGATGCTGGAAACGGAGGATGGTTCAGGAGTAAAGGCAACGGCTCCTTTGTGACGTGGCATATCTTATTGCGATGGAGGAGGGCGCTCAAACCTACAAAATATAGATCAGCAATAGCGAGGGCACACCTGCAGCGGCAGGGCACCAGTGGTGGACAGCGATGGAGCAGTTGCGATGGGCAGCGATGGAGTAGATCCACAGCAACAGTGTAGAGCAGTGATGGAGGGACAGGTTAGAGTAGCGATGGAGGGCCAACAGCTCAGGGTAGAGCAACGATGGAGGCCCAGCAGGGCAGCGATGGAGGGTCAGCAGCAACAGCGATGGAGGGCGCCCACAGCAGAGCGATGGAGGCATCCGCCATCCCTAGCGGCCAGCTTGAATCAATCCAGTAAGTTGGGACCTCTTACTGCTCATCTAGCAACCAAGATGCATGCTCGCATTGTTGAAAATATCTGAGCTAGTCCTCCTAAAAAGCTGAGATAAGCAATTCATCAAAATATGCTCTTCGCAATGTTCACTCCTAAGCCCCATTTGGTACAATAGGCTTGTAGACAATCCCTGTAAGCCCTCTCTAGTCGGGGGGAGACTAGCACCACATCATTAGGGCTAGTCTGCAACCAGATTCACCACATTGTGAAATCTCCAACTTTTTTAATATATAATCCAAAGAGGACAGATGAAAGATAGCAACCTTGCTTCACCCCAATAGTGCTCCAATAATGCTCAAAAATATCACTATCATGCTGAAAATGCCATCACAGCTAGGATGATCGTGGTATGTCTGTGGAAATGCCACGATCATGAAGCCTTTGAATGACCAAGGAATATGGGACAGAGTCAAGTGCTTTCCTGAAGTCCACAAAACAACAATGAACCCGCTCTACACTATGCCTAGCTCCTTGATAAGAGCCTGAATAGTGGGCTCTGAATCCTGCTTGACACAAAGCACACAATCTCCTAGACTCAACCTTAGAATTCACTATTGACGAAAGGATTTTACTAGATAGCTTTGTGAGAACATGGCCAATCATGATAGTGTGATAGTTACTAGGAATCATGGGGTCACCATTTTTGTGAACAGCGTGGATGATATTGGTACACCAGGAGGATGGGAAACTAGCGAGAACAGGATGATTGAGGAGAGTGGCCAAGATGAGAGAAAGTAAATCAGTAGCATGGATCAATAGCTCACATTCAAGGTCCTCAATGTCTCTCGCTCTATGGTTCTTTAGTCTCTTCATGCTAGTCCCATATCAGATGTGAAGAAACGTGAACTCAGATGGACGGGGGGGAAATAGAGATGGGTGAGTCGGCAGGTACGATGTATAGTGTGGTAGCATACTCCAAGAGGGGAGGTGGGGCACGAGGGATGGGTGGGGCACGCATTTCGCCCCTCTACAGTGGTTGTTATTAATATTCTTGCATGTCGATTTTCCATCTTGCATGTTGGATCTTAGGATTGCATTACATGTATTCCTATTGTTTTCAAGCTACTGTAGATCAATATTGAGTTGCTTGTTACACGCATGTTGATTTTCTTGTGTTTTCTTGAAGTGTAAAATTTGCAAATTCTTTTGTGTTAATCCATCAATTTCCGACAAGCTTGTGCTACATTGGTACCGGAGCCTCGTTGTAACAGGAACCTCGTCAGGATTGATCGACATACACTTTTATGATTTTTGATTGAAAAATTAGTTTTTTTCTGATTTTTTTTAGGGTGCTGGTTAGATCTGAAAACTTCAGATTTTGCATACCCTTGGCTGATCCGATTAAAGCAAATTTTTAGGTATTGATTCCTTGCTACCAGGCACCAAGAATAGAATCAATTTCACTTGAATCTAACACTGTTTGAGCAACTTATTGCAAATTTTCAGAATCCAGGCTGATTCTAGCTGGAGGAAAAAATCTGGGCAGCCTACGGAACTCCCCGACACATAAATTTGTTCCCCTTGGCATAGGCCTTAACCAGTCGCCCTTTGGTAAAACTCTGATGAAGCTGGATTGTCCAACGACCTTTGTGTTAGTTTCAAGAAAAGTAACACAAATTTTTTGTTGTTTGATTTTGATTTTCGATCAGAGAATCTGATTCGTACCAGTCCGCTACGGTAGCTTGATATGCTTAATATTCGGTCTAAGTTTCATATTTATTTGAGTCATTGTGTGCTGCCCACTCACCAAATTTTTCAGATTGAATTTTTGATGTAGCATGTTCGTGTCTACCCAACTAGAAGAACTCTGGCATCAATTGGCAAAAGCTCAAGCTATGGTTGAAGAATTGCAATTACGAATCCACTTGATGGAAAACAAAAAAAAAGAGAAAACGGAAGGGCTCCAACCACTATTTAAGAGACCTCCCGCATCGAGAAGCTCGAACTGCATGGAGAAAGTTAAGAAGACCAAGGCTCTTGCTCAACTTGATGAAGAATCTGACAACAAGACATTGGGGGCCTTCTTGCAAAGAATCAAGAAGCTGGACACATGAAGAACGTACAACTCAAAGCTAGTTGTTGTGTCAAGATCTGTTTTGATATGAATACATTAAGCTGAAATTTTTCTTCATGTGAGGAATGAATTGTTAAGTAGATAAAACTAGTATAATTTCGATATTGGGTTTATCTGAGCTAATTTAGGAATATCATTATTCCTTATGATTTAATGTAAAGTTTCTCGAACATACTATATAATATCGGTCACTCATTGAAGTACTGATTACCCAAGAATCCCTAAAAAGGTTTGACAATTCTAAAAGTTCAAAGGACATAACATGATCTTCTTTTGAGTTAGTAAGAAGTAAGACTTTATCATGTGTGAATTAAAGAGCTATAGTGTTTTCCTTTTTATATAAAAAGAAAAAGGAAAAAAATAATGATAGGAAACGAAGAAAGATAGGAAAGATTAAGACATGTAAAGTTATTACATGCAAAGGAAGTTTTCCGGATCATGAACCAAGAACTTCATGGAAGATTCCTCGATATCCACAAAGCCTTTAACAATATCCCCCACCAAAACTGGTGGCAGTCCCACGACACCTCGTGAGATTTATCACTTCGGGCTTTGGTTGGCCTCTCTTCGAACCTTTATTAGGGGGTATTGAACCTTTTCCATGAATTCCAGGTGATCTGTATTGAAATCAGTCTTGTGCGGAAGAAAGCACTTATTCGTGCCGAAAATTCATTTCGAAGTCGTCCATGCTGTAATTCTGGACTCCCAAGATCCACCTAGCATCGTGGCTCGATAGTACAAACGCGCTATCGGCAATTGATCTTAAACCTTGTCGGACGCCATAGGGACATTTGGATCGAAAGCTAATGTTGGTAAGCAATCATCCCATCTTGTTGAAACGGACGCCAACTTGGTCAAGTCGCTTGCAAAAATAGCTGACTGCCTAACGGTTGGATCTGGTGAAGACCTATATTCATAACCATAAGCTTGGAGGGCTCGGTTAAAGTCTACTGCAATCGACCACCAACTGTATTGTTGGTGAATTATGGGCCAATTTGGGGTATGGATGCTAATTTGATCCATTGGCACACCCAAATCTTTCCATTTATTCATGTGCGGCATAGGAACGTAGTAAGGATCCACCCGGAACCGGCAAGACTCGTTACATAACTCAATCTGGAGTCTTTTCAAATACTGTTCTCTGCCATGGTGGTTGCTCACCCAATGCGGGTAGCTTATCCAATTCTTTGTCGGCTTCAATCTCTGAAGTTTTGAGTTTGATCACCCAGCCACCCCTCGACGACTCATGTGGATGCTGATATAAAAATTTCTGGATCTGTTGTGGTGACTGGTTTCTGGAATAAGGGCCTTACTGTTGATGTAGATGGGCCCACTTTGGTATTCTGTGTTTCCGTAATTTCTTCGACTTCTGCCCCTTGATCTATTCCAGTATCCTCTTGACCCTGATCTTGCTATGATGGCGAGAACGGAGGCATCAATGATACTTGAATCTGTAGGGTTGTCTCTAGGACCTGAGCGGTGGCTTTTTCGTATTCTTTGATGATGGACTTTGCCTTTGCCAACTCAGCCAATGCCGTTTGTTTGAATCTGTCAACTCGGCCCTGGAATTCAGCTAATGCGTTGTGATATGTCTTGACCTTTTTGAATAAATATTTGACCTCCTCTGGTGGAATAGGACGGTCTGGCGCTTCCGTTTGCAGATAAGTGTCTCGTTCAAGGGTGGTGGCATCCGATTCTCCTTGAATCCTTTCTCTATCAAGGTTTTCCATGTCCAGTTGCCCTTGTAGTAGCAACACTTGTTGTTTGGCTTCCTGAACTACCCGATCAACTTGATCTTGCGCTGTTGTCAAAGTATTCTGGAGCGTGACCACAACCTTCCAAAGTGCCTGAAGATTGCTTGGCCTTTTTTAGCTCCGCTTTTGACTTTTCTTCGTGCTGTTTGGAGATCTTAAGCTCCCGTTTCAGCTGGATAACCTTCTGGCTGATTAGAGTGTTTTCAGATCCCAATTCGGAGATGCACTTCTCCATGGAGGTCTTCTCATCAATCATGGTCTGGATCACTCGCGCAAGGTGTGAAACTAAACCCAGTGCGTCACCAGATCCAAGGGTGTGGTAGTAGTAGTAGGAGGAGGAACAATAGATCCTGGAGTTTGTCTTGATTGGCCTTGACTCCTTGCCTATGGATCTTCCTCTTCAAAGACATCTTCGCCCTCATAACCATCCGACACTGTGGCATCGAACTGCTTTGAGGATACAACCGCATGAACGATTCGTATCGTATCTGGTGCCTGATGTTGTGGATCTGCTTGTTGATCTGTGTTGCGGAATCAAAAGTTTCAAGAGTTTCATGGAATTGTTCGAATCCCATTCCAGGGGATTTTGGTTCAAAGGGTGGACTCATGGGCATCACAAATCGTTCATCTGCCCCTAGGGGATCGGAATCATCGAACAAATTCATAAACTGCTGAGTGCTCGGTGAGATAGCTCTGGTTTGTAGGAGTGAGGCGGCTTGGGCTGCTGAAATTGGTACAATAGATCCAATTGTCACAGATGGCCCTTGTGAGGAATCAGTGGCTAGGGAAGCTTCAGTGGCTGATGGGATAGGTAGTGCAGTGCGAGTGTCAGCGGGGGGTGGTAGCGCAATTGACGATGGTTGCCGAGTGCGACAACGAGACGCGGGAGGCGAGTCAGGAATGACATTCTTGCTGCGTACCGGTCTACGACACTGTGAGCTGGATGCCTGGCGGGAGGATTCGGCTGGTGCTACTTCCTAGGTGGCTAGCACTGACTCAGCACAAAATCCGTGGATCTTATTATCTAGGTACGCTACGGCTAAGGAGGACAGAAGAGAGCCAACAACGAACTATTGTTTGGTGTTACCCTTAATGGCTCTCTTTAGCTCCCCAAAGGCCGTTTTGTACCAGTCATAAGGTTCCAAGGTTCCCTTATCTAACTTATATGATGGAGGATCTGGGACGAGATCCTTTCCTTCCTGAGATTGCCAACCATCAGGAAGTTGTTCAGTAACTGGGCTGCGGCCTGGAGTCCTGGATCTTTGATGGCCCCTACCAGGTAACCATCATAAAGTTCGATAGTGGTATCAATAAATGGCTTGATGGCTAACTTGGCATGCTTATGATTTTGGTGTAAGGTGTGTTCCTGAAGATGAACTATGGCAGCAAGGGCGGCATCAGTGACTCGCACTTTGTGGGTAGTGCCCTGGAAGGTGATATAGACTTGTCCTCATCCCAAGTACTGGCCATGGTGATAAATTCCATATTGATTTTATTAGAAAAGGCACACTCATGGATCCCCATTGCTATGAGCAAGGGCTCAGCAAGGTTCATTCATTCAGCCACCTTGCTTGTGCTAGGAAGCGACATGATGTCCGTTGTAGTTGGAACATCACGTTTAACAACAAACCGTGCTAAAATATTGGTATCGCTAGAAGACATGATGGCAAAAGGTAGAAACTGAAAGTAAAAAAGATTGGAGAGTGTATCAGACGGATGTATGGAAGTTTTGGGAAAGTTCGGTTTCCCAAAGTGGTAGGCTTTTGAACTCTCGCTCGACTTCAAAACAGGTACTCATTCTGCAAGATAACCTTCGCCCAACTCAATATAGGTAAATTTGAGCTGGAAACTCGGCGAAGGTTCCTAAGATGGTATGTTCAAGATCTGACTCAAAAAGGTATTTTTAAGTCATTTTCCAACAAAACTTTATTCTTGAAAATACTTTCCTTCCTCGTTTCCTGATGTGATGACTTTTTTTTGACTTTTGTTCATTATTCTTTTTTTTTTTTTCATACTGTCTTTTCCAAAAAAAAAGAATTAATAAGTAGTAAAAAACAACAAAATTTGTAAAACAACAAAAGTAAAATTTGATAAGATCTTGGATCATGCTGGTTGAACTGGCTGCCAAAACTTGCGTAGTCGGCTGCCATTCACTGAGGTCTCAAATCGTCTTTCATCCAAGTGTTCCTGTGTTCCACGATCACGTACGATGTCACAAGCCAGTCTCTCCAAGCTTGTGAATCCTAGAAGCCGTTGTGTAGAATGAACCTCCCAACCATAGGCACCCCCTCCTTGAGTCCTTCTACCTGCTATTCCCGTCAACTGGCACATGGCATCCACCTGTGGGTGATCAGTCCACTTGGCATGCATGACCCCTGTGACCTGTGAATACTGAGTGACTCATAGGGTACCACCCCCGTGCCACCGCCAAAGACCTGTGACCCTCTTGGTCACCCAACTACTTGCCAGCTAGCATCTCGTCATTGACGGCTAGGGTCCCGACGGTCAAGACACACCGCATCTCTGACAACTTGTCAGGCGGCCACACCGGGTCACTGCTCATGACGCACCGGTCCCAACTTGGGACAGATGTCCTCCTCGGTCACCGGCCCTTGCCAATACTTGGCCTCAGGCCCCTTTGGTGACCGGCCGTGCCAAGGTCATGATAGAGTCGTAACTGGACTCTAACAATCCTTCCCTCCTCTGGCAAGTCATCGGTCCTCGATGACAAACTCTGGGTAAGACGTCTGCAACGCCTATCGCATCTCCCAGGTAGCATCTGACAACGGCTGCCCTTTCCAGGTTACTAGATACTCTTGAAGGAGACGATTCCGCAATCGTCGCTCCCTTCGATCTAGGATTCTTTCTGGCCCATAACCTGTGATGTCTTTCTCCTCAAGAGACACTAGACCTTCCACCAGGCTATCGCCATCGTGCAAACATCTCTTCAGTGGCTAACATGGAATACTGGATGCACCTTGCATCCCACAGGTAGCTGTAGCTTATAAGCTACTTGGCTCACCTTCTTAATTATCAACCATGGTCCACAATACCTAGGAGATAACTTGGTGCACTTTCCTGTGCGTAGCACCTTCGACTTCGAAGGGACTAGTAAATACACCCAATCTCCATTCTCAAATTCCCGATAGGTACGGTTCTCACGAGCATAACTCTCTGCCCTGGCTATAGCTTTGGACAAGTTATCTCGTGCCAACTCTAGCTTCTGTTGCATCTGAGCCAAAACTCTACAACACTAGGTACCCTATGCAAATCCCTATGATTGCGGGACTCAGTGGCGTGATACCATAATTGAGCTCAAATGGACTCAATCCAGTGGACGCATGTCTCTTATCATTGTACGCGAACTCCAATAACGGTAAATGCTTTATCCAGTCTGTTTGCGTACTACTCACATATGCCCTAAGCATATCTTCCAAGATCTGATTCACTCGGTCTGTCTGACCATCCATCTGAGGATGCTCAGAGCTACTCATCCGCAACTGTGTTCCCAGCTTGGCGAACACCTCAATCCAGAAATTTCCCGTAAACTTGGGATCCCTGTCAGAAACTATGGACTTCAGAAGACCATGTAACCTGACAATATTCTGAATAAACAACTCAGCCACTTGCGGAGGTGTGACCTTCTTGGTCGTTGCGATGAAATGAGCCATCTTGGAAAACCTGTCTACCACTACCATAACGGAATTTAATCCATTCTGGGTCTTGGGTAGCCCAAGAGATGCTTTCCCACCTTTCTGTAGGTATCTCAAGTGGATGTAGCAAGCCCGGAGGACTTACTCTCTCGGCCTTGTTCACCTGACAAGCCGTGCAACGTTGGACGCACTCTCTTACATCCCGCTGCAATCGTGGCCAGAAATAATGCCTTCTCAAAAGCTCACTGGTCTTATCAATACCAGGGTGCCCTGCGCAGGGACTATCATGGCATTCATGAACTATCTTACGATGAAGATCCTTGGCAAGATAATGTTGTTTACCTCTTTGAACAACAACTCGAAAATCAAATTCGGTCAATAGTAGTAGCCATCTTGCAATACGTCCCGTGTTACATGTCTTGTTTACTAAATAAAGCAATGGCTGATGGTCGGTATAAAACGCAAAATGCGTCGCCATTAGATAATGTCGAAGTTTCTTCACGGAAAAAACCATGGCTAACGCTTCTCATTCTATTGTAGAGTAATTCTTCTCAGGATCTGTAAGCTGTCGACTAGCAAATATGATAGGATAGTCTTTCTTATATTCTCTTGGCTGTGTCAAAACTAATCCAATAGCATATTTGATGCATCAATATGAACATGAAATTCGATTGTCCAATTTGGAGCTCGTAGAATCAGTGCAGAAGTTAAAGCTTTCTTCAATTTCTCAAATGCTTCCAACGCCTCAACCGTCCAAATAGGTATCAATGGTCAACTTATATATAGGTCTTGCTAAGTCCGCAAAGAATAAAATGAATATCTGATAGTAGTTTGCAAGTGGAAAAAGCAAAGAGTCAAGGAGGATACAAACAAGGGCAATGGCTTCAAGTCTACACTCGAATGAGACAACAATTGTAGCTATTGTGCTATGTTTGGTCACTTTGCTTTTGAGTGCAGGAAGAAAAAGTTTGCTCAGGAGAAGAAGAAACAATTTGGTACCTAGATTTAGGAGAAGAGTAAGGATCGTGTTGTGAACTATTTTTTGCATCAACTTCAGCAGGAGCTAAAAATGGCTGGTACATAGATTCAGGGGCGACACAACACATGAGACCACATCATGATTGATTCACTCAGTTTGAAGAAAGAAAGCAATGATGATTCTCATGTCAAGTTATGCGACAACAACTCGAAGACATTAAGGGTAAAGGATGAGACTGTTAGAAGTAATAAATGATAATGATAGTTTCTCATAGGTTCCTTTGACCCAAAAGGTCGAGACTTGTGTAACCATGGGTTAGGTTTATTATTTAGACCATGTTAAGTCAGTTTTAGTTGAGTTGGACCCAATTTTGGTCCAGTAGTAATTCGTGGGTCCAAGTAAAGTCTAATTATGTTAAGGGACCCTATCTTGACTTTTGGGGGTGCCCTATAATTAGTAGTGGGTCTTGGAAGGTTCTAGAACTTAGAGTTTGGAAGAGTCTAGGCCCTTGGAAGGCCTATTTATATGTACTCTTTGTTCATTTGTAATTCATTCCCTTTCAAGCATTGCTACTACTTTCTCTCTCCTTGAGGGCGCCTAACCCTCTCCCTCTTCTTCTTCCTCCTCTTTTCTTCTTCTTGTATATGGAGATTGAATGTTAGAAGGATCTTGGCACTTTGATTTCCTACATGGTATCAGAGCCATGGATCTTCTATGCTTGATTTAGGGCGCCCTACCAAAAGAGATCGTCTTCATTTAGGGATCACAAAAATTCAGCACCTTTGCTGATTTTTTGGAGTGAAGATCCGTTTTTTGACTCTTTTCCGTTTTGCAAGTGCCCCACACATCAAAGAAGATAACAGGATTTTGGGCGCCCAAAAATCAGGTGGTTGTTTGCTGATTTTTCAGGTTGCAGGAAGGTGCCATTAATTATCTTCTTCGGGGCTTCTTTTAGGTCGCCACATCCGTGTAGGTTTATCCTACTTCCGTTGGTCCGCTGTTGCCCTATTTTTCATATTTGCTCCTTTGCAGGAGGGCGCCCATCTACAAGCAATTTCTATTCTTCTGATTTGGGTGAAAAATCAGCACCTTTGCTAATTTTACAAAGTGAAGATCCGCTTCTTTTTACTTGTTTCCAGGTGTGGAAGAAGGCGCTAATTTTTTTGTGATGATCCGATCACATTCCGAGGCTGAAAATTGGACAGCATATTACCATTTGTAGGGTGTTGCAACAGCCCTATCCGTGTGTGCATTGTTCACACTTTTTGGCAAGAAAGAAGGGTTCCAAAAAAAGCTTTGTTGGAGGCTAACCTGATTCTTTGCTTGCAGGTTTTTGAGTTTGTAATGCAATTTCAGGCTGAAATTTTCAGCACACAAGGCTTGTAGGAGGGTGAGTTTCTACATCCATTTAATGTGTGGTTTGGACACATTTCGGTGCTGCATTGTCAGATTTGATACTTGCTGGTTTTTGTGTCTTTTAGGGCACATTTAGGGTTTGAAAAAGTTTATCTTCTTGGCTGTTTCTTATGGCAAGAGATTTGGGAGCAATTCGTACTTAGAATGCAACATTTATGAGTTAAAGGTTTTAGAAGGCATTATTTTTTAAAATCAAATATCTATTAAGATATGTTGGATGGCACCAACTATTCTTCATGGAGTTGCAAGCTGAGATTTTGCATCGACGTGATGATCAAGATTTTATTGGTAACAAGATCTATCTTATATCATTTGAGATTTTGCAAGACCTCTAAAAGTGCTTGGGAAACACTTTTAAAGATGTACCGAATAAAGGATTCATCATCATGCCTTCTCCTCTCTAGTTCATCCTCTTTGAAGGTAGAAGGGCAAAGTCATGCAAAGTTTGATCATTGTCTTTCTACAAGTACAAGTTTGCATCGGAATGTTGGTATGGTAAAGCATTCTTCTTCTCTTGAGCCATTTGTTGCAAATGATGGATGCATTAGTGAAGAACTTTATGAGCAAGCTTCTCAAGCTAATGTTTTGGAAAAGGCTGAAACCAAGCATTCTTTGAAGCCATTTTGTGCTAATGGAGGAGGGGAAAAAATCATGTCAATTAGTACATTGGTTCAAAGTGGTGTGTTGCTAGATTATTTGGGTGTTCAAAGTGGCAAGCTGTTCGTTTTTTTCTTGAAGATGGTGGACACCAGATTTAGCCATAGTTTATTGATCATTTTCAGCCTATGTTACATCGTGAGCATCCTATTATGCATCGGGAACGGCCTGCGGAAGGTTTTTGGACAGCAAGGTTCACATTTGGAACACTTTGGACAACAAAGTGTTGGTGATTTTGTGGCTGTTGGACAGCCTGCTACAGTCTCTTGTTGGTTGTCCGAGTCTTTGCGGGATAGCAAAGCATCTTTTTACCTTGGAGGAAACACACATGCCTCACCAAAATCAGTACCTTATGCTGATTTTCATGTTTTGATGCTTACTTCTTACGATGACGGTGTTGTCTTACCTAGTGTTGGTGAGCAGATCATTGATAGTAAGATTCGGGAGGATGTGATGGTAAAAGAGTATCATACTCTTCTTTATGTTTCTTGTGGTAAGAAGACTTATGGAATCATGTGGGAACCATTGATGGATTGCAAATCCATATTTCAGCTTGTGGCTGGATTTTTGGTTACCTACTTTGGATGGAGCATGCTTGTCTTCACTTTTTGACTTGATGCTACCGCACTTCGTATTCTACATCTCTTCTACATCGGGCATGATTGGGGCTGAGATTTCGGCTACTTCGACTACTTCAAGCTGAATTTTTTTTTTGGCGGCATTAAGCTTGGACAACAAGCTACATCTTTTCTTTTTCAGCTACATGGAGGTTTGGGCAGCATGCAACACTTTGCATTTTTGTTGCAATTTTTCATACTTCATGTCATGTTATGTTTTTTACATTATCATTTAAGGAGGGTGTTAGAAGTAATAAATGATAATGATAGTTTCTCATAGGTTCCTTTGACCCAAAAGGTCGAGACTTGTGTAACCATGGGTTAGGTTTATTATTTAGACCATGTTAAGTCAGTTTTAGTTGAGTTGGACCCAATTTTGGTCCAGTAGTAATTTGTGGGTCCAAGTAAAGTCTAATTATGCTAAGGGACCCTATCTTGACTTTTGGGAGTGCCCTATAATTAGTAGTGGGTCTTGGAAGGTTCTAGAACTTAGAGTTTGGAAGAGTCTAGGCCCTTGGAAGGCCTATTTATATGTACTCTTTGTTCATTTGTAATTCATTCCCTTTCAAGCATTGCTACTACTTTCTCTCTCCTTGAGGGCGCCTAACCCTCTCCCTCTTCTTCTTCTTCCTCTTTTTCTTCTTGTATATGGAGATTGAATGTTAGAAGGATCTTGGCACTTTGATTTCCTACAGAGACCACCTCAAAGTCTAACTATAGAATAGGATATATCTTTTAGCATCCATGGAGACCAAACCGGCCTTTGGGACTAAATGTACATTATTAAATGTCATTGTCTGTAGGTATTGCTCAAAATTGACTTACGACTTAACTTCTTTTTAGTGGGAAACTACCAAGCATATGAAAATTTCCATGAGCATAAAAAAGAGTAAGCCTTCTAAGAAAAAATTTGTGTCTGTCACATGAAGATGCTGTAAAGTAGTGCACTTCAAAAGAAAATGAGACTCTGTCTCCACCACATGCATATTGCAAATCAAGCAAATTCGGTTTTCACCTAGCAATCTTGGGTTGCTCCATTTGCCTGTTTCTAATATGGGTTCATGAAAATCAACTCGTAGGCGGGGCTTGTCTGCTCATAGAAATATCTAGGAAAAGAAGCCGCTGAATAGCAGTATCAATGAGTGGCCTGTTCCCACCAACCCATTAGCAATACTTAAGTATGCTACCCGTCAGCTTAACTGAGATAATTGAGGCCCCACCAGCTGTTAGATTTAGCTGTTGCTGGCTAGCCAACCATCATCAAATAATGGGTGCAGTGCAATAGCAGTGCTAAGATAGTGAGACCTCAGGAGGTCACTTAGCTAACGGTTGGCTGCAGGAGTGCACATTTTAACGATTTGCAGAATAGAGAATGATGGTGCTATTATGGAAAGCAGCACAGCTATGAATGCAGCAGCAGGGCATAATGGTGAAACGTTGGTGGGGCCCAATGCATACTTAGCCATGACCTATTAGGGGCAACTAGTTGCTTGTATTCGTCTTGAGCCGGGGCTTGTACCAACAATTTGTTGAGCCTTTTTCCGAAATCGTTTAGAAATTCCATCAAACCATAGAATCTGTGGAATACTCCCTCGTTTGCAAGGATTGTGGTGCAAAAAAGTAAAGTGTTTAGCAGCACTAGCAAGAATAGCACTAGAAAATTCTCATATTTGTTGGCAGCAAACCAGAAGTATCATGCAAAAGTGTTTTTTAAAGTGAGCTCATTATTGGCATTGTTCTGTATATCTGATGTAACTTTGGTACCATGAGGAGATGGCGTGGGCAAGATCTGATGAGTAAACTTGAAGTCCATCCTCAATGGATGATGATCAGATTAAGGAAGTAAAGACCCAACTTCAAAATTAGTGATAGTACGTGTGGTCATTGAAGAAACCAACAAATAATTGGCCACACTATCACTATAGGGGAAGAACATGTGAAGAGGCCATTGTTGCGTGCCATTGGCAAATAACAAGCCCACATGTAGTGGCCAATGTTAACAACCTTTGCCCAAAATGAGTTTGAGCATGTGGACCATCCATGGATCTGGCAATCCCCAAGTAAGAGGCAAGAGGCATTATCTCCTCCAATAAAATAGGATCAGCTGCTTCTTTGTACATCACAACTTGTGTATTTGCAGCATTGAAGTCACCAAAAAGAAGAATAACATGTTCACTTGCAAACTAAACTATATCTTGAGATAAAGATGCAAAGGGATCTAACCGTTCAAGCTCGGCATATAAACACAAACAGAAAAAAATATCACTTGTGTCACATCCTATAGCTTGAATCAGATGTATTGATGATGTGAATCATGTCGAACCAGTGTAGCTAGATGCTAAATAGTATGCCGCATGTAACATGCAACTTCTCCATAGCCACAATTATGATTCCCCTTCACATTCCATGCTGAATGAAGAGAATACTTGTGCGGTAATGTGTAGACCTCACTCTCCCACATCTCTGCCAACAACGTCAATACCCTTTGCCACCTCAGCAAGGGCAACTCCTTTATTCCAAGGAAGCCATTACAATTCCAGAACAAAAAGTGTAAGTTATCTTGCTCCTTTTTCATCCCATCGGCCGCATCACCCTATTTAGTATTTTGACCATGCCCATATTGCCATACCACAACAAACTGTTACCCACGTGCCTAGTGGATGCCAGTGTTTGACAATTTCTAGCTCTCTCCTGAACTGAATTTGTTGTATATGATTGACTCCTCTGCATAAACACGAGTACCTCACAACTTGCCACGATTGTGTAGAACAAATTTACGTATTTTTGGAGTGGCTAACGTCATCAAAAGGACACGAGGATGAGTGCCAACATCCTTACCAAGCTGCAACAAATCTTTATTGTCATCTACAGATGAGTCCATCTTTGCAACGACAAAGTCATGGATGGACCGTCTCCAGGGAGCTCTTGAAAATGACATTACAATCTGTGTTGCAATCTCTTGCTTCTCCTGAAACAACGAAGAAATTTTTTCATGCAAAGAGCACAGGTTTTGTTATTTTATTTAAGTGGAGATTCATATCAAACCTAAATGTGTTAGAAATGTTTGTACAGTGGAGGTGCATGTAGTTTAACATTTCCTTTTGAGGACAATTATTTCAAGAGGTTCAACGAATCAGTCACAGTATCTAGCTCCTTACAACAAAAATGGGGCCAAGTGTAATATTTTCCAAATGGCTCCTGCATGAAAAGGTCAGCGCAGTTTTCATTGTAGCTTATTTCATGCTTTCCTTGGAACACAATGGTGCTATTGTAGAGGCATAAGTTTCTAGTTTCAGACAATGGGAAAGTTCCAAGTATAAGCATTTGATGGTGTCTCAACGTACCTTTATAGAACCTGATTGTCTAATTCCAATCTTGAGGCTATCTAATTCCGTAGGTTTATTTATCACCACCTGGGCAAAAATATAATACTCATTTTCAAGTTCTTAGTTTTGGTAGTAACTTCAGAAAGAAAATAAGTGCAGTTCTTAGAATCTTTTTGAGACATTTTGCTGCAATTTGTTCTGTTGGAGACATAATCATGAATTTGACGTTCTTCTAAGTTCAGGATTGGGAACAAGTATATAATGGAATATTTCTTGGCTTCATTTTCAAAACATATTGGTAGAAGCTAGAATTTCCATCTAAAATTTGTTCCAGCACGCTCAATGATGAGAGTGATCGATGGCTTAACATTGGTTTCATGATATACAGGGATACTCAAGTCCACCTGGATTTTCCTGCCCAGGAATCCCAACTGTTCCATTGCTGAGTATTGTTTTCAACATGATATTGTTTGCACAGGTGAATACTGGCTGGATAATGTCACTTGAAATTTCACTGAATTTATGCTTTCCAGATGGTCTGATTATGAAAATTCTTATGCAGTTGCATTGGGAAGCCTGGGTTAGATTTGTTGTTCTCAGCTTTTTGGCAGTTTTATTCTATTTCCTCTATGGACAGCATCATGCAAACCGTGCAACGTCTACTTCAAGAAGTGAACCTTTTTACGAGAAAGCCCATTCTCTGGACAACGAAGAAAGTTTTCAAGGCTCATGAGTTTGGAATGAGATAACAGCTTTTGCAGGGATATTATGAAATGCTCTCATATACTTGAGCAACATGGTTAGCAGAGTCTTTGGAGCTGTGCAAAGCACGTAAAGAAGCCATGAAAGGGTAAACCAAAACTAAATCATGCCTGTATCGTGATTATGAGGCCATAGTAAGGAAACATAAGAAAAGAAAACAGTCCTGCTTGATTCTCTTTGAACAAATAATTGAGATCTTTGTACAGAAAAAATCTTGATGACCTTGTAATCCCAGTTCTTGATTTTAAATTCCGATTACTATCATGAGAATATGCTTTTACAAATATAATATAATATATAATATCATTTCTCTTGTATGTCTTCATTTGTGTGGCGAATTGGAGTCAAACTAGTGACCTCAAGCCTCCAGGAGAGGAAAGGAACTCACCACTTGCTGGAGGACAAAATATACAATATGTAAAAAAATCATCCTTCTTGATTTGGTGGTTGTCCCAACGTTCAGATTGAGCACCATTATGGCAATTCTCCCTTTACCAGTAGATCATAAAATTTTGGAGCTTTTCATGTGCACAACGGGAGGAAATAGCTACTGACAAACCCATTTCAATCAAGTTGCAAACTCACAAACTTATTTGCACTAAACATTTTTGCCAAACCTGTTGCAAACTTCAGACCTCCTTTTTCGTGTAATATTTTCTTGAATTTTGCATCTCATTCTAAATTGTTACAACTTTTAACTTTTGATTGCACATTGTGATGTTTAAAATCTTGATGATTGTTTTGAAGCTCATTTGGTCCTGAAACCACCCCAAAGTTTCCATCTAACGTGGCATAAATGTACAGTTTTTTTATGGCAACGTTTGCAAATGTTTAGACTTTCGGTCAAACTTGAAAATGCATATGCAAACTCAAACGGTTGAAGGTTGCAAATGTTTGCTAGTAGTTATGGATCATGGTCACCAAAATAAACTATCGGAAAGCGTCATTGTCCAAATTGCTTTGTTTGACTTGAAATTCACACTCTAGCTGTAAAAGAATACTCGAAAGTTTGTTTTAAGCCCAAAGTCATCTAAACTCTTCTACTTCTTAAGGGATCTAGTACTTAGAAGCTTTGCTTAAAATAAAAATCACACATTAGGAGATATGCTTGCCAACTTAATGCTTTAAAATAAGAATTGAGTCCTCATAATATTTATCTGACTTTTGAGGTACAAGCATATTTGCACAGCTCCTTGAGCCTCGGCCTAGTATTGAGAGATGACCATAGTTAGGGCACTTGGTCTCTTTATCTGTTATTTGAGGTTTATCATTCTTGTTCTTGGTCTAATGGTCATTATTGGGCCCTAATGGGTGGGCCCATCCCTAAGAGAATCTAAATAAGGCCATAAGACTTTATTATTTGGATTAGTTGTTTGGAGTTGTTCTTAGAATAGAGATAGCATGAATTTATTTTAGCATAGCTGCATATTAATTTCATAGTATATATAAATTGATCGTTCATAATACACGGGGAGATTGCTATATGGTTGTTATTTTGCAAATCTCTATTTAGTTACTTTTACACTTTCAATACTTCGGACATTACGCGAGTAAATGGAGTGCGAGTTTATTTTACAAAAACTGTCAATCATGGCTAGTGTTGATCATGATGAGTGACAATTTCGTTGACTATGCATTGTTGAAAAGAGAGTTTAGCAATTCCAAAGCAATATCCGTGTTGGCACTTCTAGACATGAGCATCCTCTCATGAATCCATTGCTGGCCAAACAAACAATATGGCCTAAAGGAAGATTCTCACTAAATTGTATATCACTAAATAAAGAATCAATGAAGAAATATGGGAAAGGATCTCATTGAATTTTATGACTAAACTTCTTAGGACTTACAAAAATAATGTTGTTGTTTGGCCTGAGTTGTGGTGGTCCCTTGGCTAGATTGGCTACTTTTATATAAAGTTTATGACTTAGCTCAAAATTGTAGAAACATATGACTTAGCTCAAAATTGCAGAAACACTACTTAAACTTTATGGATTGCCTACTAATCTTGTTATGAACGAGATGGTCGATTCAAGTGATACTTTTGGCCACAATGGATCCAAAAGTTATAAATCTATCTAAGCTGAAATATTTTTATAGCATCTTTAATCTAACAGTCAAATTGAAAGGACTAGTTGAATGATGTTAATGATACAACAATGTGTATCTAGTTGTTAGGATAAACTAATTTTCGAATTTGAAGACTATTTATGATAGAGAAGAGATTTGGCTCTTCATTTACAAGTTAGAACTTTTTGAAAGACTTAAAGGAAATTATGGATTGCATGTGAGCAAATTAAAAAAGCAAGTTTGCATGAAAGAGACTCACTCATTCTAGGGGTTGAGTTGCACCAACTTAAAGACCTTTCATCTATAGTATTTTTTGAGTATGAATCACTCTTTGTGAAAAGTACAGTACTAAGGACCATAAATGGATCTTTGAATGATCCACAAGGTGATTGTATGCTTGTTAAACAATCTATCAAAAACTAGTCATCAGAAACCAAGATCTAGTTTAGCAGCTTGATAGGAAACAAGTAGAGACAATCAAAGCATTGATCAATTAGTATAATCCAACTCCACACGTGTGGAAATAAGGCTGTAGTACGGCTTGTAGACAGTGTTTACAAAGTGCCAAAGCTGGGTTTTATTGGAAATCAAGAGTAATCACCATACAATGAGAGGAAACTCGAGTTTCTCCTTGAGGCTCCAAAAAGTTTCTATCTTCTCACTATGGAGAATGGGAATACATACACTTCCTTTGCTAAGTTAGGTGAAAATCCAGCATGTAATAAGGAAGTAGACTCCACTTTCTTGCCCTAATGTGAAAACCCTAGCCTAGATCCAAGAGTCATGCTTGGTAGGTGCATGGTAGGTACAAATCTCATCATAAATCATGGTCTAGATCTTACAAAGTAGAAATGGATGAAATGTATCTAAGAACTCTTTTGGCCATCTTTCAATGTGAAACTAGAGGACTTTGCATGAATTGGCTTAACTTTCCAACACTATAACTAAGATCAGGTCTAGTTATAGTTAAATAGATCAAGGAGCCAATAAGCCTTCTATATAATGTGATGTCCTCAAATGATGCTTCATCACAACCAATAGATGCTTTTACATGTTGCTCCATTGGTGGTGTCTCAATGCCTTTACAATTCTTCATTCCAAATCTATCTAGGATGGATGTAGCATAATTAGATTGACAAATGAAGCTAAAATCACTCTAATAACCTCTATTCCAAAAATGAAGCTCAATAGGCCGAGATCTACCATCTTAAACTCTTTTGCTAAAGCAATTTTTACATCTCTAATTCCATCTAGATCTTTACCACTCAAGATACTGTCATCTACATACAAAACAAGAATAATGATCATGCCATCATGAAAACTTATATACAATGATGAATCATAGGCACTTATTACAAAATTGATGGAAATGAGAAAAGAGTTTAGCCTAGAGTACCATGCTCTAGGTGCTTGCTTGAGCCCATAAAGGCTCTTCTTCAGAAAACACACCTTTTCTTCATGTTTTGCCTTGATGAAGCCCTCGGGTTGCCTCATGTAGATCTCTTCATCGAAATAACCATTGAGGAATGCATTTGTGAAGTCAAGTTGGAATAGCTCCCAATTGAAGGTTGTAGCAAGACTAATAATCAACCTGATAGTAACAAGCTTAGCCACAGGAGCAAAAGTCTCATCATAATCAATGCCTTTGGTTTGTAGAAAACCTTCGACAACAAACTTAGCTTTATGCTTGCTTATTGATCCATCTTGATTATACTTCAATCTAAATACCCACTTGCAATCAAGAGGTTTCTTCCCTTGAGGAAGATCCACAAGATCCCAAGTATGATTCTCAATAAGAGCATCATACTCTACTTGCATAGCATCCATCCAACTTTTAGACTTACAAGCATCTTCATAGCATGTTGGCTCATCTAACATTGAAATAAGAAAAGTGTAAGATGTGAAAGATGACGAGCCTTCCCTTTGATCACCTTGACCATCATAGGTGAGCCTCAATGGCTCGGATCTTGCCCTTGTAGATCTTCTTGGAGTTCTTGGAGTTCTTGCATCTTGAGGTGGATCCTCAAGTTCTTCTTCACTTGGAAGCTCCTCCTCCATCCTAGCATGATCCTTGGCATCAAGATGATTAGTAGCATTATCATCCAAATCACAAGCATGTCTTTCATAAAAAATAACATCCCTACTCACTATCACCTTGCTAGTGATGGGATTGAAGACTCTATAACCTTTGCTATTCTCACCATATCCCACAAAGATGCCTTTGATGGATGTTGCATCATCCTTCCTTCTCTTATCCAAGGATTGGTGTACATAGCAAGTGGATCCAAAAGCTTTGAGATCCTTGAGATTGGGCTTCTCTCCAAATAGAGCTTCAAATGGTGTGATTCCTCCAATGGCTTGGTTTGGCAATCTATTGCACAAATAGTTAGCACAAGTTATTGCTTCACCCCAAAATGGTTTGGATAGAGAAGCATCTAGCCTTAAGGCCTTAGCACACTCACAAAGAGATCTATTTCTTCTCTCACTCACTCCATTTTGTTGAGAGGTGTATGGACATGACAACTCCCTCTTTATGCCATTAGAACTACAAAATTCAATCAACTTATTGGAGATATATTCACCTCCATTATCACTCCTTAATACCTTAATCTTGGTACTAAGTTGATTTTCTACCAAAGTTTTGAACTTTACAAAAGAATCAAACACCATTGATTTTCTAGACAAGAGGTACATTCAACAAAATCTAGAATAGTCATCAATGAAGATTACATAGTACTTGGCACCACCATTAGACTCATGTGAAAACCTATGAACATCCGAAAGGATGAGTTCAAGAGGAGAGTTTGATCTTGATGTAGATCTTGAGAAGGGTAGTTTGTGAGCCTTGAGAGGCTGCATGCTTCACATCCCTTCCCACACTTTGACAAATGCTTGGGGAGTCCAACGGCAAGCTCCTTTGCAACCATAGATTCCATGGCTTTGTAGTTGGGGTGGCCCAACCTTTTGTGCCACAGTTCCACCTTTGATAACTCCATCTTTGCCAAGTTAACACTCTCCACTGCAACATTAGCATCAAGCTTAAACAATCTACCTTGCTTAAAGCCTTTGGCTATACATTCATCATTTCTAAGGATGGAACAAACTCCATGCTTAAATTGTACATCTAGGCCATTATCCATTAACTGGCCAACACTAAGCAAATTCTTGGTTAACTTAGAAACATAAAGAACATTATCAAGATTCATCCTTTTGGATGATCCCACATACAAGAGAATTGTTCCTATTCCACTTATCTTACATTCTTGACTACTTGCAGTATAGATTGATCTATGTAAATCATTGTAAGAAAGTAAAGTGGAGAATATGTCCTTTTGATATGTCATGTGGGAACTAGCCCCACTATCAATCCACCAAGAATCATTGGTGTTGCTCTTGGATGATGGTGGTTTGTTGGAAATCATCAAGGATGACTCGTCATTCTCCTCCTCCTCCTGATGTGCAATGTTGCTTTGTTTGCTCTCTTGTGCCTTCTTCTTCTTGAGACATTCTGATGCAAAATGTCCTTTCTTTCCACAGAAAAAACATTTGTACTTGGACTTGTCTTTGATCTTGCCCTTTGAGCTTGAAGCCTCATCCTCCTCCTCGGTCTCCTTGAAGTGCTTCTTCTTGCCATTGGTCTTCTTCTTGCTTTTGAATGAGAAATAAGCTTTCTCATCACCATCCTGCAGAGAAATAGCATTTATTCTTGCATTGGTGTGCAACATCCTACACTCTTTAGATACTAATACACTGTGTAGCTTTTCTATAGTAGGCAAAGTGTCTTGGATTGCAAAGCTTTGGACCAAATTTGTAAAGCCACTCCCTAGACCATTGAGAACAATCTGAACAAGCTCACTATCTTGAATCTTCTCTCCAATGGAAGCTAACTCTCTATTGAGAGACTTGATTCTTAGCACATAATCTTGTGCACTCTCATCACTCCTCTTCATGCTTTGTAGAATCTGATTCCTAAGCATGAGAACCCTCGAAGTGTTACTAGACTCATAGATAGATTTTAAAGATTCCCAAGCCTCTTTAGCACTCTTACATGATGATACTTCCTTAAAAGATCATTGCTTACATTCATCTTAATACAGTGAAGTGCAAGCCTAGACCTCTTCTTGTATTTCACTAATTCCTGTGCACCTAGAGGTTCATCTTCATCATCTATTAGAAACTCATAAAGATCCTGGAGCACCATTAGTGACTCCATCCTCACTTTCCAAATAGCATAATTGGTAGAATTTAACCTCTCACTAGCTTCTAGAAGGTAGGCTCCCACTGATCCCATCTTACTAGCAAGATTCTACACACAAGATATAGATTTGTTTGGACCTGAAACTGAAAACAAGATCTAGTTTAGCAGCTTGATAGGAAACAAGTAGAGACAATCAAAACATTGATCAATTAGTATAATCCAACTCCACACGTGTGGAAATAAGGCTGTAGTACGGCTTGTAGACAGTGTTTACAAAGTGCCAAAGCTGGGTTTTATTGGAAATCAAGAGTAATCACCATACAATGAGAGGAAACTCGAGTTTCTCCTTGAGGCTCCAAAAAGTTTCTATCTTCTCACTATGGAGAATGGGAATACATACACTTCCTTTGCTAAGTTAGGTGAAAATCCAGCATGTAATAAGGAAGTAGACTCCACTTTCTTGCCCTAATGTGAAAACCCTAGCCTAGATCCAAGAGTCATGCTTGGTAGGTGCATGGTAGGTACAAATCTCATCATAAATCATGGTCTTATCTCTCTTGAATCTAGGACTTGTGCACACAAATTGCAATTGCGCTAGTGATGTGTGCATCTCAACAACAATGGTTTTACATTAGTCCATCTAGCAATATTCATGATATCTCTATAGATGGTGAATACATACGTTAAGCATTCAAAACCATCATTAGTCACATAATACCATTCAAAGTTTTATCCAAATAAACAACTTTATAGGAATTGAAACAAATGTTACAATTCATAACAAAACATTTAGCAAATGACATACATGTATGATGATAAAAATTGACATTTGAGGACCTTGCAAAGATCTACCACGACCTACATGCAAGATTTTTAGGTGAGATGGTCTTTGTTTTCCTACTTTTTGAACATGCATATGTTCCCTCAGCTTTTGACGCACATGAAGATGAAATTTTATGTAATTTGTCCAAAAAACTCGGGTTTTCTGACATTCTCAATTTTGAGTATGATGACATTATTTCTAGGGTAGATAATGAGATCAATGATGGTACACTATGTCTAGAAGAATGCTTGAAACAGTGTTTGGCCAAAACCCGTGAGCATCAAAAAACTATTCCCTCAAAGGACGAGTTCATTGCTTTTCAAACCCAGCTTTATTTTGGCCTCGTAAAATATATCAACTGATAGAGTTGAACTTGCAAAAGGTTCACAACATTGACCACACCAATTTATCAAAGTAGATACCGTTGAATGTGTGAGTTTCTAATTTTTGTATGTAGTCAATTGATTTTGTGTAGTCATTATACTCATCGTAAGAACTAACATTTTACTTATATATTTTCCTTATCAATGAATTTTTCAATCAATGAGGTGGCTTTCAAATGTATTCAGGCAAATTTAACAAGGACAACCTTGAAATTATTTGAAGTTTTTTAAAAAGCATGAGATATGGTGTAGTAATATATGCTACAAAATATCAATTATTTCCATCAATAGGTAATACATAACTTCCATGAAAAAAAATCGATAACTTGCTATCTGTTTTGAACTAGTTACCATGTAATGTGTGATATGATCTGCTCCCCATGCTGCTTTAATGGCATCCACAAACTCGACACAAATTTTCTAGAGCAATCGTATGTCATTGTTTGAAAATATCTCTCTTCGTAATATTTTAACCATCTCATCTAATTTTTCCATGCTTCAATCTTCATTAACCTTGTTGACCCTTTATGCTCAAAATCTTGCAGCTATAATGTCTTTGCAAGTTGAGTAATGGATTTTAGATGGCTTTCCTAAATGGTTAGGTAAAAATCTTTGCACCTTTGCTCCACCAATGCTTGGCTTGAAAGCTTAAGGTCCTTGTATTTTAACGCATGTCCTTTATGAAGGCCTACTTTGGATAGTTCATCTTCTAATCTAGAAATAGCCTTCGTGGAAGATGATTCTAGCTTATTATTCCAAGCGTATAATATGTGATAGTAGACAAGTTTTCTATTATCCTAACTTTAGCTCTTGTTATTTCTATATTCTTGGTCATTGCATTTGATGATTTTATGCAATATACACATGGATGTTTGGAGATCGCTCCATGGGAAACATTGTACACTTTCAAATTTTTAAATCACTAGCCAGATGCCATTCTACCTTGAAGTCTTCTATTCCAGGTACATTTAAAAGCTCCCCATCGATATGCTCTTTCATAATTTTGGGATATGTTGTTTTGCTAAATAACCATGATAGAAAGTCATGATCTTATTTTAAAGCCTATCAAATGAATCAATAAAAATTTATTCAATAGATTCAAATATCAAATCCATATAAACTACATAATTTTTGAGCTTATAAAAAATCATATCTCAAAAGTGCCAACCACCAAATATCATTCTCTTTCATCAATTTTCTTTTGAAGTGCTCCATTCATGAGTGTGATACTCACTCTCTCCATTTTTTGTCCTTAAATAGGTTATGATTCATCTAACTTCAACACTAAGGCCATCTTACCATCAATTTTTTTTATTTTTTGTGAAAATATCATAAAAATTTACACTATTCATATCAATGAACACGTTATTTGACTTGTTGTAAGACATTGATTTGTCCTTTGAATGATATGTTTTCTCAATATAAAATGGAACACCTACGTTCTTTTGCATTCCTTCATTCAATGCATCATTCTCTTGCTTTATTTGAAATAGTTGTGGAATAGGAAATTTTGTAATGATAACGATGTTAAAGCCTCTTTGATAATCTTAAATATACTTACATAAGCATCTCTGCAGCCGATTTCAACAAAATCACATGCTACTTGAACTATAGTATTGTCAAGTTTTTCATACTTCAATCATTAGTGTATCAACAATTTTTGACTTGATATGATTGTTTCGATTATTTGCCATCAATATCAATTCGATTGATTTAACCATCAACGTAGAGCCCAAAGACTTGCCTTTAGAAGCACTTTCTTTTATGTTTTGATTCCCAACTAATGCATATCTATATAGGAAAAAGAACACGAGTAATATCATAATCATGCTCAAAAAAAAATTCAAACCGTTTGAAGTAGAAATAGAAAGAAATACGCAAATTTTTCTTTTTCAATAGCCTTTTGTTGATGATAGATCATGAATATCTATGTTAATTATTGAATTTTTTTTTTTTTTTTTTGTTTTTATTTTTTACCTATCAAGTCAATTACATCTTTCAATAGTTGTGAGTACGCAAAACATACATTATCCAAAATCTACCTTCATTTGATCAATGTCTTTTCTTGTAGTTACTATGATTGTTTGTAACAATCCATTATTCTTTTGAAGAATTTCTTTCTTCTTTTGGAGAATCTCGTTCTCTTACAATTTATTGCAATTTATTGTCTTTCTTATTACAATATGAAGATATACGTCTAATTACATCCTTCAAACAATGAATTCTTTCCATTGAAAATGCATTATCATACTCCTCTAATCTTTCACATTAACCAAGTAAACCATTCTTTCCGTGACAAAAAATATATATTAATTGAGTCACTTAACTAACTTTAGGATGTTGCATGGAATATGGATCTTTAGGATATAATGCCTTGTCTGTCCATAAATCTAAATTTTCTTTTCAACAATATAACACAAAAGATCAATAAATGATAAGCAAGATGATTTCACACCTCTTTTAACTAAACAAACATATTCTTTAGGAAGATCTATAGGAAGATGAAATTTTTTCATTGTAATAAAGAAAAGCAAGCTACAATCAATATCAAGTCAACAAAATAAAATTCATATATGCAATACACAAAGCATCTTTAGATGTCACAATGCCATTGTAGCACTTGAAGATGGAGATCAATCTCTTGGATTGAAATGTTGTCATAGTTAGAATTAAAGTAGAATCAATGTGTTACTGTACTGTGGGTCCTATCAATTGATAAGGATCAGTTGGCCTCGCCACAAGGCAAGTCAACGGGACACGTGTCCCGCCAACGACAACCTGGGTCATGCATGGGTTGCTTGAGTGAACAACTATATGTACAGTGTAATTTCATTTTGAGAAATACAGTTGCTATGTGAGCTTGTTGTGGAGAGTGTATTCTGTCTGTGTTACTGTGTAGCATGATCTGTGTTCCTGTTTGAAGCAAATTCTAAGTTGGTATCAGAGCCGTACAGGGAGTGTACACAGTACAACATCATCGTTGAAGAGAGCTTCGGGAGAACTGTCTTTTGAGAGTTCGGGTTTATGGCGGGTTGAAGACGGAAGGAGAAACACTAGTGCAGAGAGTTTAGCACAAAGAAGCTTGGTGAGCTTGAGACTGTGTGAGAATTCAGAGACAAGGGTTGGCGGCTGAATCAGAACCTCAGCAAACAGAATTTTGAAATTCCGAAGCAGGCTACTTGGTGTTTGCAGTCATTGTGCATTCAATCAGACACCATTTGACAAACGGATTGAAGCATCAGAGTTCTAGCAGTAGGACGACCTTAGAGCAAGAGGATAGGCCTGTTAGAACATTGTGATTTGGAAGCTGAGAAGAGATTTGTGTGAAAAACCCTGGTCTGGGGTTTGGGAGCACAACATCAGAGATTTTTCTCTATTCTGAACCGTTTTTCAAGCTATAAAAACCCAAAGGAGGGCACCCTAGCAGTGCAAATCAGGTTTGAAGTGGCCGCGGACAGCCGCGCTTCAGCCGTGAAGCAATCAGAATACTTTGGTGGCAGTCATAGCTACAGTTTGTGTAAGAGAGAGAGAGAGTCAGAGGAGGTCGCAGGTCTGTTCACGGGAGGAACCAAGGCAAACGCGTAGTGTTTTGGAGTGGACAGCGTTTGCAAGAGTTTCCATTAGTGCACAGAAGTGCTCAAAACCGTTGGATAAAGAACTTTCAAGATCAACGGCTGAGATCGCGCTACTGGCATGAGGGATATCCACAGTTGGATCAGAATCGACCATTGGATGGAGTCTGAAGGGTTGTTGAAGAGGGCCCTCAAGAAGTGAAGTGCATTTTGGCCTTCAACTTCATTAAAAATTTTTAGAGTGAAAGTTGAGCTGGGTCCCTTCACAAGTGAAGAGTGAAGTTTTTTCAAAGTAAAGAAATAGTTTAAAAACAAGGAAAATCCCTATTTTTGGGTCCTTTGCCCGTTTTGACCCAAACGAAAGGCTATAACCTCCAAACGAAGGGCACCCGGATTGTATCTGCAAGTAGGGTACAACAAAACAGAGAGATTACAACGAAGAAAGTGTTCGGAGTGCGCCAAAAGTGATTTCACCATTCCAATGGGCACGTAGTTGGGGTTGACGACTGAGTGCATTTCGGAAGACGACGCTGATTTGGCTTTCAAATTGGTGGACAAGTGGCGAGTGGCCTGGTAAGGAAAAAAGTGCAGGTCATTATTTTCAACTTCTGACATCACAGTTGGCCTCGACATACTGTTTTTAGCCTATGGCAGAAGTTTCAAGCAGTTTTGCAATGGCAAATATGGGAGAGTCCATTTTGAGTGAAAGTAGCAAATTGGACGGGATTTCCAACTATGCAGTGTGGAAATTCAAAATGAAAAACATACTGATGGAGAAAGAGTTAAGAAAACATAGTTTAAACACCCAACCGGATCAATCACCACAGCACAACGTCACGTGCAACAAGGCAAGACCACAGAATTACTCTCCACAAACTGTATATTCAACTGATAAGTAAGTACAAAGATAAGTTGCTTAAAAGCACTCAAAGGGCTCGTAAAAGAAAGACGGCCCGATAACTCTAGAAATAAGCACACATGGTGCCGTCGGCTATGGGGTTTGTCTTGACTTCACCACTTCGCAACGTTGCTCTTCTTGCAACATGATTCCATGGAAGTCTTCAAAAGTAGGCAATCTCTCCCTCGAAGCAATGCCGCTCACAAACATTTGTAGCCCTTCCGAGACACCGCTCATTATGGTATGTACCAATTCAACATCCCTAATTGGTTCTCCAATTGCCACAAGTTTATCTCTCAGCTCCTTTATCCTGGTGAAGAAAGATCCCAATGATTCACTTTCTTCCATCCTTATTGCGTTCAATCTCGATTTCAAGAACATGGCCCGAGCTAGATTTCAAGTTTGAAATTGCATTCTAAGAGCTTCCCAAGCTCCCATAGCTGTCGTGGCATCACTTATATGAGTGATAACATGGTCTTTCACTGAAAGATTGATTAAGGACAATGCTCTCTGCGCCTTTTTATCAAAGGCCCTCATGTCACCTGGATTAGTATTTGGCCGGACTTCAATACCTGCCACGATCTCCCAAAACTCTTTCTCCATTGTATATCCAACTGATAAGTAAGTACAAAGATAAGTTGCTTAAAAGCATTCAAAGGGCTCGTAAAATAAAGACGGCCCGATAACTCTAGAACTAAGCACACTTGGTGTCGTCGAAATAAGAAAGCACTATATAAGTCGATCATTGCTATTTTAACTGAAAGACGTGTGGGAAGTCGTCACAGGTGATGAGAGAAGTCCGCCAAATGAAGCGGATATCAAAGTGTTCGACAAAAAGATGAGGAAAGCTTTGATTGTCATTAACTTGTCAGTGAAGGATCACATCATTACCCACATTTGTGATGTTGTTACACCCAGACAGAATGAGATGTGCTAAAGGAGCAGTTCGAGATGTCAAATCCGTCAAGAATCATGTTTTTGAAGTCAAAGCTGAATAGTGCCCGAATGGAACAAGGAGAGCACATTCAGACGTACATGACCAGAATCAAGACAATGAGGGATGAACTGCATTCTATTGGTGAGCACATATATGATGTGGAACTGGTGCACAATGCATTGTGCGACATTGCAGAACCCTATCAGATGTTTGTGAATAGAATAGTATCAAGAGAAAAATTGCCAACCTTTGACGAGCTCATAGGAATCTTAATGCAGGAAGACCAACGACAAGAAATGGTGAAAGCTAGACGTCAGAATATTGACGATCAGGCACTTGCGACACGTCAAAAACAAGGCAAGGGCAAGGGCAAGAAGAAGTCTAACCAGCAATTTTCCAAGTCTCAGGAGGATGAGGGATCTTCCATTAAAGACCAAGAAAAAAGGCAAGTGCTTCCATTGTGGTAAAAAGGGCCATTGGAAGAGTGAATGTCGCAAATTCCTGGTGGAACAAGGCAAGGGGAAACCAAAGCAAGCAGGTAACCTTGTCGATGAGGGTGAGATTGAAGACTCTAGCATCTTCATATCTGCATTGTCATCTAATCAAGATGATCAAGTGTAGTATATTGACTCGGGAGCCACAAGACACATGACAGGTAACAAGAGTTGGTTCAGTAGCTTGAAAGTGTTGGATAATGGAATGTCCATTTTACAAGCAAATGGTGAGGTGTGCAAGATCAAGGGGATAGACATTGTTTCAATCCAACTACCTGATGGCAAAAGCAGGATGATCAGGGAGGTACTTTACGTACCAGGTTTGAAGAAAAATCTACTTTCTGTTGGAGTCATTACTGATCAAAAGTTGAAAGTAGAATTCGCCCATGATCGTTGCTTTGTGAAGGATGTGAACCAAAAGTTCAAAGTTATTGCGGATGGAGTAAGGGAGTCCAATACAAAATTGTACAGGTTGAATGCTACAATCAAGGGGCAACATGGACTCGTATTGTCCATTCCATTACAAACTGAACTGTGGCATAAGAGGCTTGGTCATTTGAACTTGGGAAGCCTCAGTTTGATGAGGAAACTAGAGATGGTAACATGATTGCCTACTATAGAAGACCACTTGAAACCTGTGTGCGAATCATGTGTATATGGGAAGCAACATCGTCAAAAGTTCAATAAAGGTGGTGTTGCAAGAGCAAAGAACACCTAGATTTAATCCACACAGATTTATGTGGGCCTATGAGGACCATGTCCTTAGGTAAAGCCTTCTATTTCATGACCTTTATTGATGATATGTCACACGAGACGTGGATCTACTTCTTGAAGAAGAAATCAGATGCATTTGACAATTTCAAGAGCTTCAAAGCATTGGTCGAAAATTAGACAGGTAGGAAGATCAAAGTCCTAAGATCAGATAGTGGAGGTTAGTACAAGTCTAATGACTTCAATGATCTTTGTGATCAATGTGGAATCAAAAGACAATTTACACAAGCTCATACTCCTGCTCTCAATGGTGTAGCTGAGCGCAAGAATTGTACGATTGTGGAAAGTGGCAGATCTATGCTAGCTGAGATGAATGATCCATTCATTGACCTTCCAAGTGATGAACATGAGGATACATCTCAAGATACTACTACTCAACCTCAAGAGACATGTTGGAGAGGTACAGACACACCTTTTGGTGCAAGAAGGATTGAAGTTACAGGTGACAAACGCAAGGAGAAGGATGTACCGTGGGATACATTTTCACCAGGAAGCCGATCACCTGACAAGAAGCTCCCTAAGTGGTTTGAGAGATTGTTGGAGAGCCGCAACATGGATGACTTTCCAAGATCATCTAGCCAGAGAGAGCTACGAAGATCAACAAGAGAGAAGACACAACCTGAAAGGTATGAAACAAATTATGCTCTCTTATCTAGCATTATTCAAAGCAAAGAACCTTCGACTTATGGTGAAGCGAAGGATGATGACATTTGGGTCAAGGCCATGGGAGAGGAGATGGAGTCAATTGCTAAGCATAGCACATGGGACTTAGTAGAACCACCAGTTGGCAAGAAATCCATTGGTTGAAAATGGGTATACAGGACTAAGTACCATGCAGATGGAAGTATAACAAAGCACAAGGCAAGATTGGTGATCAAAGGGTATGCACAAAGTAAAGGCATCGACTATGAGGAGACCTTTGTGCCAATATGTAAGTGGAGTACTCTATGCCTACTTGTTGCTTTAGCTTCACATTTTGGTTGGCCTTTGCATCAAATGGATGTGAAATCTGCTTTTCTAAATGGTGAGTTAGAAGAAGAGGTGTTCATGGATCAACCTGAATGCTTTGTAGCGAAGGGATAGGAAAATAAAGTATGTCGCTTGAAGAAAGCGCTTTATGGACTTAAACATGCACCGCGTGCGTGGTATAGCTAGATTGATGCCTACTTTCATTCAAAGGGGATGATGAGAACACATTCTGATCCAAATCTATATGTCTTATGCTTTGATGGTATGGTTGCTTTGATTGCTCTTTATGTTGATGACTTGATTATTATGGGAAATAATCAAGAGATGATAGATATGATCAAGAAAGACCTCATGGAACAGTTCAAGATGACAAATCTCAACCTGATGCATTATTGCCTTGGAGTAGAGGTGTGGCAAAAAGGACATGAAGTGGGTTTAACACAGGTGAAATATGTCAAAGAGTTGCTGCACAAGTTTAGGTTGCAAGATTGCAAACCAGTGAATACTCATATTGAACCAGGTAAAAAGCTTTCTAAGCTTGATGAGTCAAAGTCATTTGATGCTACGGTGTATAGGCAGTTAGTAGGGAGCTTGATTTACCTTACCATGACTAGACCAGATATATGCTATGTTGTTGGTATTGTAAGTCAGTTTGTGGCAGCACCCATGGAAACACATTGGAAGGTAGCTAAACGCATTTTGTGTTATGTGAAAGGCACTTCAGATTATGGCTTGATTTACAGGAAGCATGATGGTTTACCTGAGTTGTGTGGCTATGTGGATGCGGATTGGGGAGGTGACTATGATGATCGTAGATCCACCGCAGGGTATGTATTCCAGTTTTGTGGTAGTTGCTTTTCCTGGTCTAGTAAGAAGCAAAGTACAATTGCTCTATCCACCACAAAAGCAGAGTATAAGGCAATGTGTAGTGCAGCACAAGAAGCTATATGGTTGAGACAAATCTTGGAAGAAGTTGGCATGAAGCAGAAAAATCCCATGACATTACATAGCGACAGTCAGAGTGGCATTCAGCTAGCAAATAATCTAGTGTTCCATGCGAGAACCAAACACATTGAGATTCAGTATCACTTTATACATGAGAGGCTGCTGAGTTGTGAAATTTATGTTGTTCATTGTAGCACAGAAGAACAACTAGCTGATATTTTCACTAAGCCACTTGTTGGAGAAAAGTTTGATAAGTTTAGATCAAAGCTTTCTGTACTTACAGTTTGTTGACTTTAAAGCTATGTATATGACTGTATAAAAAGTAGACTCTGCTTTAAGGGAGAGAGTTAGAATCTGTGTTACTGTACTGTGGGTCCTATCAGTTGATAAGGATCAGTTGGCCTCGCCACGAGGCAAGTCGACGGGATACGCGTCCCGCCAATGGCAGCCTGGGTCATGCATGGGTTGTCTGAGTGAACAACTATATGTACAGTGTAATTTCATTTTGAGAAATACAGTTGCTATGTGAGCTTGCTGTGGAGAGTGTTTTCTGTCTGTGTTACTGTGTAGCATGATCTGTGTTCCTGTTCGAAGCAAATTCGAAGTGTCATGGCACTCATTCTATTTTTTTTTGGGTTTGCTCAATCTATGTATGGTAGTTGCCGTCCTTATTTTTCAAATCTTGTCCATCTATTTTTTCTCCTAAGGGATGTAAGCATTTGAAGATAACGGTTGATCATTGATTTTAAATGCTTAATGATACCTGTCCTCTTCTTTTTTGAGTTTGCTCAATCTAGTTGGCACTCTTCTTTTTTCAATTCTTGTCATCTCTCTTTTCCCCAAAGAGGTGATGTTACACAATATTCATCAAGCTAATTAGAAGAAATTATGGAATTATAGAATATTTTTGTATCGAGAACATATTTAGTTCTATACCTCGAAAGCCCAAATTTTGCACAGTATTTGCAAGGGAGTCAATTCAAGACCAATATAAAACTTCATAACATACTTTGCGCTAAAACTTAGAGTAATCTCTTCTTGGTAGGTAGAGGCCCAAAGCTCGAAAAAATAACTAGTACACTTAGATAGAGAGATCTTTTCCTAATTGGGAAATGCCCGAGACCCGAGGAAGTAATTGGTATCATGAGTCTTTGAATAAATTGAAGTTTATGGTTAGTACCATTTATGATTCTTGGCAAATTTTGGTAGTTGGAGGGTTTTATATTGAAAAACCTTTGAGTTGGAGAGTTTTGAAAACAACAATTTTTAAAAATCTACATCATTCCAAAATGTCGGAGGCAAACTTGAGACTGGAGAGGAAGTTTTTATAGCAAGTGAATCTAGTGGACCAAAGTCTGATAATGAGAGCAGGTCATTGTAGCCTTAACATGAGGATGTCATCAAGGCAATCATTGTGCCACTAAGATGAGTGGGTCAGAAGCATCTTCAAACCATCATGTTTGGAAAAGGTGGAGGTGGTGGTTGAACTTGGTTGTACAAGAGGATGGTATGAGACTGTAGTGGTAGGTAATTGGCAGCTGCAATCCATTCTTTGGGAAATTGGGATCTACTTTGTTTCACATAATACTTTCCTCACTTTCTAACTGCCTGGAACTTAGTGCATGCAGGCATGTACCTCCTTGTATCTGGCCACACTGCAACTGCCTAGATTCCTGCTCTGTTTCTTTATTTCTTTGGCTCAAACAGATGTTTTCTTCTTGTCTTTCCTAGTTTATCTTGGATGATTCAGACTGTTTCCAGTACGGATGTTGAGACAGTCTTTGGGGAATATGGAATCTGACAAGGATAGTGGAAGCTCACTTTTAAGACCATGTGCATTGTGTTCTTCTCATCAAACCTTCAACCATACGTCATGCAAAGGTTCGACTTCCACCCAGTTTCTAAAGATGAGAAATGGATGAACCTTTATAAGAATGGGCGGCACATGTAAAATTGCCTTTTGTTCTCCTTTTCCACAATTTCTTTTAGCTATATTGATCTGTCTTTTTCCGTGTGAAGGTTTTAAAATAGAAGGAACTGTGGGTATAAACTTACTATAAATCAACAGCAAGAGAATTCTGAGCTAAATTCGGCTATATTTGAACTCTTGTTTTCAGCTTAAAACTCCCTGGGTTTGCACTCATTGCCTGTTTGAGCTGAGATTTGAAGTGCGTCTAAACTTGGCGCTCATTGCCTGCTTTCAGCTGATGTCTGAGGGGGGTTTGCCACATACATGATTTTGGGCTTGCATTCGGTTGCTTTCGGCATTGGGCAACGCTTGGAAGGATCGCAGTCTTGAGCTATGATGTCAGAGCCCAATTGAAGCAATCACTTGCTGGAGAGAGCTGCAGGAAATGATTGACACTCTTTCACTGCCAGCGGCAAAGGTAAGAAAGGCTTTAGACAATTCTGACTCCCCTATCCACACATGGAAATGGCAGAGCATTGAGCGCACCATGAAGCATCTGGCAATGCACTGAGCTGGCTGCTACTCGCAGGCCCTAAAAAAGCTTGAACAGCTATAGTCTGACCTACAAATGGAAACAAGCTGAAGAGAAGCTTCTCCCGTGGCATGGCGTAGTAGTACGCCCCTGCAGGAGAGAACTGCTGCTACACTTACGTCAACTTTTATCTATACAAGGATCGTGATTCTATTGGACTAACAATCTAAAAGCCCAATAGTTTGCACTAACGACAATGTTTCTTTCACATTATGAAACCACAGAGGTAAACCAAATCCATCAGTTCCTGCTGGAGCATGGAGAGTCAGTTCAATCTCTGCCTGGCTCAAAATCACATGATACATTTACTTGGGCTGAACCTTTGAAGGCAATAGGCTCAGACGTCTCTGCACAATTAAGTGATGGACCTGGCATCAATCCCAATGAAACCCAAGGTACCAAAAACAGAGAATATTGGCAGAAGGTGCTCCAGGGGCTTGAAGGTGCAAATTAGAAGCCTGACTGTCAAACAAACAATAATTTTGCAGTTTTATATTTGCTGGTTCTGTTCACATCTAAATCGTATCCAATCTTCCTGGCAGACGAGCTTGTTGCATTGAAGTGTCACTATGAAGCCGTGCAAGCGGAGCGTAAAGACACGTTAAACAAGCTTTTAGATCTGAAAGGTACATTTCGAAATTGAGCTTGCGTGTGACAATTATGAATAATAGTAGCCACTTTATTAACTAGATCGGCCTATTTGTAGCGACCAATATAATTATGGAGTGGAATAAGTTTCCATGATGTTGTGACAGCTGCTTATATAAGAAAACAGTTTCTTGCTGCAAACTTGAATTTCTTGCTGGAAACCAAATGACCCATCTGCTCTGTATTGCAGAAAATATCCGAATCTTTTGTAGAATGAGACCATTTCTCCCAAATGATCGATGGCCTCTATTAGGTCCCATCTTGATACCAGAGACTGCTACAATTCATACATTGAAGTGTGGACAGAAGAGGAATTTTCAGCTTGATAAGGTCTTCTTACCGGACTCATCACAAGGTATTTATCTTGCTTCTAGGCAGATTTCGCAAAAAGTTAATCTACTATGAAGATTCCACTCAAAACCATGCGAACTCACTGCTTCTTGTTTTATAACTTACTTTCCACAGATGAAGTTTTCTCTGAGATAGGGCCTCTTGTTCGGTCGGCCATAGAAGGTCAAAACGTGTGCATATTTGCATACGGGCAAACAGGATCTGGAAAAACTTTTACCATGGTATGCATATTGTTCTTTTGTCTCACTCAGGGACTGATTTCCTTTCCCCGTCAGACTGCATTTTGGTATAAATGCAGTTACAGACTTTATCAACTTAGTATAAATTCATCTCCAATTCTTACAAGTTATTGAAGCTCGTGGGATAGAAGGAAATTTGAGTTTTTGAGTTAAAATCTTCTTGTCCAATCATAGAAGCTTGCATTCTTGTCAGGAGGGTACCAAGGACCATCCTGGAATTGTGCCTCGTGCTCTTCAGCAAGTTTTTCTTGAAGCTTCTCTCGACAGTGTTGCAGTCTTCAGTATAACATTCAGTATGCTTGAAATTTACAGAGGACAGCTAAGAGACTTACTTGTGAAAAGTAGTGGCAAGATGCCTCAGTCTGGAGTGAACTGGTAATGGAATGCTGCTTATCTCATTGAGTAGATATATATCTCATATCAATTTGTTACATGATGTGTACGGGATCAAGACTGTGTTTGTGTGAGCAATTTACTTGATGGCTTAGAAAAATTGCATTCTGACAAAGATAAGTTGAATATCAGTACTCTGTCAATTCAGATGGGTGCAAGTGGATCTGTGGAGGTTGAGAATTTGACTCAAGTGCGCATCGAAAGCCCAACTGAAGCACTTCATCTGTATGAGAAAGGGGCCAGTTTGAGGTCAACTGCATGGACAAACTCCAATGAAACATCAAGCAGATCTCATTGGTAAATGGGTCAATCTTTTGCTTTAGATCAGCCCAACTATTTGTTACAAACACCTTAAGATCTGAAGCAAGAGTATTTCATTGAAGATAGTGCTTCTACATCCCTTCAAAACATGAATTGGATTATTCATAGCATATAGATACATTTTTTCTTCTTTCTTACAGCTTGCTGAGAATAATGATCGAGAAAAACCATGGTCAAAGAGGACTTAAAACCATGAACAAGCTGTGGTTGATCGATCTTGGAGGCAGTGAAAGATTGTTAAAAACAAAAGCTCAAGGTCAGACTCTAGAAGAGGGAAAAGCTATAAACATGTCTTTGTCCGCATTGGGTGACGTCATCAGTGCCTTACACAGAAAAAAACATCATGTTCCTTACAGGTTCTCTCTCTCTCTCTCTCTCTCTCTCTCTCTCTCTCTCTCTCTCTCTCTCTCTCTCTCTCTCTCTCTCTCTCTCTCTCTCCTATATATACATATATGTATGTATATGTCATAGATGCACAGAAACGCGTTTCTGAGGGCAAATGTTTCAGAAAATGCGTTTCTCCTCCCAGAATCGTACTAAAATTTATTTATTTTTTTTGGAAAAATAGCTTATGGCTGAAATTTTTTTAGGGGATCAATGGTCAAACCAGCGTTTTGCCTCTCAGAAGTGCACTAGATGGGGCACAAATAGATCTTATTTTCAACAACTATTTGGTTGTTATTTGCCTTGGTTTTCAATAAATGCTTAGGGGGTAGCCCCCCGGTGGGGGGTTTGGGGGGCAACGCCCCCCAGCGGCAGGGTCCGGGGGCTGCCGGTAGATCCCGGCCCCGACGATAAAGGCCTCTTCATGATTTGGCCTTCCAACTCCCTGAGCGAAAACACACTACTGGGACCATCTGTGATCGTAACGAACAGGCTAGAGGTTAGTTTTGAATTTTTATCCTTGACAGAATCCAACATGGATTAATGCACCTGAACTAGACCATCCTACACCCGAAACAGTTGACAAACTACACGGTAATAATGCTCTTAATTAGAGCTTTCATCTGATACCCATATTGCCCAAAAAATACCAAATTTAAAAAAAAAAAAGCCTTTTCTAGAATTTTTTTGAAATTTTCATAAACACGTTTCTGAACCGCGATTCTGAAACGCATTTCAGAAACGCAGTGCATCTATGGTATATGTATACATACATATACACGTACACATATGTATAAATAGATATACTTGAATTTTCCTCAATATCTGCAAAGGAGAGATGCTAGTCTCAAACTAGTTCATGTTTTTTGCAGGAATAGCAAACTGACTCAAGTTCTTCAAGATTCACTAGGTATGAGAACGACCTGTAATAGTATATGTGGTAAACGCAATAGATTGATCTTGTTTGAATTTGACAACTTTTTTTGTTGTTATCAAAGTTTGTCTTTACTCGATGTAACAAACTGATCATTTGAGAATCTGCAGCTCGGAGTTCAAAAACTTTGATGCTGGTGCATATAAGTCCAAAGGAGGATGATCTTGGAGAAACAATTTGTTCTCTTGGGTTTGCTTCCAGAGCAAGATCCATCCACTTGGGACATGAGCTTTCTTCGGTTAGTGGGTCACTTCACAACTTGTTCATTTTTCAAGAGTTTAAAAAGGATTTCCTTCTTGTGTTTTAGGCTGTCATGAGTAATTATTATGCATCATCATGGTGCACTAGGCAGAGTACATTTTTCTATGAAATGATTGGAGTGCAATAATGGTGACAGAGAAATATGGCGTAGTAGACTGTAGTTTGCATCCTCTTTCTTCACTTCAAGGTGTGAAGGTCTTCCATTAGTGCACATGGGAAGAAGCGTACAAAAAATAACGGTAACAACATATAGTAGTAACCAAGCAGATCTTGCTCTTTTTCAGGAGGCTGTTCAACAAAGAGAAGTTGGCATTGCTGAGCTTGTTAAGTCTTCTAAGAATCTTGATGAAAAAATTCAGAACATGAGAGCAGAAATGAAAGTTTTAGAGCAACTCATTCAGAGCAGAAAGCACTTCACTACTGAAGATGAAACACTTGAAGAAGAGGAGGCGAGACATCTAATCTTCGATGAAGAAGGTTCAAGAAAAAAGTCCAGCAAATTTCTTGATACCTCTGAATTTAAGCCTAAATATGTAAGCTCTATTCCAAGATTCATGAACCCAACTCTCAGCAGTTCCTACAAAAAGAGGCTTTCAGTAGATAATCTGCATTCAGCTGGCCCGGACAACAAGATTAGGAGGAGAAGACACAGTTTCTCATGTGTAGCAGATACGGGCATGAAAGAGACGGAGGCCGTAAAATCATCTAGAACTCAAAAAGTGAAAACAGATGACACAAGAAAAGGTGAAGGAAAGCAGCAGTACAAGCAGAAGCTGAACACTTCTTCTGCAATTCTTTTTGAAGAGGTAACATTGGATTCGACAGTCACAAGGTTTAGTTCTAGAGCAAGAATATTACAGAAAATTGATCTTAATCATTCCTTTTGGAGATAAAATAAATGCACAGAAAGTCTTCTCAAGGTGAAGAGCGTGGTAATATAGACAGTTATGTTTGCCCAGGCCAATACAACTGTGTCAAAAGTCTTTCACTAACGCGCCTGTCTGTCCTAATCTGGAAAGCAAAAAAAAAATATTGGATGCCCTGAAAGCTTTCCATATCTAGTCCAAAGCAAATTTGATACATGAAGTAATCTCAAAGTTGATAAATCTATCTCTCTACATATAAAAAAGAGAATTAAACATGTTTCTATATTACCCATAAATGATTCTGTCAGCTTCAGATATCCATTTTTTTCTGGGATACGGAAGTAGCAATTGCAGGTAGACAACATACATAAATTGCTTGATTCTACTTACAACTATGATCTTGCAAACACAAGCCAGATGAAGATTGTTACTGCATCTAGCATTCATAATTACCGAGGCATCAGCCATATAATATTCTAAATTCAGATCTAGTCATTTGATCGATTGTGACAGTAACCAATGTATCAACAAATTGCCCATGTTATCAAAAAATGTGTCATATTTTCAAAAGTTTTGTCAAATGACTTTTATAGCGGCCAAAAAATCCTGGATACTGCAAATTCATTACATTTCTAACGATATACTATTGTGCCTATCATGTATATCCATATCAACCAATCAACAACCAGAACTTTGTATTGTACAGCGGTCCATGGAATCATACATATTACCCAATCCATCGCAAAAGTCATGGCATATAGTATGCGAAAAACCCTATTGTACTATGGAAGGAGCCGGGCACAAGCCATTATGCCCGGTAAGGATTTGCAAAAAATTTTGGGCCCTTTTTTGGGCGAGGCCCGAAGGGTCCAAAAAATTCTGCAAATACTTACCGGGCATAATGGTCTGTGCCCAACGCCTTGCGTAATGGACACTTTGACTTTTTTACATGTCCTTTATGAAGCATAATCAGCCCTTTGACTTTTTTGACCAGTAAAAAACTGCCACATGGCTTGACGCCTGACGCGCAGGTTGAAAAGCGCACCAATTTTTTTTTTAAGAGAACAGATGAGTATTCTGCTTTTTAATCTATCCAAAAAATGGGCAAAATAGTCATCAAGTATCCATTACGTATTGGTGATATTGCACTTGTCATAACAAGGAATAGCTCTTGACTAGTTAGGGTACTAAATGGTCCAATCAATGTAGGAGATGACAACTCAATGGACCAATCAAATTTAGAGGTGCTATGTAAGAGATCCAATCATTTCACTTGCTTTACTACTCTTGGATCTAGAACCACTATATAGAGGAGCTCTCTCTTTGTACATAAAGGAAGTTGAGAGTTAATGCAATTTTGTTCACATACATTTTTTGGTCTATTCTCTCTCTACCCGAGTGTGTGCATATCTCTCTCTACCCTAGAGCAACATGCTTGGTTATGTCTCTCGTACATGTGGATGTGCAAAACAAGCTTGTGTCTTTGGATGATCATAACTTTTGTTGTAGATGAGCCCTTGATGTACGAGAGCAACATGCTTGGTTTTGCCTCTTGTACATGTGGATGTGCAAAACAAGCTTGTGTCTTTGGATGATCATAACTTTTGTTGTAGATGATCATAACTCTTGCCTTGATTCAAAACTTGATAAATAGTCCTTGAAAATCCGACTTGATCTATCATAGATGCATCTGTGAGTGCTGGAATACAAGGTCTAAGGGGCATTTCAATGGTGCCTAGGGTAATTTAGGAAAGGACCACCTTGCAGAGAAAAGCCTTTTCAAATAATCATTTTTGCGATCATTTTGGTTACATCAATGGAACAAGTATGACATTTTGTGTGTATAAGCCCATCTTGAAGAGCCCAACAGTAGTTAGTATGTTAGGCCCCAATTCGGCATCCTGCGTGTATAAGTCCAACTTGTGGTGCCAATAGTTATTAGGGGCAAGAAAATAATTTTGGCAAGTCTCAAGGTCTAAACTTAGACTTAAAAAGGTATGCCAAAGTCAAAGTCAAAGTCAAGCTTCCAAAAAGGAACTTGCATTGTATTTTGAGACTTGAAATGTCTTGTCCCATAAGTAAATGTGGAAAGGAAACTCCACAAGCTTCTACATAAGGAAGTCCATTGTATGTAATTTCCATCATTAATGCAAGAGAGCTAAGTGATGCTATTTTGGATCCATATGTGCTAAATTTGGTGTTTGACTAATCTTAGTGTGACTTTATGTAGAGTGCATATTTGCTTAAGTTCTTGCTATTTTAGCCCCTTTTTAGCATGTATGTCTAATCTTTGAATGTTTAGACTTTAGTTGGGCTTGTAGAGAGAGAGAGAGAGAGAGAGAGAGAGAGAGAGAGAGAGAGAGAGAGAGAGAGTGTTAAGAGGAAAGTAGAGTTAACGCTATTTGGTTTTGGTTATGTTTCATGGCACTTTGTTGTAAGTTGTAGTTTTTAACCCTTTGTTTATGCAAGCATCTCCAAGGCTCCTAGGATGGAGCCCTACTTCCCATGCTACAAACGACTTGGAAGAAGGTGGTAGAACCCCTCTTCTTCTTGACAACATTGGCACCATTGCCGGGGAGCCAAATGCTTGCCAACATTTTTTTGTTTTTCACTTTTTCTACTTGCTTTTTTTGGACTGGTCACAGGTTTTTAGAGGCTAGTTTGTAAATTTTTTTATGCATCTTTTGCTTGTGATTTGTGTGTTTTGAGCGTATGGATGTGTGGGCCTATAATTAAACTAATATGTCCCCACAAAATAGAGAAAAAAATATCTTCCAATTTATTTTAAAACCTGTTGTGAAAGTGCCTTCCCATAACTGTTTGTGTGAACATAGAAACAATCTGCCAAACATGTTTTGCATTCCCCAAGGGGTGTTTGGAGGCCCAAACCTCAACATCTAGGTTTTCCCTCTTAACCATAGCTCGGACAGACATTAAACTATAATATATTAAAGGGACAAGAACCTAAACCAAAAAATTTGAAGATTTTTAACAGAACCTATTTTCATTCTCTAGAGGTGCAGATCTTGTCATCTAAGTTCGCCTAGCTCAGATTTAGGCCATCATTACATGCTAAAACTATTGTCTAGAGAGGGCGAACCCAAACCCTGCTCCAAAAAATTGACTTCAAAGTTCTAGAAGTTCCTACCTCTATAGCCTCAGCATTTGCTCATCTAGGTTCGCTCCTTACCATTGGTAGATCTCACTAAGCTTTAAACACAGTCCAGAGGGTGAACCCAGATCCCAAAAATCCATTTCTGTACATCAAAAAGTGTGAAAATCTTGATTTTTGGCACTTTTGATCTGATTCTTGTACTTTTAAGTTCTCTCATCTACTAGTGATTAATTTCACATGTGTTTTACCTACTGTACTCAAGGGTAGTACAAAATCCATCAAATCATTTCCCAAGTGCAAGCCAAAAGTTAGATATGCACTTTTCCAAATCTGTACCAGCCTGCCAAGTGAGATTGAGACTTGTACATTCCCAAAGTGCATTTTCTCATTATTCACCAATGATCTAGATTCGCCTGTTTGCAAGATGCATTCCCCAATCAAGATGAGCTTAACTTGCATCAGTTAACTTGAGTGAGCGAATCTAGACTCTCACATGATCAACCAGAAAGAGCATAATCCCAAAAATACACTTTTTGATCTACAAGCTTCAACTTTCAAGATCTAGGTTCACCACTCTTAGATCTAAAAAATTTGATGTAGATCTTTAAATCCCTAGAAGGGCAAACCTGATCTCCCAAGAGATCTCCTGATATTGCCATTTTTCACTTCTAGCACCCTGAATTCCCAAAATCATCCCAAGTTCTCAATTTTGGCAATTTGAGTTCGCCATCAAGTATTAACACTCATCCATCCAACCTATATCACATCTAAATTCCCAACCCATCTCCCACCAACATACTTTTTGATTTCATCAAGTTACATTCCGAGATTTGATTGAGAATTTCCAATTGGTGGATTCCAATCTGGAAAGTTGCTAAGGCTTCATCAGGTCTTCATCCCCATTCTCCCTACCCATATTCTCCATCTATATTCTCATTTCATTCCCATCTTGGTTCCCCAAGCTACAATCCCCAAGCTACATTCCCCACCTTCTCTCAAAGATCTACATTCCCCAAACTATATTTCCCAATCCACCCTTCCACATTCCCACAATTTGTTCTACATTCTCATACCATCCCCTTTCATTTATTTACTTTACATTTCCAACTTTTTGCATTCCCCAATCTTCTATCACTTCATCTAGATCTCTTAGTTCCCAAGTTCTTTTATTTCCTAACACTTTAGTCCCAAATTCTCGAGATCCACTCACCTTGTTCCCACATTCCCAGTTTTTTCAAATTCCCTTGTTCTCAAATCTACATTCCCAATCACCTGTCATTCCCAGATCTTACCATCAACCACCCCAGGTCTGATTCCCAAATCTATGTTCCATTTCTAAATTCCCCACTTCTAATTTCCTAACTTCTATCTTTTAGATTCCCCAAGCTGATTCCCAAATCTACATTCTTGTTAGGGGTCATGTAGTATGGGATCATTCGCTAGGAGTGCAACCTTGACTTTAACCTGCATAGCACAAGAAAGAAAGGGAGAGGTGGAGAAAGAGTGAGAGGAAAAAAGGAGAAGAAGAGGTACTAGGAAGTCATGGAGGAGAGAGAGGGATAAGTGAGCAAGACAAAAGAGGCAAGAGAGAGAGAGAGAGAGAGAGAGAGAGAGAGAGAGAGAGAGAGAGAGAGAGAGAGAGAGAGAGAGAGAGATTGTGTGTGTGTGTGTGTGTGTGTGTGTGTGTGTGTGGAGAGCATAAAATGGTAGAGTTTTCTTCTATTAAATTGCGTATTCCCATAGAAAGGAAATGGCCTTTTGTTTTTATAGGAAGGATTTGGGAGGCTCCTTTCTTTCCATTGGCCCACTTATTTTTACAAGGATCATCATCTCAACCATTAAGATATATTTGTGTTTCTTTTTGGTTGAGATGTGCTTTCTAATCTTAGACTTGAATAGTACAAGTTTGACAAACACACTTTGACCAAACTTGAACCTTGTAATTTTGTAAGGTCTAAGTTAAAAACTTATTTTATTATTTTGTGCTCCATGGCACATACTAGCCTAAAGGCCCATATACAGAGGGTTCTCATATTCGGCAAATGGAGTACCGTTCAATTCTCCATTCAAATTAGTAGTATCATGTTTAGAATATAGTTCATTTGTAAATACTTTGTACCACAACAAATAATCATATTTGATTTCTGAACAAGGCATTCAGCGAGTGTGGGGGCTCAAGGAAACATTGATGGGTAGGATCCAAATATTGTCACCCCTACATCACGACCAAAAACAAAAGCAACTCGATGACCAAAAAAATGTGAAAAGTTTTTACACTTGGTGTGTGTGGTCGGGCTAGGGATTGAAACCTAGGACCTCCCCCATTCTGGTGGGGTGCTCTACCACTGAGATACTCGTTCATTTGTGTTCCAAGAGTGTTGTGCAAGGGCTATAGCCTTGGCACTTCTAACAAACAAGGTCTTGGATGATCCCTTAACATTGACAAGGGGCCCACCACCAACTCCTCCACATAAGTCGCAGATGCAAGAAGCTCCACACTGCCACCACCTCAGCAACCTCCAAAGGTGCCGCCACATCCCCTTGTAGCTCAAGAGACCCAAGTAGGGACATCGATGTAGTAGCTTGGTGCAAAATGTCCAAGCGAACCGGCACCATGAAAGAGAGCACGAAAAATCCCTCCAAGGAGGGCAACCACACTACCACCATCCTAGATAGGGAAGGTGCTTCATAGGATGTAGCCACCGCACAATGTCATCAAAGAAAGAGTCAAATCTCTAACTGGTACAAGGAGAATCAAAAATATACAAATCCCACTAAATTTTAGATTCCTAGAGCTCCAATGGTCCGGATCGTCAAAGAAATCATAGATGAATTTCATATTGGTCTAAGGTTTATGAGTGAGGCCATGTCGGTGATACAATTAGCTGCGGAGATGTATGTGACCAACCTTTTTGAAGATGCATTTTTGTGTGCTATCCATGGGAAGAAAGTTACTATACTTTCCAATGGTATAGTATTAGCACAACGATTGAGGAGACAGTAGTCTCAATGATGATGTATTCTACACAATTTTGATTAGAGAATGCAAATCCAAGCAACAATCACTAGAAATGTACTTGTGGAGACACTAGATCTAACTCAGGGATGGACGATGTAAAAGCCATGTTGAAAGGGTACATGGATGTGATGAATGAGAATATATCTACGCTAGCTTCGGACGTGAATTTTCTTAAGGGACAATAGAATATGATTGGACAAAGACGTAATATAGAAATGTGCCCACCGCTAGTATGCTGAAATTGTCAAGACAATCACCTCAATAGAAACTGTCCAAATATGGTTTGTACGTATTGTAAGAAAACAAGACATCTAGAGGATGTTGGAGTCGTAGAAAGGCATTGAACACTGGAAACCATATACCAGGCCCCATCAATCACAGACCTCCCAAAAACAATGGAGCGGGACCTTCAAGACAAGTGATGTTTCTTCAGAGAGACACTAGATACACTCCATCAGAAAAAGAAAAAACCAAAGTAGAGGAAGAGAGACCTCCCATCAATCTAATCGATATTGAACCACTTGCAAAAGAAGAAGTGCTGGTATTGACCCAAGGAAAGGAAATATTAGACAAAACCGAAAAAACACAAAAATAGTCGTGAAAAATTTCTTTCAAGGAACCCTCAAAGGAGTTAGAAACATCACCATCTAAAGCACCTGAGAAAATTCCTTGGGATAAAATACAACCTGAACAACAAGAAGAGTATCACAGATGAAGAAAAGGTACATGAACTGATAGGGAGAAGAGTTTCAAGAATTTTACTCATTTAAAAAATTGCCAAAACCAGATCATTATCTAGATCCATGAAGAACAGAGCTAGAACACATCGTATAAAAAAGGAAATAGATCTAGGGAAGAGTATGGGAAACCAAGACTTGCAAGAAGCATTAAATAACCTAAGTGTGGAAGTCAACTTATGGCAACTCCTTAGGTTATCGCCATTAGTAAGTAGAAAAGCGAAGCACATGATGAAACCATCTGCTACAGACATTAGAATCGTCTATTATTGGACATATAAGTGCAGGTACCTTAGATCAAGCCTGTCCGAAAGTGGATGTGACCATTGATGGATTAGTCATTGCAGGAGCAATGATAGATGTCGGATCTGCAGTCAATGTCCTTAGTTCAGAACTAGCCGATAGCTTAGGGTTTGAACTTGAACCTGTCACTCTAATAGCATTGAAGTTGGCCAATAACTCAGTTATAAAACCTGATGGGAAATTGAAACATACTCCAATTACTGTAGTAGGAAAGACTACCTACATTGATTTCTATATTATGAAAATGCATCTCGGTAGTAGGGGAGTCTGTCTATTCATAGTTTGGTGAAAGATTATTTTGCTATTTCATTATATATATAAAAAAAAACTAAAAATAAAAAATAAAAAGATCAATGTATGGATGATTTCCTTGTCTTTTGTATAATAGATAAGTACAGTTGTGCAATGCAAGCGTTTAGATAATTTTCCTTAGGAGCAAGGATACATCAACTACTCACCACTATCTGAGCATCATGTTAGACACAGTTTGATTGATTCATCTGCTGCAAGTCCGAACGATAGCATTCATCTCCACTTGCATTATGCATGAACTGAGGAACATAAAGATGCACATTACCCTTGCATTGTTATTGAGGCATGACTGTTTGAAAAGGAGGATAAGGGGAGATATGAAAAAATGAGAGAACTAAATGATATAAGTGAGTACAAGATTGTTGTGGATATTTGTTTATGGAGAGAGTTTGTATTTGAAAGAAAAAAAAAATTGAAGAAAAAAAAGAGAGAAAAGAAAAAAAAAAAGGGTTAGCATCGGAGAAGTTTCATTGATTAAATCAATCATGAGTCACTAGAGTGAGTGAGAGATATAAATTCTTGAGAAAAAGTGAGACAATAGAACTATTGCATCCACTTGAGGTTTGAGTACACATCTAGACACGTTTTGATATCAAATGCATCCATCAATTGTCATTTTGTACAAAGAAATTGCATTCTCATATCCCCAAAGTGCATGGATCTGATAGTGAAATTTGATAAGAGCGGGAGCCGTTCTAGGAACACAGGATGGGTGTGATGCAGGTACTACCATGATCTGTTGATGCGCGATTCGGTGGCTTAATCGATGGCCCTGGATATTGCTGAAAACTAGACTCCATGCCCAATGGATGAGGCGGTTACGAACCAGTACCATGAACTTTCCCACGAGCAGTTAGCATTACACATTATTGTGTACTGAGCCTGTCTACAGTTGAAGAGAAGTTTTACCACAAACATAAGTTCAATTGGGTCCGTTATGTGGGGACCACATCCCAGTAGAGGTTGCCAAAATGTTAGCCGATTTTTTGACATGATATAACCAGAGGAGAAATGACATGTTATTTCATCAGATATGCTACCTTACTTAGCGTGACTGGCTAAAATTCTGGCCCGTATAGCCATAGCCAAAGGGGTCCCAGTCCGCCCAAAATGGACTACCGAGAGGTTTGATAAATAAATTAGCCTTAGAAATGGCTGTGTAGTTTTGATCCATGATCTTACCGAATTTTCAGTGGATTGCCAATGTAACCGAATTTTATATTAATATAATATGATGTTTGAGATTTTTTTTCAGGTTTTCCTTTCATCCAGCCTATGTGGAAATCAGAGACTGGCCATTATTTTAGAGCACCTGGATATTTGGAAAATGTCAAGAATTTTTGACAAAGACCAACATTCTTCTCCAACCGATCTTTTTGGACCAAAAATGTCAATTAATAAGCCAAATGAGAAATACCATCACCAAAAAATTGGGCACCACAAGTATCAAATATCACACTAGGATTGGGCCATGGGACCAAAATGGGCAAAATCTTCATACTTAAGGAAGTACCTAATGCATAAGGGCCACCCAAAGATCAATTATCAAGAAGGACCGGAAAATTGTCAAAACTGTCTGAATTTAAGAGGATGCCGACGAAATGTGAAATACCGGGCATAAGACCTTGACTCATGTTGACAAATGGGACATTTCTATTGGATGAGAACATTGACCCACATGGCCATGTACTTTGGTCATGGGTGCCCATGTGGCCCTATCCACACTCTTCAATGCCATTTAAGAGTCCACAAGGCACAAAGCCAAAAAGTATAAATCAACCCTTGGAAATGAAGTATTGAATGGTCAAAGGGCAAAAGAGAATGAAGAGTTGAAAGGGTGGGCCTTCAACCATTGGAGGATAAGTATACTTGACCAATCATTGCTCATCATCATTCCATGACTTTCATGACTTGATATTGGATGCTTTGGTAATTGAAAGTGATTCCATCCTACTAGGATGTCCCTGGCTTCAACTAAGTAACTGCATAGTTAATATTCCAGCTGGAGTATTAGTTTTCGGAAGGGGGAAAGAAAGAGTAGTGGATGATGGATACCCATAAGTACCTCAATCTGAGAGAGTGCCAATTGCATCAACTGAATGGGAAGAACTCACTGATAGTGATACCAGTTCTGAAACATCAACAGATGAAGATGTAGAATTGAGGGATGTACTAGGCTTAGAGTGGAATACCACAGATGAATCACCTCCCAAGGTTAGAATACATGATATCTGTCTTATAAACCTTGGAACATAGGATGAACCTAAGAAGATCAAGTAGGTGCCCACCTAAGCCCAGAAGACAAGAAAGCCTATGAGGACTTGTGCAAGAAATATCAGCACATATTTGCTAGGAATTATTTAGAGCTGAAAGGAATACCTCTAGATTTAGTGAAGCATACTTTACCCCTGAAACCTGATGCTAAACCCATTAGGCAGAAACAACGAAGGTTACCATTTCACATGAAAGAAGGAGTATTGAAAGAATTAGAACGATTGAAAGGAGCTGGATTGATCTTTCTTGTGGACAATACTAAATGGTGTTCACCGACAGTCCCACGATCAAAAAAGAATTCTACTTAAATTTGAGTCTGTGTCGACTACAAGCAACTAAACAAACATATGAGAAAAAATTATTACTTGTTGCCTTTTATAGACCAAATTCTAGAAGAATTGGCAGGAAGAGAGATCTATTCTTTCATGGACTGTTTTGCTAGCTATAACCAAATATCCATTGCCGAAGAAGATAAGCTTAAAACCACTTTTACCACCACTTTCGGAGTTTTCGCCTATCACATTATGCCTTTCAGTTTATCAAACGCTCCAGCCACATATCAAAGGTTTACAAATGAAAATTTTCAAGATATCCTAGACGGGAACTTGAAAATCTTTATGGATGATTTATGTGGAGCATCTTCTGTTAGAAAATTTAGCGATACTTGAAAAATGTTTTCAGAAGTGTGCTATACTTGTCCAACAATTGTATATTTGGAGTACCTTAAGGTATACCATTAGGGCATGTCATTAGCTGCTATGGTATAGCCACCATCCAGAAAAAATCGCGATGCTTTTAGCCATTATGTCACCCTCTACTGTTATCCAATTACAATCTTTCTTAGGAGGGACATGCTATCATAGAAACTACGTGATGGCCTGTGCCTCAATAACCTACCCTATGACTGGATTAATGAAAGAGGAATCTGAGTGGAATTGGAATGCGGAATGTGAACAATCCTTTCAAAACCTGAAAGAAGCTTTAGCAAAAGCCTCGATATTGAAACCACCGATGTATGATCACAAATTTTACGTGTTCACTAGTATTACAGACACCTGTATAAACTATTGTCTAGCTCAAATATGGGATAAAGTCTATCATCCAATCACCTTTGTTGGTCATAAACTAAATGCAGCAGAACTCAAGTATACAAAAGTTGAGAAGATTTGTCTGGGGATTTCATATGCTGCTACTAAATTTAGACACTATCTTCTACATAGGAAAGTAATGTTTTTTACAAAGAGCGAAGCAGTGACACTGATGATGAACAAGTTGGAACCACCTGGTTGTTTAATGAAATGGATTTTGTCATTGCAAGAATTTGATTATGACTTGTAAAGCAAACCACCGCGATTACAAGGTCTAAATGACTGCATTTGCGAGTTGGGAAATATTACGACCAATGATAGTGATTGGGAAAATGATCATTTACGTGACCTATTGCGAATAGACATTACCATGATCATAGAATGGTATGCTAATTTAGCTACCTATCTTTAAAAACACCATACACAATGACTTCTCAAGAGAAGCGGAAGCTATGTACACAAGCCTTAAATTTCGCATTGATAGATGGAATCCTATATCGAAGAGGAGAAGAAGGAATTTATAGAAGATGTGTGACTCCTGACGAGACAAGTTTCATCCTAGAGGAATGTCACGATTCTGCCTGTGGTGGACATTTTGCTGGTCAACTAACAGGTCAGAAAATCTTAAGAGCAAGATATTGGTGGCCAACATTATTTAAGGATGCACATGCTCGTGCTAGAGCTTGTGAAATTTGCCAACGTGTAGAGACCAGGGTAAATCGGACTAGGTCCCTCATCCCCATTCAAGTTCAAATACCATTCAAAAAATGGGAAATTGACTTCATAGGTCCAATTCACCCAACATCGTCATCTCGGAAACACTATATTATTGCAACTACAGACTACTTTACTAAGTGGATTGAATCAAAGGCAGTGCCTAAAGGGAATGCCAAAGAAACCGCGCAAATTGGAAGATTTGGAGATCCTAGAGAACTAATCTCGGATCGAGGAACCCACTTTTTGAACAAAATCATAGAGAGTCTGATGAAACAACTGCTGATCAAACATCGAAAGAGTACTCCCTATCATCCTCAAGCGAATGGACAAGCCGAAAGTACAAACAAGCAGTTGATGTCCATACTACAAAAATCAGTAGCTGAAAATAAAAGGGACTGGGATAAGAAATTATATGCTACTTTGTGGGCCTACAATGTGACCTACAAAACTAGTATAGATCACACTCTCTTTTTCTTGGTATATGGACAAGAATGTACCTTGCCTATTGAGATAGAATTGCCATCCCTGAGACTGGCTATGTCTCACAATCTGGGTAGGAAAGAGTCCATCCAACAACGTATCGATATCTTACAAGAGTTGGACGAGCAACGATTGACCTCCCTAGTACATCAAGAGACTCGCAAAAAAATCATGAAAACAATGCATGACAGAAGAATTCCTAATTACAAGTTTAGCCAAGGCCAACTAGTCTTGTATTACTATACTAGCTACGAACTAATGCTTAAAAAATTTGGTATGCATTGGATTGGACCATATGTGATCAAAAAGTTGTATGACAACAATACAACTAAGTTAGCTGAAATAGGAGGAGGCTCATTCAAAACTCGTGTAAATATTGATAAAATCAAGCCATACTATGTATAAGGAGAGTTGTACGATGATGTACAGGGTATAATACCAATTTCTTTTTCTTTTTCTTTTGCAGAATGTTTGAACTTTCTACCATGGCCATTGAAAGTATGGACTTCAAAGTTTGGGAACAAGAATTGCTCCAACCACTCTCAGAGACCATAAATTCCAATGTGTATAGCTTTGTATGGAATGATACCAGCTTGGATTGTACAGTCAATTCCAAGCAGCTCTGGGAATGAGATAACAAAGACGAACTTTCGTTCTTAAAATTCTTATATAAACAAAAATTAATCCAAAAAATATACGTAGATTGTGAATATGAGGAAGGATGTAGATCTCACTATGAAATAGGGAGTCCATCATGGATGTGAATATCATCAATGAACACATCCTAGATGAACTGGCCACAGTAGTACCAGTAAGAAAAACTGTATATATGTACTATTACCCCGCAAAACGAAGTGTGCCTAGGAGGATGAGACCATCAATAACAAATTTCTTTCGTGGATTATATTGGAGTAAAAGATATGCACACCCAGCTGACAGACTACCTACTACCAATCTATATAAAAAAAAAAATTAAAAAAATTGCAGTTATTCAAAAATTTTCGAATCTCAAAATTTTCGAGATTTTCGAATTTTTTGAGTTTTTCGGAATTTTTCGACTCTCGAATGTTTCGAGATTTTCGAGTTTTTCGAATTTTTCAAATTTTCTGGTTTTTCGAAATTTTTGACATTTTTGAGATTTTTGAATTTTGCGAAAATTTTCGAGATTTTTGAGATTTTCGCAATTTTCAAAATTTTTGAGATTTTCAAGGTTTTCGAGATTTTCGAGTTTTTCGGAATTTTCTTAGTTTTTTGATTTTTTCAAGTTTCTTCGCTTTTTGGAGTCTCTTGGAAATTTTTGAAATTTTTTTGAGTTATTTAGAAATTCTCGAGTCGTTCCAAATTTTTCTAGTCTCTCTGAATTTTCAGGTCGTTTTGAGATTTTTCGAGTCGCTATAAAATTTTCGAGTTTTTCCAAAAAATTTTCAAGTTTTTACAATTTTTCGTTTTTTCGAGTTTTTCACATTTGTTAATTTTTCGAGTTTCTGGTATTTTTTCAAGTTTAAGTTCGGCTAAGGTACCGTGAGTCACACACACACACACACATATATTGAATTGAAAAATATACTACATGTTGTTAACACCACTGCATTGTCCCAACCAACTTCTAAAGCAACACGAGGAATCTTGTTCACCAGGACATGACTACTAGAGGAGATGAGGCGTCTGTTAATCAAGAACCTAAGAAATCAAGTGAGGCAATGGCGATAATACTTTCCAAAAAACGAGAATGACACGCCCAAGAAATCCACAACTTGAAGCAAGAACTCAAAAATGCGAAAAATCTCAATATCCGTCAAATGAGAGAACTAATTGCAAAGGAAGCATGTTTTGAAGATCTGGACTCCTACTTCCTCTATATACCAGCCATGGAGTTCCCTCTCAATTATCAGGACTATGAACTACGACCTTCTACAAGACATTGACAAAGAATACAATGGCCAATAATACCAGGATCCTTCGACACATATGGGATGACCTGTGATACCCTTCAAAAGTTTGCCATTACTGCACGAAATCATAAAGAAGACATCATCAGACTAAGTGCCCATTATACGAAATGGCTACGGGAGTGGCTATTATTACCATGGGGGCCACCAAATATACCTACCAACTTGCAGGTAAGACAAAGATGGTGTAACCCCAATGAGCCTCTAGAAGAAGGATTTGATTTAGTGCTTTATCTCAAGGTCAGGGACAGATCAGCCAAGGAGCATAAAACATTGAATGAGATGTTCCAACATCAATTCTTGGAAGGAGCTGACCCTATGTTTATCGACGACAGCAAAGCACTAGTCTATGGAAGGATCAAAAAGGCTCTAGCTATGACAAAAGTTTGTAGGCATGCTTATGAGTAGCAATGGACATTTGAAAATGTGTGTGTGTGTGTGTGTGTGTGTGTGTGTGTGTGTGTGTATATATATATATATATATATATATATATATATATATATATATAGATATATAAAGAGTGAAAATTGGTTGAGAATCTATTAGACACCAGGAGAGTTTCATAGTCATATTTTGGATAGATCGTCACTTGTATCATATTTTTCTTAGACATTTTGGAAAAAAAAAAATTTTGTTCTAAATACATTAGTTAGAGTTACCTTTGGGTATATCACATCTCCGCGATGTTCGAAGCTTTTTCTTGATCAACTTAGAATAGGCGTCTTTGAGTTCTATAATATTTTGGAAAAAAAAAAGTGGAGTTGTTTTAGAAGTCGAGTAGAATTAGAAATCTTCAAAGTAGTTTTAGACTCTAAAAAAAAAAAAATGATCAAACAACTTCTAGGAAGTTGTCTTGTGTAAATATTACCGGAAACGGAACTTCAAACACTCTCGATAAGGTCTACCAAATGCATTCACAATAATCAATACCTTAGACACAATTTTGAGAGAATGCATCCATGCTCTTACACCATACACTCCTATATTGCATATGCATGCCACCTTTTGCATGGGTCTGTTAGTGGGCATGACTTTTAAAATTGATGGGAGTGGGTGCATAAAGCCAATTAGGATCACTGGTGGGTTAGAATGCAGGGATTTCAAAGAACAAATCAAATCCAAAAGCTGATGGATGGTGGTAAAAATGCTAAAAAAGCCACTTGGAGATTGTTGCTGAATGTTTAAATAAAAGCTTACTACAAGTACACAACCGAAGACTTTGGGTCCTTGGTGTGGGGACCACACCCCCAGTGTGAAGAAACAGAGTGTTTCTGATTACAAAGCCTTGCTAGCTTTCAGTCCTTCACTTGACGAAGATGTTCGTGAACGTGAACATCTGGAGACACGAAACACGAAGAGTTTCGCGAACATGAAAGTCAACGGAGACGAAGACGAACGGTTCGCCGCAACACGAACGGTTCGCGAATACGAAGGATCCATGAATGAGATTCCTTTGCAGTCTAGCAAGAGAGAAAGACAGACGAGGTAAGCGAAACCAAAGGTGGAAACAAAACTCGTTCTATACTTCCTAGGTCGTGGCTAATCTGCCACTCTTGTAATTCCCTGATTAGTTGTAGATGTATAATCACTCTAATCTTAGGTTTACATAGAGAAACCGTACTTACTGGATAATACTTGACACATATCAGAACATGATACACAATGTGTAACTAAGTGAAGAGACACTGAAGAAGTCTGATGCTAGTAAGCAATCAAGACGAACACAGACAGAAGCTCCGCCTGCGTGCGAGAAGATAATTCTGTCTAGAATCAGAAGATCCAATTGTCTGCTAGTGAAGCGAGACTACTACTCGTGAGAGAACCGTGTTTCTCTCACGCCAATGCACTGCGTGGATTCGCATGTATTGCCCTGAAGAAATAAGAGAAAATCAATATAGATTATTCTGGTTGTGTCTGATCTTGATGTTGAATGCTTATGCTGTTTATTTTTCATATGTCTGAGATAGATGCAAGGATGCATGTGACGTTTTCTAATGAAGTATGCAACGTGATTGATGCCAACACCAGCACTCTCATTTCTCAAGGCATAAGAAAAGAGAACCTATATCATCTGAAGGTACCCCTACTTGATGATCAGGTGCATCAGGCTCATGACGACTCGCCAGACACTCTGTGGCACAGAAGACTCTGCCACATGAACTCAATGGCACTCTACCAGGCAAGTCATCATGGAGCAATAACAGGGGTCAGCATCTTGAATGCAACCAATTCGACCACCTGTGATCCATGTTTGACAGGCAAGCTGTCACGCACACCATTCGTCAAAGACTCCTACAGAACCAAAGATTCTGGAGCTGGTGCACTCTGACATCTATGGTCCATTCAATGTGATCCCAGTAGGAGGTTCAAAATATTATATAATCTTCATTGATGATTATAGCAAGTTTGCCAGAGTGTATTTTATTCAGAATAAATCTAAAGCACTCAATGAATTCATAGAATATGTGAATTGGACTGAGAGATGCACAAGCAGCAAGGTGAAGTAGATCAGAATAGATCGAGCTGACGAATATATCTCGAATCGCTTCACTGACTTCTGCAATGATCGTGGCATCATTCACAGAAGAACTGCAGCCTACACAGCACAGCACAATGGTGTTGCTGAATGAAAGAACAGGACCCTAACGGAAACAACCAGATGCATGATGGCCTATTCAAAAGCTCCAGGGGCACTATGGGCTAAAGCAGTATCTATAGCCGCATACATCCAGAATAGGACATGTAAATGGTGTTCCTCACACGACACCACATGAGCTATGGTGGCGTAGAAAACCCAACCTGTCTCACGTCAGAATATTTGGCTGTGCAGCATATGCACATATTCCTGATAAGCTTCGCAAGAAGCTTGATGAGAAAGCCAAGCAAGGATTTCTGGTAGGTTATGACAATAATTCGTCATACTACAGAATCTACATGCCAGACACGAACACTGTGAAAACAATGAGGGATGTCAAATTCGACAAGAGCAGGACAATGGCCAACGAAGACACTGTTAGCTATGAAGTTATGGAAAGACAATACTATGACCTGCCGCCAACGTCAGAGCGAGTAGAGGACGAACACAAAAACGAAGATTTTCGAGTCTCTCCCATTCGAGCGACGAATCAGACGAAGAAAGATTCGAGAGGCAACCTGCCGCCGCAGTTCCTGTAAACCAAGATGGTTCCGGACCGAGCAAAGCAGACAAGGGCAAAGACATAGCTGTTCCCAGAGGATCTCCCAACAGGTCAACAAGACCATGAAGAGCGCCAACAAGATTTGTGCCTGGCAGCTCAACTTCCACATCAGAAGAATTCTGCGAGTTCAGTGGCGAACCACAGACATTCAAGGAGGTGATTGAAGGTCCAGAAAAGGACAAATGGATCCAAGCCATGAACGAAGAGATGGAGTCTATGAGGAAGAACCAGGTATGGACATTGGAGCCATTACCTCGTAAGCGCAAGACTGTCAAATGCAAATGAGTTTTCAAACTCAAATATGGACCAGATGGGAGTGTGATGAAATACAAGGCAAGACTGGTAGCGAAGGATTTCTTTCAGAGATACGGTATTGACTACTCTGAAACCTTCTCTCTTGTCGTCAAACATTCATCCCTACGTCTGTTATTTGCATATGCAGCAGCTTATGTCCTCAAGATCCACATTGTGGATGAGAAGACAGCCTTCTTACATGGTGAATTAGACAAAGAGGTCTACATGGATCAACCCCCAGGATTTGTCTCGAATTCACTTCCTAACTATGTATGCAGAATGCATAGAAGCATCTACGGTCTGAAGCAATCAGCTCGACAATGGTACAAGAAGAAGGATCAGGCCCTGAAATCATTGGGATTCAAGCCTCTGTTGGCTGACTCCAATGTGTATGTCAGAGTTACAGATGGGAAGATCATCATAGTGGCTGTATATGTGGACGACACTCTGATACATTGCAGGAGTGAGCAGCTAATTGTTGAAGTAAAGATAGACATCTCGAAGCATTTCGTGATAGTGGATCTGGGAGAAGCCAGGTGTTACCTAGGCTTACAAATTGAAAGGGACTATGAGGGAGGCACCAATCCAGATACACCCAGAAGATCTTAGAGGACTTTGAGATGCTGAACTGCAAAGGAGCGAACACTCCAATGCTCGCAGGGACGGTGCTAATAAATGACGACTGTCCAAGGACTGAGGAAGAAAGAGAACAGATGCAACTCACACCCTATAGGAAGCTGATAGGATCACTGATGTACCTTGCAGACAGGACACGCCCTAATATTGTCTATGTAGTATTCAGGATGAGCCAATTCTGCACGAATCCGTCGATGCTAGCTGGGCATCTCTCAGGGACAACTGTAAAAGCGTCTCAGGAGGATGCACCATCACATTAGGAGTAGCAGTTCTCTGGGTCAGCAAGAAGCAGACCATTGTAGCCCAGTTGTCCTGCAAAGAGTATGTAGCAGCAGCGAAGATGGCCAATGAAATAATTTGGCTAAGGCAGTTCCTGGACGAATTGGGTGAAACAAGGAACGAGCCATTGGTCTTGAGATGGACAACACCTTTGCGATACACCTGACGAAAGATCCTGTGTTCCACTCAAGAACGAAGCACATTGTGATCAAGTATCACTTGATCAAGGATCTGATTGAAAGGAAGATGATGTAGACCACCTTCATAGGATCGAAAGATATGGTTGCGGACATCTTCACTAAAGCTCTGGACAAAGGTCTCTGTGAGAGGCAAAGGAGCAGTCTCGGGATCATAAAGCTACCATGCTTTGAGAGAGAGCTGAAGAAACAGAGTGTTTCTGATTACAAGGCCTTGCTAGTTTTTAGTCCTTCACTTGACGAAGGTGTTCGCAAACTCGCACATCTGGAGACATAAAACACGAAGAGTTGCGCGAACACGAAAGTCAACGGAGATGAAGACGAACGGTTCGCGAACACAAATGGTTTGCGAACACGAACGGTTCGCGAACACGAAGGATCCACGAATGAGATTCCTTTGCAGTCCAACAAGAGAGAAAGGCAAACGAGGTAAGCGAAATCAACGGTGGAAACGAAACTCGTTCTGTCCTCGCACTCCAAGGAGTACCACCAGAGATCACGCAAGTACCCAAAAGTACAGAGATCTGACCTGATGGCATGACGTCAGCAAATACTTTCTAGGTCGTGGCTAATCTGCCACTCTTTTAATTCCCTGATTAGTTGTAGATGTATAATCACTCTAATCTTAGGTTTACATTGAGAGACCGTACTTATTGGATAATACTTGACACATATCAAAACAAGATACACAATGTGTAACAAAGTGAAGAGACACTGAAGAAGTCTGATGCTAGTAAGCAATCAAGACGAACACAGACAGAAGCTCTGTCTGCGTGCGAGAAGATAATTCTATCTAGAATCAGAAGATCCAATTGTCCACTAGTGAAGCGAGACTACTACTCGTGAGAGAATCGTGCTTCTCTCACGCCAACGCACTGTGTGGATTCGCATGCAGTGCCCTGAAGAAATAAGAGAAAATCAATATAGATTATTTTTTCTGGTTGTGTCTGATCTTGGATGTCTAATGCTTATGCTGTTTATTTTTCATATGTTTGAGTTTTCTTGTTCCCTTTGAATTCCGCACCTTGGTTGAAATGAAGTCGAATGCTGTTTTAATTTTATGAACGTAGATCAGTAGTAACTGACTACTCTCTGGAGGATTGTAGGAGTGTTTCAGTTGGCAGTACCTAGCGAACGCATATGAACTCCATCCGAATCTCGAAAGAGAGTCGCGAATGTTTCGTGAATTTTCTTCTCACGATTCTCATCAGTCGTCTCGGAGCAACGCACGATTCTCAACACAGTGGATATCGCCATGTTGGCCAATTTTTTATCATAAAAAATCGGACTTGAATTATGACAAATTTTAAAATTTTCATGATAAAATCAAGCTACTATGGTCGATTATTGTTTGTACATTATTGTATGTACTATATTTACAGTTTGGGGCATCTGGCCTGCCCAATAATGGCCAAGGTAGAATTTTTAAATTTTTGTAAATATTTTTTCAGTAATTTAGAAGCATGTAAACAACGCTTTTAATGTACTTATGACATACAGTTAATAAAAACCACAGTGCGTTTTGATCCCACCTGCCGACTAGGGAAATCTTAGTCATGGGGCATAGCATCAACAATAGCACCACTATCGAGAAGTTTAAATACATCGAAAACGGGAATAAAATTGGCAATATGAGTAGAACCATCAACAAGGTGTTTCAGGCAGGTTATTTTCTACCAAAATCGATCACCGACACAGTACACACATAGGAAATTTGGACAGTGACCGTCAAAAATTTCATCTCCATCAATAACACTGAGATTCAAGGTTCTACCTAGACATCAAGCAAAACCCCAGTTCTCAAAACCCAAAATACTGAGTTTTATTGGGTTGAAAATATATGCTCAATAATTATGAGAAAAAGGTCTAATTTGAAGAGGAACTGATCTATCTAATAAATCTATGAAAATGTTGAGGAGTTATTAGGTTTGTCAAAAATGGTTACCACCCTTCACAAGCCTATGAAGTGTGTTGAAAATGAAAAGACACAGGGAACTTCAGAGGGAACATGATGACGTCACACATATTCCATAGAACAAGACCCATGAAAATAAAACAGACAGGGAATGAGAACGTCATTAAGCACTAGGGATAATAAAGACAGATGTTGTTGGAGAAGATACTCCTAAAAGAATCCCATGAAGACAGATTCCTAGGTCAAAAGTGCCCTTATTCTCTTTTGGATACTCCACGTGTAAAAAAAAGGTGACAAATATTCCGACAATAAATTGCTCCTAACAAACTTCGAACATATGTGGGGAAAGGTTCCTGACAAATGAAGAAAAAAGTTAGCATTTCACTTTCAGAAAGGAGTTGACTTCAAACAAATAAGGGTTCAAGTCTTAAAAATAAACTTGAAGGGTAGAAGCTATTGAAAATTTCAAGAGGAAAGTCTGACCAAAAGAATTCTTTCAGATAAAGTTCGATAGAGAAAACTTCGCTCATTTGAATCTTACAATGCAATTCTTCAGTTTGAGTGTCAAAGCGCTACCTGGAAAGTTGTATGAAGTTTTCATGATGAAAGTTGCTCGCAAACCCACCTTTATTCTTCTGAATACTCGGAACACATTGGGCAACTTCGGAAATGAAATTCAAAACCTAGAATCATCAACAAAAAGTGAAACTCAAAAAGGGAGGTTTTGAAGAAAAGGCGAAAATATCCTTCACGTGTAAAAAAATATAAGGAGGAGGGGAACTTCTATGAAAAGGGGCCAGAAGAGTGAGTTTTGGAGAGTGAGTTTTGAAGAATAAAAGAGAAGACGTGAGAGGACAATGAAGAGTGAAAATCCTGTGAGTCTAGTGATGTTGTTATAGGAGATACAAAGAGAGAGAGTTGCATCTCGAAATGTTGTCCTTCTAAGTGTGAGTAAAAGGAGGACATGATACTGTTTGGGAGCTCGTTGCTGAAACTGATGAAGGAGTGAATTGCTACTGTCAAGAGTATGAGAGTCGGGTAAAGGAGAGTTGCTACTGAATCAGAGATGGAGTGACAACTGTCCAAGAAGCATCTTGTGTGTGCAGGCAATCTGAGTAGCTCGTGTTCCATTAGAATCAGGAATTGGAGCCTTGTCTGGGTCTGAGCTAGCAGTTACCATGTGCTTGAAACCATCATGAGTCCGTTGGAGGTGTGGGCTTTCCGGCTTCTATGTGTTAATAGAGAGGGAGTGAGGCTATAGTTATCAATTATCAATTGATCAAGAGGCCATCATGACCAGTGAGCCTTAGTTGTCTTTCCAGCTCAGGTTATAGTTATCAATTATCAATTGATCAAGAGGCCTTCATGATCAGTGAGCCTTAGTTGTCTTTCCAGCTCAGGTTATGAAGATCTTTCCAATACCGCAAGTACTTGCTACCAGCACATTTCTGAAGAAGCAAATAAAGTCAAAAAGCAGAAACTAATATTGCAGATTCATGCATGAAGAGTCTATCGCTACCTCCCATGGTCTCAATCGGTGTTATGACCACCCAGATTGAGCAAGCAATTGGAAAAAGTCAATATCTACCTTGAAGCAGAAACTCCTACCTGGAGATTGTCTGAAGCACTTGCCAATAGCAGCTAATGGAGAGTAGATAAAACTATCAATAAGCCACATGAACAATCTTTTGAATGATCTGAGCACTACCTGAGCAGTTTTACCTCGAGTGAACCAGTGTGCACGAGCATTGCCTCCTCAGAAGTGAGCATTGCTGATGATACATGAGTTTGAGCGATGGCTTCTGAGAGCAATGTGGAATCATAACTCTTAGCTATTGAGAGAGAAGGAATATCGCTTTCTAGAACTGAGTAATCTTGTATTGATCACGTTTTCAAGCTTTTCTTACATCGCTTTTTTGAGCGCTACCCGGTTTCCAACGCAGTTCCATCAAAAGGAGGCACTATCATCTGAGTACAGGTCAAGTATGGAACTCACTTTGCATGAACGATATCTACTGAGCGCGGGTTAAAGAGATGAAATAAGATGCAAACTCTGAGTACTGATTGAGCAAGCCATCCTTGAGCTAGCTAAGCTCTTGCTGCTACTGAGCCATCGCAACTTCAACAATTATGGGAGATGAGCAATGATCAGCGCTCTATGAGAGGTTGTGGAGAGATCATAGTTGTCTGAGTACACAGGCTATATTCTTGAGAGCAGCCAAGGAGCAGAGATCTTGATGGGATTTTAGTATCCTTTCACAACCCTCCGCGTGTATAATGTGTGAATGTATATGTTATCTGAGTGTGAGCAAAGGAAAAGCACTTCTCCATGCCTACTTCTGATCAAGAGCGAAATTCTGGTGTCTACTAGCAACGGATCTAAGCACTGTCATCTTAACATGGATAGTTATTGTCTTGAGAACTGGAGAATTGAAGTATTTACGGTCGGAGAACACGTACCTGTGAACCATTATCCATACTATTGACTGATAGCAGTTCTGCAACCACACCCGTGACTGAGATTTCTGCGGTTAAGCATTTGGTGATTCAACATTCTGATGGTACGTATTTTGCTCCTATGCATCCTAGAATTCAATTATGTGAATGAAATCTAATTGTCAATATGTATAATCACTTTATTTTTCTTGGTACGACTACTCATGTGCATCTATGATTATTTGTGTATTTTAAAAAAGACTCTTAGTTATTTATCATTCTATATTTATTAACATGAGTTGAGTAGGCTAAAATTAGAGAGAAAAGAGAAAATAAAAGAGAAAAGAGATAAAAAAGAAAAAGTGTGCTAGGTGTACAAATTTTCGGTTTCAAGTTAATTTTGCTTTCATCTAGAAAAATCAAACCCAATCATGAGTATTGCGATGTATATTCTGATGGGTATTGTTGTTGTACAAATGATAATTAATGTCAGTTATGTTTAAAGCTTTGTCGTTGTAAATATGACTTCATTAACGTTGCATAAGCCAACTCTCTTGAGATATAGAGAGAAGGTCATCTATATGATTATACAGATTGGAATATCCCCTATAGCTTGGAATCAACCCCATATATTTTTCACATAGGGTACTTGATGATACTTGTTGGAATATACAAGTAACATCTTGTCCTTTTTGTTTTTGTATTTTCTTTATTATTCAATCACACCCTCGTTCAAAAATATGAGTGAAGTGATTGATTTCATCCTATACATAGGTCTCGAATGATCTTAGACATTGTACACACTGTAAATGTATGAAGTAATCAAAAATAGCTTGAAAACCTTTTGATTGCATGTTCGTTAACAATCATTCACCTATTATGATGAAACAACTTCTAAAGGGTGAAAATTTGCTGGAAATGGAAAAAACATTTTACTCAAGACTAAGCTTGCCATAATATCTTTTGAGTAAATGATGTTCGATGAACATAACATGCAATAAAAGGGACGCAATAAATATCATAACACAAACCAAAGCAGAAATATTGTGTGTGATGAACGGGACCCTTATTCAATAAGGAGATTGTCTATGAGATGTTTAGACCAAATTTATCACTTGGTTGAAATCTTTCCTATGCACAATCACCGTACTTGAGTATTACACTACTTATTGGGCGAAAAATTGCTTACATTCAACGTATTGTGTTAATCTTTGGTGCTGAACGTCTAGGGGAGATCCTTAGATCTCGTGAACCGTTTATTTTACCTATCCTCAACTACGAACAAACAAGAGATGTAACTATTTTAGTACTCTTCTGAACCATTACTTACCATGTCTAAGGTTCAGTTAGTACTTGGTTCCAAGGACGGTTTTATATTCTACCGACCTCATAGAATGACGGGAAGTCATTCTCCCACTCTACCACATTGAGAAGAACTTTGAGGACTCAATAGTCGATCTCCTTGCAATCATACTTCTGAGAGCTTGGAAAACTCTCATTGATTGGGGAGTACGGGGTGATTAGGACGACCCGCAAGGTTGGAAGCGGTAATAGACCCTAGTCACTCGCGTAAGGGCAGTGTGGGCCCTTTCACTCGCTGGGGCTTTTTGGCGAGACCAATCTCCTGTCGGAAAAATCCCTAATAGAGAACGAACAGAGAGGGTGATCACGGACATACAAGTTTTGAGTGACTGAATGTCGAATGAAAAAAGTTGTTCACTAGTAAGTGAGATGAGCTGAGTCCATCACACCTCTAAGATCATACATACAAGAGACATAGATAGAAGTATTTGCTAGTAAGCACTACTTATCAAATGTATTCGTAAGAGACAACGTTTTCTCTTACGATAAGGTGCTGTGCGGTATGCCAAACAGCGCTCTAGGAATCATTGTAATTAAACAAATATTTTTCTTATCTCTTGTCTATGACACATAATCCTTGAATGCATTATGTCTATCAAATGTTCCTCTAAAATTAGCTGTTATTTGTTTTATTTGTTTTTCCGCACAAAGGCTCATCATAGCTAAATTAGCAGTAAATCAGGAATATTTGACTACATCTTAGAAGAGAAAAGATCTTAATTAGCAATAGTAGCTACAGTTAAGAGTTCGACTCTATCTAGGTATATCAGGAATCTATTAAAAGTAGGACATTCCAAATAGGGAGATCACAACAAGAACATTGCTCACTGATAAAATATAGATATCTTATCAGAATGTGTTTCTCTCATTACAAAGTCTCTACTCTTTAAGTGAGATCAAGATTCCAACAGTGGTATTAGAGCTCTTTAATCTGACATGTCAGAGCCCGTAAGGTTTCTGAGACCAGATAAATGACAGCTGAGAAACCTGAAACATTGTAAGACTACAATGGCATCCATAAGTAGTATTCAGTCAAAAATCTGCACAATTTTGCCAAATAAACAAATATGATGAAAAATATCAAACTAGTCAATTTCTCACATTAATCGATAATTTTTTCCTCCTGTATGTCCTTGCTTGTGCAGTAGGCTAAAGTCAAAATTCCTGACCTCAAAATACATGAAAGCTAGAAGTCCTAAGCAACAACCCAACAATTATTGGAGGACAATTTCATTCTATTTTCAAGCATTGAACATCTTCATGTCCACAACTCGAGGCTCGCCAACAAAAATGGGCCAATACCTTTAGGATCGTTTGTCACCACTTTCGCACTAATGTAGCTCTCATAAGTTCCATAATTGTAAGGATTACCCCCGAGCCCTATTGAAGCAACCGTGTGGGTGAGATTAACACCTCGATTAGGCCCTAATTGGATAAATTGTGCCTTGATTCCCTCATAGCCTGTTTTGGCAACAAGGAGATAGTGTGGTGACAAGTATCCCTTGCGTACACTCTTGGCAAGGGCATACACAAACATACAAGACACAGAAGATTCGAGATAATTCCCTAGTTGCCCACCTTGGTCAAGAACTTGCCACCACACAGCCGAGTTGGGGTCCTGGACCTTTGCAACTGCCAAAGCAAGGCGTTGCAAGATCTGCACAAGGTCATCTCGTTTGGGGTGGTCGAAAGGGAAGAAGTCCAAGGAATCCACAAGGGCCATGGCATACCAGCCCATGGCACGACCCCAGAAGACAGAGGATGTGCCTGTTATGGGATTCGCCCAGGCCTGAAGCTTCGACTCATCCCATCCATGGTAGAGCAGCCCTGTGTTGTTGTCACGGGCGTTCTCCTCCATCCAGATGAACTGCATCGCGATGTCGTTGAGCTCGTCGTACGTCTCGTTGAATAAGAGAGCGTATTCGGCACGGAAAGGCTCGGCCATGAAAAGGCCATCCAGCCACATCTGCCAGGGACAGACGAACTTGTGCCAATATCCTCCCTGACGTGTCCTAGGTTGGCTTGTCATCTGCTCGCGCAGCAGCGTTGCAGCGATGCGATACTTCTCAATTTGCGTGTACTTGTACAGGAAAAGCACATTCACACCTGGGCGGATGGAGTCCAGTCTATAGTCCTGCAGCCTGTAGGTGGGGATGGATCCATTGTCGGTAAGAAAGTCATCCGTTCGATTCTGCAGAAAATGGAAGTACTTGACGTCGCTAGTGGCAACCCACATCCTCTGGATCCCATACAGCAGAACGCCGCGCTCGTAGTTCCAGCTGTTGCCTGGTCCAGATGAGTTCCACAGCGCCAGCGCCGTGTCTGCCATCCTCACCCACAACGGGGCCGGTTGCCTCCCAGCTCTACCGCTGCTCCCGAGCAGTGGGCTGTGGGTTTGATCCTGAGCCCTGACCGCTACAACCAGCTGCTGCGATGGCATCCATGTCAGCTGGCAAAAGTGCACGAACAAGAAGAAATAAAATTTTAGAGCAAGCTTCATTGAGGAGATAGTTTGCAATGGATTTGTCACTCATTGAGAAAGCAATCAATTTTCTGATCCTTACCGCCCTTTATTTCTTGCTTAATCAGCTGAACAGGGAAGACCAGGGTCGCGTACATGAGTAATTTTTTGGCTTCAAAATCAGGATATTCGATTGTTTTGGATGCAGAGAACTCGTTGATTATACGTGCCAAAAAGTCCTCACAAGATAGAATCTAACCTCTTACACCTCACCTAATCACCTAATTATGTAGTCAAGTCAATCTCAACTAGGTGTGTGCTTACATTTGTTAACTATGGCGGGCACTCGGTTTAGAACTCCTCTGAAGTGACATCTTAGGGGCTTGCGCCTTACATGGTGTTGCCCAATTAGCGTTGCTATGTTGTATATAACCAGCCACTAGTAACTTAACACGTTACAGTAAATAATTATATATATATATATATATATATATATATATATATAAAGTCAACCTTGGATAAATGTTAGGCTTGGGGAGTAACATCACAAAAAGGCCCATTCAAGAATGTTCCACCTCCCAAGGTAGATGCTCGAGGGCCCCGTGGGCGCCATACCGGAGCGGATCGACTAGGAAACCCCTTGGGCCTACCTTCCCCTGCATAACACCATAACACCAAGTTGCAAAGGTTTTTCTTTGGCATTGTATGGTTTTGGAAATAGGTGCAAAATAAAATTTCACTTGTTTTATCAATTGTTTCTTTGAACAGAATGTGCATGTGGACACTCAATGGGCAAAATGTGGATGTGCCATGTGGCAACCCGTTATTGGTTGTCCACATGCACATTCCATGAAAAAAAATTGTGTGCTTTGTGTCAACGTTCTATTAGTTGTTCGATTGAAAATTGTGATGAGGCAGCTCACAAAAAATTATGGTGTTTTTGAAAATGCCTCCAAAATATTAAACAAGAACAATGTGGTAATATACCACAAAGGCCTTGCTATATTATAATGTAGTATTTTTAGTTTATGTAAAGGTTTTCAGTTTATGTAAAGAATTTATGTTTTGATTTTGATATTAATATGTTGTAAGCTTAGAATAGACATTTAGAAGTCACAACATATAGATAAGATTTGTTGATACTATTATAATTATGTTGTATTGGATAACATAATCCATGATGGATTATAGGTGGGACATGAGAAGCTTAATATGTTATGACATAATAGTGAAATGCAAAAAATTGGTTGTTCAAAGCTACAAATCGCTTATATATTAGATTGATGCCAAAAATTGTCAAAGATAGTTTGAGTTTCAACATATACTTGAAAGATAAGTTGTTCATTCACGAGAAATGAATGTTGTTTGATGGCTTTTCATTTTTAGTCGTAGTTAAATTTTATTTTATTTTGTGATATGATTTGTATGTTTTGGTAATAAGCATCGTGCCATGACTGGGTGTTCCTTTCTGGATTTTGTTTAGATTCAACAAATGGTAGATACAAAAGTAGATGCTCTCTAGAATAGAGTTATGGATCTTTGTGGATGTTGTAATTGAAAAATCAAATGATCTGAGAAATTGTCTTTTTTTTTTTCATTGTTGTAAGTTTAGAATAGACATTTAAAAGTCACAACAAATAGATAAGATTTTTGGTGATTAAGATTATGTTGTATTGGACAACATAATCTATGATAAATTATAGGTGGGACATGACAAGCTTAATATGTTATGACATAATTGTTGGAAGAAGGAAAGAGAAAATCGATAAGTCGAAGTCGTTAAACGATCTATCAAACTCTGCGAAATGATCCTTCTCCTAATGCATGACTACGCCTATCAATAATGAAACAAAGCTATCATGACAACCATCATGTTTGATCTTTTAGCAACTAACTTTGAAATCATTAGCACTAAAGTGATTTCGTAGCCAAACAACTATAGAGTGAAAATGATACATAGAATATTGTCGCGTTCAGGCATTCAACAGTTCAGACTAAACAATAAGAGATTTATCTGTGAATGAAAACTATAGAGAAGCATACATTCTGAAGGCCCGAGGGTAGGGGCCTTCCCCAACGTAAAGCAAGTTTTAAAAAATTTCTCCTTATCTAGAAGTTTCTAGATTTATCATGCATGCCCTTCGCACCCTTCGATGTTTCTACCGTATGCTTTCAAGATTTTTACTACTTGGTGTTAGCTATGGCGTGATCAGGCAAGCTGCTATTGTGAATTCCTTGTGCACTTCATGCTAGAATGGTGTGATGAATGGAGCTCGTTTTGTGCCTTGTGTAGATCGTGCTTTCTATAGCGAGATGAATGTAGGAGTGCCTCTTTCTGAAAAAAGCCATGTGCCAAATAATGGCAGATATAATATAATAGTAGCAGATACAATATTGGATGCCAAAAAAATCTCTGGCGATGGAGCTCATGTGTTTGTGTTGAAGTAGGGATGGATTTGTCTTGTGATGGAGCACTATCGTTCTGGAGTGTTGGAGTGCTTTGGAGTACATGGTTGAAGTATTGCTTCTTGTTTATGTAGATTGCAACGTTTATTGAGTTAGTTCTCATTGTTTTTTTGTCAATAATCTGATGAGCACTATCAATCAATCACCATAAGCAATCACCAAGAGAAAGAGGAAGAACACACCATCACACTATTACACTAAATTAAAGAGAGGACAAGAGTAATCCTGAATATATATAGAGAGAGAGGAACAATTAGGAATTGACTATTATACTAGCCTACAGCTCATTACAGCTGGTAACAGCTGGCAATAGTAACGTAAATAGTAAACTGTAAGTTTATCATTGCTTTCTAACACTCTCCCTCAATGATAAAATTATATTCTTCTATTTCTAAGAGACTACAAGGTTCTCAAATTTACATTTACCTAAAGACTTAGTAAAAATATCAGCCACTTGATCTTCATATTTACAAAAAACTAGATCAATGGCGCCATCAATTATTTTCTCTCGAACAAAGTGATGATGTATCTCAATGTGTTTTGTTTGAGCATGTAGAATTGAGTTTCTGGCAAGATGGACACAACTTTTGTTGTTGCAATATACAGTTACAACATCCACCTATGATTGACCCAAGTTAGTAAGCAATCTTCACAGCCATATTACCTCTTGTGTAGCATTGCTAAGTGCACGATACTCAGCTTCCGTCGAAGATAAGGCTACTGTAGGTTGCTTCTTGCTGCTCCAAGAAATAGCAGCTATACCATAACTAAATGTATCGTCTATCATCAATACTTCCTGCCCAATCAGCATTTGTATAACCTACCAACATTAGGTCTTTAGACTGATTGGGAAAGATGGTATAGTGAGAATACCACCTGATGATGATCCATCCATTGACCTTCCGAGTGATGAACATCAGGATACATCTCAGGATACTACTACTCAACCTCAAGAGACAGGTTGGAGAGGTAGGGACAAACCTTTTGGTGCATGAAGGATTGAAATTGCAGGTGACAAACGCAAGGAGAAGGATGTACCGTGGGATACATTTTCACCAGGAAGCCGATCACCTGTCAGGAAGCTCCCTAAGTGGTTTGAGAGATTGTTGGAGAGCCGCGACATGGATGACTTTCCAGGATCATCTAGCCAGGGAGAGCTACAAAGATCAACAAGAGAGAAGACACAAAGTTAGAGGTATGAAGCAACCAAAATTTAACGTGCCTCGAACATATCTCAAAATACGTTTAGCAACTTTCCAGTGAGTCTGACTAGGTTCTTGCATAAATTGACTTACCACACCAACAACATAAGCAATATCAGGACATGTGTGTGTCAAATAGATTAAACTGCCCACTAACTGCCTATATAGGTATGCATCAACTTTATCAACTTCATCCGAATGCAAAAAGTTTGGTATTGACCTCCATTGGAGTACTTAGTGACTTGCAATCCTGCATATTGAACTTATACAATAGATCTCGTGCATACTTGCTTTGCGTAAGAATAACATTGTCTTCCTTTTGCTAAACTTCAATATCAAGACCCTAAATCGCAAATGTCAAAGGTATTGGAAAGGTATGATTGATTTCATCAATTAAGCCCATACTACTTCCTATAATAATCAAATCATCGACATAGAGGACAACGAACACTATATCTGAGTTTTTCCTAAAAATTTAAAGATTAGGATCAACATCACTCTTTACCATGCCCCTTCGCTTGAAGTGTTCATCAATGCAAGAGTACCACGCTCATGGCGCTTGTTTCAATCCATATATGGTTTTGACCCATCTCATCAAAAGTAGCATCTTTGGAAATCACGATCTTTTGTGCATCTGTGTCATACATCCTGGATTTTTCATCATATCCAAGGAAAATACACGTAACAGCTTTTGCATTCAGTTTCTTTCATTTTTCATTAGGAACATGAGCGTAAGCATCACAACCAAATACTCATAAATGAGAAACATTAGGTTTCTTTCTAGTAAAAGCTTTGTAAGGTGTCTTACCCTCCACAGAATTTGTAGGACACCGATTCAAGATATGAGTAGCTGTGTTGCATGCTTCTGCCCAAAAAGTATTTGGCAAACCCTTGCTCTTAAGCATGTCCCTAGCCATCTCCACAATGGATCGGTTCTTCCGTTCTACAACTCCATTCTGCTGTGGTGAATAGGGTGCAGTAGTTTGCCTCTTGATCCCTTGATTCTTGCAAAAATCTATAAACTCTGTTGAAAAATACTCACCGCCACCATCTGATCTGAGAGTCTTAATATAACAACCTGTTTGTTTTTCAACTAGAGCCTTGAACTCTCTAAACTTGGCAAAAAGCATCAGATTTCTTGCTTATGAAATAAATCCAGATATGTCTACTATAGTCATCAATGAACGTGATGAAATAGTAACAGCCACTAATGGACCTAGTTTGTATTGGTCCACACAGATCACTATGAACAAGATCAAGAATGCCATTGGCTCTTCTTGTTCCACATTTGGGGAAATATTTCTCTATGCTATTTTCCCAAAATGCAACCCTCACAATTTTTTCCTTGCACTCCCACATTCGACTGCTATGTCCCCATCAACACAATGTTTTATGGAACTATTCAATGATTCCAATCCCTTAGGGGCCAATTATAAATCATTGGCCAATAAATTAAGGCTTAAGGACTTTGAACAGAATATCAGCATAGGCCCATTGCTTCACAAAAATTAGATCTAGCAATATCTATATTTTGGTGAGATCGAAAAGCATCATCATCATAAAATTGGTTGTTTGTAGCAGCATCATGGCCTCATACAAGGTTCTTTATTCATTTTGAAAATTGTTTGAATCAATCATACAAAACTGAAAAAGAAACAAGACCAAAAGAATGTGAAATTGTCCAAATCTTACTTGATCTAGGCCAAATCTATGTACATATCATCATTACACATGTGTAGAGCCTATCCCCACGTGTGAAATAAATGCACATATCATTTAGATTAATCATATACATACCATTTGATTTGAGATCTAGTGGTTGAAATGGCCAAAATCTAGTTTTCTAGCTATATGCCACTTGGCATCATTTTATTGGTAGGAAATGCTACACCATAAGATAAGGAGTGATCTCTCATGTGTAGGGGACTGAGTCACATGTGTGGAAATATCAGTAGCATGCGAGTTTGTACGTGTAGATGATAGTTATCTAAGTTCCTATAAGTTGGGAGAATTACGCAAAATCAAGAGTCCGGACATTTTTCGAGTAATCAATTTGCGAGGTTTTTGTAAAATATAATTTGCATGTTTAAAATGTCGCAAAATGGAATTATCATGGCACATACCAAGCAATATAAAGGGCAACCAATACAAAATTTTGGAAAAAAGAAAATTGGTTTTAGGCTTTCGTAGTGGGTTTAGGATACAGTTGACAACCAATCGACGACAATCCAAGGACATGAAGTAGTACCTCCTTTTAGGTCAGGCAGACTTTTATTAGATGGGGAGAGCTAGAGGGGGAAGTTGGAACGTTCATAAAGCGAAGGATTTAGCCAAAAAGATCAATCTCATTGCCCCCCTTCTCACAAATTCCACAGAGTGACATCGATGTTTTGAACGAGCATCAACAGCATTTCACATCTCTTACAACAGTCTATCAACATCGATTAGAGCTGTATGGCAAAAAAAACAAAAAAAATCATTGCAAAAAAAATAAAAAATTGGCCATGGCGATTAGAGCTGCATGGCAAAAAACAAAATTTTTTTTGACCATGCAACAATGATTGTCGGCGATCATAACTGCAAAAACAAAAAGCTTGCTATAAATTAGATTTCTTATTTTGGCCATGCAGCTATGATCGCCGGCGATTAAAGCTACATGGCCAAAAAAAAAAATTCTTGTTTCTGGCCATGTTGCTGTAATTGCCGACCATTTATATTGTTTGGTACATGCCATGATATTTCCATTTTGCGAAATTTTAAGCATACAAAATATATGAACGCAATAAGAAGATAGATTGATTCAGTAAGTATCATGTACAAAGTCTTATGATGATGAGCACAAAACTATAGCGGATGAAATCGTGTACTCTAAACTATCTTTGAGTAACTGATAACTTTGTCTTATGCACTTCCACTGATAAGTAGTAAGCGCTAATGGCAATACTCAAAACAAAACGCTAATGGAGTACAAAACAATAGTGGATGAAAAAACACATACTTTCTCTCTGTCTCTCTATATTCACTCTATGCATAAGTGTTTTCTAATGATCAACTATTTATACTAAAGCAATTAGGCTTATCCGATTGAAACAACTAATTAGGTCGTAGGTCGCAATAAGCAATTAGCCATAATGAGCTTGTTGGAATCTTGATCTCAATTAAAGAGTAGAGACTTTGTAATGAGAGAAACACATTCTGATTAGATATCTATATTTGATCAGTGAGCAATGTTCTTGTTGTGATCTCCCTATTTGGAATGTCCTACTTTTAATAGATTCCTGATATACCTAGATAGAGTCGAATTCTTAACTATAGCTACTATTGCTAATTAAGATCTTTTCTCTTCTAAGATGTAGTCAAATATTCCTGATTTACTGCTAATTTAGCTATGATGAGCCTTTGTGTGGAAAAACAAATAAAACAAATAACAGCTAATTTTAGAGGAACATTTGATAGACATAATTCATTCAAGGATGATGTGTCCTAGACAAGAGATAAGAAAAATATTTGTTTAATTACAGTGATTCCTGGAGCACTGTTTGGCATACCGCACAATGCGTTACCATAAGAGAAAACATTGTCTCTTATGAATAGAATTGATAAGTAGTGTTTACTAGCAAATACTTCTATCTATGTCTCTTGTATGTCTGATCTTAGAGATGTGATTGACTCAGCTCATCTCACTTACTAGTGAATGGCTTTGCATCCTCACATTCGACATTCAGTCACTCAAAACTTGTCTGTTTATGATCACCCTCTCTGTTCGTTCTCCTATCCATCCTCTATATGTATAAAATCAAAGGAAGGAGGTGGTCTTTAATGTAAGTGAATGATTACAGGAACTGCTAAACCTGCCACATCGTGACATTAAGTTTTGCTGTCAGCTTCATCCATGGTGTCAGTTCGTTGTCCTGGTACTTGGTTGATTGTGGGTCCGAAGTGCAACAATCCAAGGCCACCCTCTTGCAACCATAGTAGAGGCCATTGCGGTTAGCCTTTGGTTGTGATTGAAAAAGTTGACTTGCAGTTCCCTACAACATCTTCGTTTGTTTGTTTGAAGTTGAAACACTCTTGGAGTCGTCCTTTATGGATGCCCAACTAGCATTGTTGTAAGACTTCATCTGAAATCCTACATGCTGAGATAAACAAAGACCATAGTTCTTTGTTTATTTCAGGTATTGCAAAATCCTTTATGCGATCTTCCAGTGTGTGGGTCCTGGGTTAATGTTGAACGGGCTCATTCTGAATATTGTGTAAGCGATGTCTAGCCGTGTGTTGTCTGCCAAATACATTAGTGAACCTATAAGCCTTCTATAAGGCTTTTGCAGCATAGCTTCCTACTCTCCATTGTTCTGCGGATAGTCTTCATTAGTTAACACTGTGCTAGGAACCATTGGGGTATTTACTCCCTTGCAATCGATCATGTGGAAATCATCAATTATTTTGTGAATATATCATGACTGGTGTAGAAATAATTTTCCACCTTCAAGTTCTCTTTCAATCTGTAAACCTGGGTAGCATCTTGCTTCAATTAGCTCTATTATCTCAAAGTGTTTTGAGATATCCTCCTTTACTTGTGCAATGACAACGTCCCTCCTTGACAGAATCAATGTATCATCGGCGTAGACTCCAATGATAAAGGCTGAAAGCCCAAAAATTTGAGTGCATTATCCTTCTTCTAATACCACTGCCTTGGCAGACTGCTTTAGTCTATAAATGCTCTTGCACATCTTGCAGGCATAGCTAAGAAATGTATTGTGGGTAAATCCTGGCGGTTGGTCCATGTACATTTCTTCCTTCAGATCCCCATGCAGAAACATTGCCTTCTCATCTACAATATATATTTTGAGATTCTAGGCTGTTGCATATGCAAATAATATGTGTAGTACAGTATGTTTGACTATGAGAGAAAAGGTGTCACCATACTTTGTGAGAAACCCTTGGCAACCAGTCTGGATTTGTATTTTGATACATTGTCATCCAATCCATATGTGTATTTGTAGACCCACTTGCATTTGATAGTTTTCCTATCTGTTGGTAAGGGCTCAAGGTTCCACACCTTGTTCTGTTTCATGGAGGTCATTTCATCTTCCATGTCCTTAATCCAATTTTCTTTCTCTGGGATGTTGATAGCCTCTTCATACATTTGGGATTCACTATTGAACCCACATAACTCTTCTTGAGTTGAGGCAGAACTTCCTGGTGTACATCTGATAGGTTGGTTCTCTCTCTGCTGGATCTCCTTGGTGGTGGCGTGAGTGCCGACGATTGTCTTGCCTTTGTCCCTTTTGTTGATAGCAAATTTCTCGTGCGTCGCAGGTGTTCTGGGCACAAGCCCTATGTTGGGCTGTTCATCATTTGAACTGTCACTCAATCCGTCTGGAACTCAAATGTCTTCTTGTTTCTGATTGACTCGGATACGGTCCCTCTGTCGATGTCGGCAAGTTGTAATATTGTTTTCCAAGAATTTCATTGAATCTTCAATAGCCATTAATCTTGTTTCATTGAACTTTACATCTCTGACGATTTTAATTTGATTAGTTTCTGGTAGATAGATCATGTAGTATGATGAGTGTGTATCATATCCTACAAGGTATTTCTGCTCGAATTTTTCGTCCAGCTTCTCGGATCTTGTTAGGAATGTATGCATATGCCATACAATCGAAGATGTGTACATGAACTAGATTGAGTTTTGCCCCACCACACTTCATGTGGTGTGGTGTGAGGAATGTCTGATTTGCCTGTCCTATTCTACAGGTAAGTGGCCGTAGCTACTACTTCAGCCCATAATGACCTTGATGTCTTTAAGTAGGCCATCATGCACCTTGATGCTTCCATGAGAGTTTTGTTCTTTCTTTTTGCTACACCATTGTGTTGTGGTGTATAGGATGCAATCTTCTTGTGAAGGATACCACGATTGTTGCAGAAATCAGCAAAGCGGTTGGAGATGTATTATCCCCCTCTGTCAGTTCGAATCTCTTTGACCTTTCTTTCGATCCATTTTTCAGTCCAGTTTACATATTCTGCAAACTTATCAAGAGCATCAGACTTGTTGTGAGTAAATATAGGGTGGCAAACTTGATGAAGTCATCGATGAAGGTGATGTAGTATCATGAGCCTCCCACAAAGAGCACATTGAAAGGTCCACAAATGTTAGAGTGTATTAGTTCTAGGAGCTCTGTTGATCTGAATGAATCCTTGGTAAAAGGTGTTCGTGACATCTTGCCTTTGTTGCATGCATCATAGGGTGTCAAATTTGCATTTTTAATGCTTACTCCTTTGAATGTGCCATTCTGACTTGCTTTGTATAGTGCCATTGGGTCCATGTGACATAGTATTTTATGCCACAGAAAGTCAATTAATTCATGGGTTTGATGAGCTTTCTCTATCGGTAAGCGTACCTTTAGATGATATAGGTTGCCTCTACGTCTGCCTTGTGTGGTGAGAGTACTGGTGTTGGCATCAATGACATTGCATGTTTCATCTGTGAATGTCACACGCATGCGACATCTGCTATCCTTGCTACAAATAGAAGATCCTTTTGTAAGGTAGGTACGTATAGGACATCATCAAGTCTTTTGTCTCTACCGTTGGTGTACAACCCATAATGTGCCAGGTCCATTCACTTGATGTTGCGATCCATCTCCCAGTATGATGTATTTGGATGAATCTGTTTGCCGAAAGTCAGCTATCATGTGTCTTGTTATCACAAAATGTGACGTGGTACCCGAATCAAGAACAACTTCTTGAATGTCAGTTTGTGATATAGCACACACATCTATGCATAAATAAGCGGATGTCGGTCGAATTTGGCCATATTGGGTGCGACCTTAGTTTGGCAGATGGTAGGCCAATTTTAGGACACTTGTCTTTTCATGCAGTTTGTGAGTTATCTATATGTACAACTTGAGAGGTGTATCTATGGTGAATGTTTGATGTGATCTGTATATTACACTAGATCCCTATCAGATTGTTAATTGCCATGACAATAAAAGAAATTTTTTTCTTCAATTTATCATCCTTGGAAATATTTTATATATTTTGAAATAATAATCCATTTCAAATGGTGAGATGTTCGACACTTTTCTTATCTTTCTTAGATAATGAGATCCTTGTGAATTAATCTCAATTCTATTCTCATTTGTTCCAACATGAACCAACTTCCATATTCGACCAAAATGGGAATCATATCATATTTTCCTCTAAATGAAAGAGGTAGATTTGTAGAAATCTACATAAATGAAAGTTCATATAATTCACCAATCTGACTAAGAACATTTGCGTTAGAGGTTGTCTTTGATGTACTAGATCTCATTGTCAAATTCTTGTTTGAGCTCAACTCTTCGAGCTTTACAACCCCTCAAAGAATTCTAATTTCAAAGTTATTTTAGAGGCTAGTGATCATTAAACATTATAAATTTATTACCATTTAAGTATTGTCTCCAAGTTTTAAGTCCATGGATCACACCAGCCATCCTTGGCAGTGAATATTGTTTTGAATAGCTACTCTATTTAACCCTTTATAATCCACACACATTTGGAAGCTTGTATCTTTCTTTGCTTTCAAAAGAACAAAGAACGGATAACATATCGCATGGATTCCGATGTGGGCTATGGGAAATTGTGGTGGCAACCAATTTTCAAAGTGGACGTCGAAATCTAACAACCCGACGTGGATATGTCATGGAATATTTAAAAAATAAATAAAATTACGTGTGATTCGACGTGGACATCAAAATCCGATGTCCATGTCAGCAATTCAAATATGTATTTACGACCTCTGACCTTTGACATTCGAGCTTGATCGACACGGACATCGGATTCCGACGTGTTTGGGAGTCATTGGATTTCTACGTCTATGGATTTTTGGAGAGTTCATGCGATCCCGGATCTTTCCTCTCACTTGTTTTTGTGCAGAGTGGAGCGATTGAAGACGATCTTGGAGCGTTTCTTGCATTTGGAACTTGGATCTTGAAGATCATTTGATGCTTTTGATGGTTAGAGGTTGATGATTGAAGATTTGAAAGCTTTTGGAGTTTATGTTTTTCTTTTTTTTAAAGATAAAGTTTGTTTTGTTTGTGTTTGTGAAAGAAAGTGAAGAGGAAAAAGATAAGTGAGAAGGGGGAAGATAAGTGTTTGAATAGATAGTGTTAAGTGTTTTAATAGATAGTGTTAATTGTTAAGTGTTTGAATAGGTAAGTGTAAAGTAAATGAAGATAGATGCTAGGAAGTAGATCTTGAATAGCAAAAGTTTGAACTAGATTAGAGTACTCATTTCCTAGTCCATTCAAAATGATTTGAACTAACTCATTGTCTTGGATATTATCACTTATAGAAGACAACTCTCTATTTAAAGATTTGATCCTAAGAACATAATCTTGGGCATTTTCATTGCTTCCTTTCATGCCTTGAAGTATTTAGTTTCTTAGCATGAGTATTCTTGGTGTATTATTGGATTCATAAATAAATTTTAATGAATCTAATGCCTCTTTGACCGAGATACAAGATGAGATTTCTTTCAATAGGTCATTACTTACATTCATTTTTTAGCAATGTAATGCCAATCTAGATCTCTTCTTGTACTTTACCAATTCTTGACCACCTTGAGATTCTTCTTCAACATCAAGGACAATGTCATAAAGATCATGGAGTACTAGCAAAGACTCCATTCTAACTTTCCAAATGGCATAATTCATGGATGTCATTGGCTTCAAACAAAAACTCACCCATTGATGCCATTTTTAGTGAAAAAGCACTTGAAACTTTTTATGGTTTCACTTGGAAATCTGAATCTATAGTGTCTTCTAGCAATTGACAAGCTTGTAGACTCGACCCTATCACTCTTGAACAAATCTAGAATGATGGATTTATAGATTTTAGTCTCACACTTGTAAAATCACTCCTTAATCTATAGTTTTTGGCAATATTTCTCTCTCAACTTCAATGCACACTCAAAACATCTGAGAATCATCTTTACTGTACTTGAATCAAGCCTTAAATCAACTATATGATTGATCTAAACCAAGAACAAATCAATGGAATAGAAACAATGCAAGAGAAAGCTTGAAAAATGCACTAGACTTGACTAGTTTTGGGTGTATGAAGCAAATAATGCACCAAACTGAATTTTAATGCTCAAAACAGGTATTGTTTGGACCCACACATGTGGAGAGTACACATGTATCCCACAAACAGATTTGGTGCAAAAATATTGATTCTATCTATGCACTCGGGCCCAAGGCCTTAAAATGGGGAAGGCCCCCCGACAAGGGCCTTCCCCTATACATTAGTGATTCTTTTTTATTTTGCTCAAATTAGTATAAAGTTCAAGGCTAATTTTGGTCTCTTTAAAGGATCAACATTCTTTTTCCTCTGGTGGTTATCCAAAATCGAAAGAACACTTCTAGTGTTGCTTTTCATGCATTATAGCTACTATTCCAAGACCATAATTAAAGCTGAATTTTTGTGGGGGTTATGTTACATACCCATAGGGGCACACAACAGGTTCCCTAAGATGATGGTCTCTTTTATGGGACAGAGCACTGTCTAGAGTTATAGGTATTGTGGGTGCCATGTGTCAAAGTCCTAATGGAGTGAGGTGACCCTTTGTGATGGACCTACGTCAGTGTGCACAATTGATGCATGTCGCTGGTCATGCATGACTCCTATGGTCTGAGATGACCACAACTTGACTACGTATAAAGAGGTGGATCTCCATGAGCTTGTCATTCATTCTCTCATGAAGAATGAAGAGCTCTTCCACTAGTGGTCAAGTCAGTATGATTATCTAGGCCTCAAGATGAAGGTAGGTGAGAGTCGAGGGTAAGGCATGGTGGTATGGGACACCATGGCTTATCAGAGATCTGAGCTTGCTTGATGGTGGTCTATAGCTCCAGTGTAGGGGGGTTCCTCTATGGATGGGCGGTAACATAGTGTTCATTGCCTAAATGTGTCTTTGCAATGACTGGATCAACGATGGGGATTCTAACATTTGGTATCAGAGCCACCGATCTTTGTAAATACACAATTGGTTCAAATTAAGTTTTGGTTAGTTTAAACCTCTTGTTGATGTGCTTGGAAAACTTACTATTCATGGTTTCATCGTTATGAACAACTTTCCTTTTCATTCCATTGAAATCGACGTCATTTGGATAGGTTTTGGGCCTTGTATGCATGCTAAGAGGCCAAGTCGCAGAAGCGCGGAGATATCAGGCAATCCAACAACTAGATTACCTCTTTTAAGGATTTGCAAGCTTTGAGCACTAATATGACCAAATCGTTGATGTCAAAGGTCACTTCGGCTATCAACAATGCTTACCATAGCTTGAGTAAAAGATCTTGCATTCAGTTTGTAGAGTTGATTCCCATTGACTCTAGCTCCTATAGCAATCACTTTGTAGTGATTCTTGATGTCCTTGATGAGACATTTGTCTCTATCAAACTTAACCTTGAGTTGTTGATCAGCCATCATCCCAACTGGTAGTAGATTATTAGCCAAACCAGGTACATATTGCACATTGCTTATCCACTTTATCATCCCGCTGGCTAGCTTCACTGGTACCACTCCAAATCCTTTCACAGGTAGCAATTGGCCATCAGCTTGTCCAACTTCATTGCCATTGTGGATTCTCCTGAATTCCAAAAACCACTCCTTCCTCGAAGTCATGTGTTTGGACGCTCCACTGTCGATGTACCAAGTATCCTTGGCTTCGTCACTTGTCATTAACGCCGTAATGAACAAGTTTGAGCTTTCACCTGTATCATCTTCATATTGATCATCATTGTATTGATGTTGATCAGTATAGTTGTCTTCATAATAATCATCATCAAAATGATGTTGATCAGCATATTTTCTCGCTTGCCATTTGTCTTTTCTTTGTGCTATCTCCTTTTGTTTCTTGAAGCATTCACGCTCCCAATGGCCAGGTTTGTTGCAGTACCTACAATTTTCAAGTTTATTTTGCCTGGAATAGCCACGTCCTTGACCTCGGCCTTGATTCCACTTGCCTCTATTCGGACTATAATTGGCTTGCTCATGAAACTGTTGAAATGATCCCCGGCTTGAGTTTCCTCCTCTCGATTGATACCTACCATGGCCAAATCTTCCGCCTCATCCTCTAACTGCAAGAGCTTGATCATAGTCCCTGTTATGATGATTCAAGTTCTCTTGATGTTGCTCTTCTTGCAAAAGCAATCCACCAAGCTCTTCATAGGTTGGAAGATTCTCTCATGTGGCAATGCTTCACAAACATCTGATGTGACTCACTCAAGCTGTTCAATGTCAATTGAATGATCTCACGATCCTGTACTCGCTCTCCAACGACAGCTAGTTGATCACGGATCTCATTTATCTTCAATAGGTGATCGAGAATGGTTGCACCAGCATCCATTTGTAATGTGTGCAGCTTCGTCTTCAAAAATAGTATTCGATATGTGTTTGTCATTTTGAACAATGCCTTCAATGTATCCCACGCTTCTTTTGGTCCTTCCGAATCTGAAATGTATGGAATGATAACATCTCTGACTGACAAGTTGATGACATTCTGTGCTTTCCATTTCCTCCTGTCAAATGCCCGCTGATCTTCTTCAATCACTGGCCTTGTCTCCTCACCTGTCACGATCTCCCATAACTCCTTTTCCATCAAAATGTTCTTCAGTTTGGATTACCAAACTGCATAGTTGTTGGCTCCTTCCAATTTGCTTGACTCATTGAGGACACTCTTGCTTAGAGTTGCCATAATTGCACTTAGATGAGTCCAGATTGTAAAAATGACTACAAAAATAGAAAATTTGCTGTGAAATTGACAAATGCCGTCTCTAAACACTTTCCAATCCGAGCAATGGATTGAAAGTTATGCCAAATTGAAGATTTTGGCCTTAAAATGGCTCACAACTAAGCTTGAAAAATGGCAATTATTGCCAGACTTCCATCTTTTAAAATTTATTTCGTCATGCACAAATCTCTGATTTAAGATATTTTTATATCAGTGCGTAGCCCTTTGTACCAGCATAGCTCTTGTCTAATCAGATCCCAAAAACAGTCTCTCCAGCTATGTCAAAACATCACTCTGTTTTCTGCTTACCTACAAAAAACCACCAGTGGACAGGCCTTAAACAAAAGTGGCCCTGTACCCAAGTTAAGGGCCCTTTCAGGATTTCATTTGAAGTTGAAGAAAAGTGAAGGAAAACTTCAGAAAATTCTTGGCTGTCGGATCTATGAAAGATCTGTGGTGCAGATCAGCTTTCCCTTCTTCTTGGACACGTGGCATTCATCTGATCATGAGCTCTTACTCATCTGCGTTTGCAAGGGGACCCACCCCTAGAGACACTTGATGTTTTAAAGCAGTTCGGCGTGCGATTAGTGGACCCTCCTCTCGTGCGTTTCAGGCTGCAGGATTGATGTTTCACCCTTAAATCCGACGTTCCGGATCAGAAAAGTAGCATTTCGAACAGTTTGTGCAACGTTTCGGGCATCTGTAAGACGTTTTGGGCATCTGTAGGACGTTTCAGGCCTGTGTGCCATGTTTCAGACTTGTTCAGCACCTTTCAAATAATAGAATACAGCCAACAGACCTGCAAAACGCTGTTTTCCAACCAAAAAACTCTGTTTTTCACTCAAATCTCTACCAAAATCCGTGATTTTTGATGTAACATGTTACAAATCCAACTCTTCTTGCAGTTGGCTATCCCCCAACACTACTCTCACTGAAAATGATGGAGGATACTGAGTTTTCCAGACCTATCCTAATTGCTTGCACAAGTTTCACACAAAATCACCAAAGTAGGCTAAAAATTCAATGAAATTATAGTTTCTCAATTCCTAAATGCTTCATAACTGTGAATGGCAGTACTAGACACAGTCTAGTGTGATTTGCAGTTTCCCAAACAAACAAATGAGGGATTTCTTGGCAAAACTCTCTTACTAATGGCACTTTTCATACAAAACTTGAAAGTATTGTAAAAATCTCCCAACTCAACAGATTTTCAATTTGTCTGATGCTACCCTGGCCTTTCTGATGCCTCCAGGACTGTGTCTTTATTGCTTGCAGCTAATGAATCTATCATTCGTTCATCTCTTGCTGGTTTGGGCAAAAGTGTTAAAAAAAGTGATGTGTTGACAATGAATGAGGAAACTAAGATGCTTGCACAAGAAATATGTCAACCTACTAGTCCCTCTGGTGTGAATCTTAGATTTGGCTACTTTTGTACTTGATTTTGTCGTACCATTCTAAGGTAAGTATGGTATATGTGTTGTGTTTTTGGTATGTTTTCGAGATTTTGTTTTGTGTGTTTACAATCTATTTGGAGGCTTTTTTGATATTTTGTCATTGTTCTAATGTATAGTCAAGGTATTTCAGAGAATTGGTGTTTTGATGTTTCTCATTGTGATTCAGAATATCATCGACCTGTAGTTGATTGTGGTATCACGGATGTTTTGGATACTTACAATGTCCTTATCAGTCATGGTCCTCAATGGTGTGATGAGGAATCTGGGCAACATCCTTTATTTTTGACACCTCGCATGAAATGGAAACCTCCAGATGTTGTTTGATTTCTGAAATGTCTAGTTGGTAGGAATACGCTGAGGACTCTGACATTGCGGCTTGCCAGTGACCATAACCTGAAAAATAAGATCATCACTAACAAAACTGGTAGGGGAGTTGGAATTACTAGGATGGAAGTATGATTTTCTTATTGTAATTTTTTAGTTGATGCTTTGTCATCAGTATTTTAGTTTTATTGCATGTTGTTCTGGTTATGTTTTTAATGTTTATGTTGTCGTTTGTGCAGGTACAATTGTAGTGAGAAAATCGTACGTGATTGAGCTATGCAGCGCATAATATCAGGAGAGACATGGAATGGGAAGGCATTGCGGTTTGAGAATGCATTGCAGCAGGAACAAGAGAAATATTCTGAAGATATAGAGGCTAAAATGCATGCAATTTTCAGCACCTCTAATAATAGCATTTGCAAGAAAGAAGTAAAAGAAGATGGTTATGTTTGTGCAGTAGGGACTAGAAACGTTTTTATTGAAAATTCTGTTGTCATATTCTTCCAATTAAGGTTATCTCAAAATACATTGCAATTTTTTTTAAAGTGCTTTATGAATGAAATGATGTGTTGAAAATCTCTGCACAAATTATGTGGGAGTTGTAGATACTGGACTTCTATCAATGTACCTAAAAAGAAAAAGCTCAAATAGTTGCAACTTTGTCAATAAGTTGGTTAAATGAAAGATGTGTTTTATTGGATTGATGCTACCTCAATATCATACCAATGAGAAGAGGGGTTCAAAGTAGTGGACACATAATGGGTTAGAGCAACAAATTCTTATCTATTGTTGTAAATTGTTTCTACTTTTGTAAGAAGAACATAGCAAATACCTCAAAGAAGTAAAATGGAAGAAGAACAAAAATCATACGTAGCCTTAAAAGATGAATTTCCAGCCACTTGTATTCTGAGCATCAAAATTAAATAAAAAAATCATAATTTTGACACATTATATACTTTTCTCATTTTCCTCAGTGATGATCCAATTTTTGCCATGTTTTTATTTGTGTTTGTTTGGACTTAGTTATTCGAATGTTTATTGTTTGATTTGAAAATTTTAGGTAAATTAGATACATAGACTTCCTTCCACTTGGTTGGCTTTATCAACAAAAATGCTAGTCCCAAAATATTTCTTAAAACTTATACATGATCTAATTACAAATGAGTTCTATCCTTATGATTCATTCAATTGAATTATGGTCCGATTCATCTATTGTGGGCTAGACAATGTCATGCCACTAATGTGTTAACATCATATATTTTGTATTGCCTTTTTTATCTGAAGTCACTTTATTTCCAATTTCCAAAACACTCATGTTCTCTTCAATTTTGAGTCTAGAACTATTGGTAAGTGTATGATTTAAGCCTTATTCGCTACATTATTTCATTGTGATAAAAAATTTCATTCACTTTGGTACTATATTATGTGTAACGTAAAGTCCTCAAGAGGGGGTTGTGAAAATCATAGGAGGCCGTTACAATCCCATAGGTTTGATGTGCATAATGCCATGCATTCAAAAAGGTTGAACAAAGTCATAGAAAACCTTGATGAAGCTTTTATGAGGTCAAAATTTTAACATGGACTAGAACATAAAACATTCCCACATTTCAATGTCTATTTGAGATGGCCTTACTCTTTATTGGAAATCCTCAAGAAAATGTTTGATACAAGTTTATTAATAAACTTTTTTCTCCTATATATGTCCTTGCTTCTACAATAGGCGGAATCAAACTCTTGACCTTAAAGTAGATGAAAGATGGAAGTCCTAACCACTTTGTAGGACAAATTCATTCAATTTTAAACAATGAACATCACCGTGCCCATAGCTCAAGGCTTGCCAACAAAAATGGGCCAATACCTTTAGGATCATTTGTCACCACTTTCTCACTTATGTAGTACTCATAAGTTCCATTTCTGTAAGGAGTACCCCCCAGCCCTCCTGTAGCAACTGTGTGGGTGAGACTAACACCTCCATCAAGCCCCAACTGGATAAATTGTGCCTTGATTCCCTCATAGCCTATTCTAGCAATAACGAGATAGTGTGGTAACAAGTATCCCTTGTGTACACCCTTGGCGAGGGCATACACAAACATACAAGACACAGAAGATTCGAGATAATTCCCTTGTCGTCCACCTTGGTCAAGAACTTGCCACCACACAGTCGAGTCGGGGTCCTGGACCTTTGCAACTGCCAAAGCAAGGCGTTGCAAGATGTGCACCAGGTCATCTCGTTTGGGGTGGTCGAGAGGGAAGAAGTCCAAGACATCCACAAGGGCCATGGCATACCAGCCCAAGGCACGGCCCCAGAAGACAGAGGAGGTGCCTGTTATGGGATTGGCCCAGGCCTGAAGCCTGGACTCATCCCAGCCATGGTAGAGCAGCCCTGTCTTGTTGTCACGGCTGTTCTCCTCCATCCAGATGAACTGCATTGCGATGTCGTTGAGCTCGTCGTACGTCTCGTTGAATAAGAGAGCGTATTCTGCACGAAAAGGCTCGGCCATGAAAAGGCCATCCAACCACATTTGCCAGGGATAGATAAGCTTGTGCCAATACCCTCCCTGATGCGTCCTAGGCTGGCTTCTCAGCTGCTCGCGCAGCAGCGTTGCAGCGATGCGATACTTCTCCATTTGCGTGTACTTGTACAGGAAAAGCAGATTCACACCTGAGCGGATCGAGTCCAGGGTGTAATCCTGCGGCTTGTAGGTGGGGATGGATCCATTGTCGGTGAGGAAGTCATCTGTTCGATTCTGCAGAAATTGGAAGTACTTGACGTCGCTGGTGGCAACCCACATCCTCTGGATGCCATACAGCAGGGTGCCGCGCTCGTAATTCCAGATCTTGCCTGGCCCAGAGGAGTTCCACAGCGCCAGCGCCGTGTCTGCCATCTTCACCCACAAGGGGGCGTCCTTCCTCTGAGCGCTACTGCTGCTCCCAAGCACTGGGCTGTGGGATTGATCAGAAATCCTGTCCGCTGCAGCCAGCTGCTGTAATGGCATCCATGTCAGCCTGCACAAGAACAGGAACAAGAAGAAAGAGAGTGCTAGAGCGAGCTTCATTATTTGCAATGGAACTGTCACTCAGATCAGAAAGGAATCACTTTTTTCATTCCTTACCCCCCCGTCTTCCTTGCTCAAGTGTCTGAAGAGAGAACGCCTGACCAAATGGGGAACTTTTTGCTTCAAAATCAGGATGTTCCATTGCCTTGGACGCTGAGAATTCCTTGAGAAGAACGATTCTCAGATATGCAAAAAGGTCGTTACAAGATGTGCCAGGAAATCCACTCACTCATTGCAAACTGGTAGGTAGGGCAGGCCCCTTATGACGTTAAGGTGAAATAAGTTGTGCTTAAAGAAGCACCTCAAAGCTTAAAAAAGGCGTTGGTTCTTGTATTATGAAATCAGCCGAGCACATGACATTCTGCCCGCTAAAGAGTCATAGGCTTTTTCACATGACCATTACGAAGTAGAATTTGCATTGGAAAAACATAATCAACGTTTTCGAAACTGGGCTTTCTTCACAAGACCATTATGAAGCCGAATTTGCATTGCAAAACATGATCACCCTTGAAAACAGTGGGTCCCCCATCTTGCTCTTAAAGTCTAAAATATGGGGAGAAACTTCAGCAAATATTTTTTAAGGGGGGGGGTGGAGCCTCCAACCTTCGAGGGCATTCCGCCCAGGAAGGGCGTTTGCTTGAGGGCAGTAGCCCAAGGGCTATAGCCCTTCCTCAAGCAAAATGCCCGAAGGAGGTGTCTTTCATGTCGTAATTTCATTTTTTACCTTTTTTGAATGTTTTTTTGCCATAATTTTTCTTGTAGATGCACTTTCCATGCGGAAGGTGCATGTAATTTTCTTACATGCCACATGCAAAAAAATTTCAAAAAAAACAAGGGGAGGTGCAGAGATTCAGTTGTGGGAGGCACCTCTCTTTTCTTTTTGAAAAAGTAAAAAATGATATTACGGGGAGGGGGAACGTCGCCTTTCGAGGGCTTTCTGCCCAAGAAGAGCGGAATTGACCAAGAAAGGGGGCCTTTGTTGCCATAATTTTTTCTTTTACATTTTTTTGTGTAATTTTCTATACGTGCATCTTTCGGACGGAAGGTGAGTGTAAACTTTGTGAGCAAATTTACATGTGCCTTTCAAAACTGGACAGTGCACATGAAAAAGAGAAGAAAAGCAAGGGTTGCACCTCCTAAGGTGCAATCATTTTCCTTGTTAAAATTTAAAAACTGATATTACAAAGAACTAAAGAGAGACATCTAAACATTTCTCAATCATTACCAAAAGAGTTTAAAGGTGAGGAGTTGTTCCCCTCATATGAAACCACATGGTTTCTTCTTGAATGCCCACAACCCACTCATCTTATCTAGTTGAAAGTGCCAAAAGGAAAGGCCCTTCAATGATGTAAGATTAGTTTGAATTTATATTTAGCCATTTTTGTTAAAAAAAAATCTAAAAATATGTAAGTTGTGAAAAAAATAAATTGGACAATCCTTTTGAGCAAAATGTCATTCATTGACTTGAACCTTTTACATGGAAGGTTCATCCAAGACTTTCGATGGTACTTAGTTCAATAGCATGTGCTCAAGTTAGAAAGAGAAATTGAAAAAATTTGATGCTACATTTGTTTAAGAACGTATTGAAAAGGCCACATGCCATCTAATCTACCCTACTTGAATTGTCAATCAACACAATCAAGAACCCTAAATGCATAGTCCCCATGTTACCTTAAGATGATGTCATGTCATCTTCATGCTAATGTCATTAGTGATTTCAAGTTCAAGTCATGAGAGATCAAAAGACAAGATGTGACAAGTCTTATTGTCAAGGAGAATATGAATATATATATATATATATATATATATATATATATACATATAGATAGATAGATGTACACACACACAATAATTGGATCACTTATCAAGGCCAAGTCAAAAAGTCATATACTTTAAGCAATCTTAACGATGACATCATGAAATCTCTTGGATTAACAATAAGAGATTGTAGAATTCAAGAATCCATGATATTAATGCTATAACCCTATGGAAAATTTATATTTGTTTACATAGTAATTGTATGTTTAGAGACTTATTCATCACTTGTTACAACTCCCAAGATCTCTAATAGCTTTGAAGGTTGACGCACACCCCATACAAGTGATGATGCACTATAACCATCCATAGGGTCACGGCCGACCCATCCCTATGCACTAGAGTTATCGACACCATCATGCTCGATCTTGGTTGAGCATACTGCAACTTTCAGAAAGCCGCATTATTTCATAGTTGATTATTGTCTTTCATAGAAATATTCATCTTCGTTTGGTGGATTTCTTTTGAAATTTTTAGTGAACTCCTCCTTGACCAATGAGTCCAAGTACACATTTGTTGGAAAGAGCATCAAGTGTAGATTGAGAAGACCAAGGTTCCAAGGGTTGTTGATGCATCAAGTAGATGTTTGGATCTATCATTGAGAGAGATAGGTGTGCCCACCTGGTATTTTTTAGATGGTTATGGTTCAACTCCCTTGACCTCTAGTGTTATGTCCAAAATTGGAAGTTTCTCTCAAAGCTAGTCAAGAGGGTTTGAATTGCTTGACTAGATTTTGGTCTAGTATGATTCTAGGATTTCCAATCTATATCTCTTTGGATCTTACTAGCATCTTGAATTGTGTCCAAAAAGGTTGTTTGGAGGTTACATACTCATTTCTAGAGTCACTTCACATGTGTGAGCTAAGTGCTCATTACTTGCTCATCATGGCATCAATACGAGCATACCTATTGGAAGCAAGTGAGAAATTGACTCCATCTAACTATTCCATATGGAAAGTTAGAATGGAATCCATTTTGGTGATTCTATATCTCATTGATATAGTGTGGGATAGGAAGACCCTCAAAACCTACAAGAGACCACTAGATTCAAGAAGAGATCAAGAATGGCTCTGCATTGCATCAAGATAAATGTGTCTAATGAGCTCCTAAGGGAGATAGAGGATGCGTCTAGGCCAAGGAGGCAACCTATCTATGAATCAAAAAATACTTCTAGACTTCTCACCTTGAGGAATCAAATCCTCCAAAGCTTTCAACAAAAGGGAGAGAGTGCTCAAAATATTATGTTTTGAGAGTGAAAGATTACGAAAGGGAGTTTGCATGCATTGGTGATGTCATCAAGTCTCAAGAGCTTGCTGTGTCTGAATCAGAATCAGATGAATCATTACGCCGATGATTTTTACAATGTCACCAATATTTTTTTCTGGTTTCCTCTTCCTCCAACTGCCTCGCAACGTCTGCAATTCGCTCCAGGCCTTGACCATGCAGAGATGTAGTTCCCCTTAGGAGAACCTTATGTAAGCCATGACAAAAGTATTTGACACATTTAGTGTGTCTATGAGTGGTTCCTGTAGTCTTTTCTCCAACACTTTAGCGTTGAATGTAAGCCAACACATCATCCTTCCGCTTTTGTTTGATGGCCTACTCCACATCAGAAGAATTTTGTGGTATCAATGGCGAACCACAGACATTCGAGGAAGCAATTGAATGTCCAGAGAAGGACAAATGGATCCAAGCCATGAATGAGGAGATGGAATCCATGAGGAAGAACTAGGTCTGGATGTTGCAGCCATTACCAGATAAGCGAAAGACTGTTAAATGCAAATGGGTATACAAGCTAAAGTATGGACTAGATGGAGATGTCTCCATATATAAGGCAAGACTTGTAGCAAAGGGATTCTCTTAGAGATATGGTATTGATTATTCTGAGACCTTCTCTCCTGTCGTGAAACATTCATCCCTACGTTTGCTATTTGCATATGCAGCTGCTTATGATCTCAAGATTCACATCGTGGACGAGAAGAGAGCCTTCTTGCATGGTGAATTAGATGAAGAGGTCTACATGGATCAACTCCCAGGGGATGTCTCGAATTCACTTCCTACTTATGCATGTAGAATGCATAGGAGTATCTATGGTCTGAAGCAGTCAGCTCAACAATTGTACAAGAAGAAAGATCAAGCCCTGAAATCCTTACGATTCAAACCACTAATGGCTGATTCCAATGTCTATGTAAGAATTACAAATGGGGAGAACGTCATTGTGGTTGTGTATGTGAACGACACTCTGATACTCTGCAAGAGTGAGAGGCTTATTGCTGAAGTGAAGAAAGATATCTCGAAACATTTCGAGATTGTAGATCTGGGAGAAGCCAGGTATTACCTTGGCTTACAAATTGACAGGGACTATGAGGGAGGTAAATTGTACCTTCATTAGTCCAGATATACCCAAAAAATCCTGGAGGACTATGGGATACTGAATTGCAAAGGAGTGAATACTGCAATGCTTGCAAAAATAATACTGACGAACGAAAATTGTTCGAGGATTGAAGAAGAGAGAGAATTGATGCAGCTCACACCATATAGAAAACTGATAGGATTGTTGATGTACCTTGCAGACAACACACGTTCTGACATTGCTTATGTTGTGTTCAGAATGATCCAATTCTGCACGAATCCAGGCTTGACACATTGGAGGATTGCAAAATGAATTTTGCAATATCTTCAATTAACAACAGATTTTGGTTTGTGTTATTGTCATAATGCAGGGTTCCAGATGCTTTCCTACAGTGATGGTAGCTGGGCATCCCTGAAGGACGATTGCAAAAGTGTCTCAGGAGAGTGCAGTATCGGGTCAGGTGCAACGATTCTCTGGGTCAGCAAGAAGCAGACCATTGTGGCTCAATCATCCTGCGAAACAGAGTATGTTGCAGTAGCAAAGATGGCCAATGAAATAATTTGGCTCAAACAGTTCCTTGATGAATTGGGCAAAACGAGAAATGAACCTCTAGTTTTGTAGATGGAAAACACATATGCAATACATCTAACAAAAGATCATGTGTTTCACTCAAGGATGAAACACATTGCAATCAAGTACCACCTGATTAGAGATCTGACCGGGAAGAAAATGTTGCAGACTACGTTCATTGGAACGAAAGACATGGTTGCTGACATTTTCACAAATGCCTCAGACAAAGGTCTATTCGAGAAGCAGAGGAGCAGTCTTGGAGTTGTCAAGCTATCATGCTTTGAGAGGGAGTTGAAGAAACAAAATGTTTCCATTTCCAAAGCTTTGCTAGCTACCAATTCTGAAAAATTTGATAGACGACACGACACGACACGAACGCAACATGATGACACAACACAAAATTAGTCGTGCTTCTCAAGGGATCAAGAAGATTAGCCATGTACCATGGGGTAGAAGCATTTGATCAAATATCATGACATCAGCAGAAGTAATCTAGATCGTGGCTAATCTGCCACTCTTGTAATTTGTGATTAGTTGTAGATGTTTAATCTTCCTAATCTGGAAGTTACACGATGCGACACGAAATTGTTCGCAAACTATATACTTTATGTTTGATGCATAAGCAAGGAAACAAGAAGAAGTCAGAAGACAAAAATATTCAGAATACAGTCCCTGCCTATGAGCGAGACAATTTGAGAGGATCAGTAGATCCAAAAAATTCCGCTAGTAAGCGAGAGACGATTAATGAGAGAACTGTATTTCTCTCGTGCCAATGCACTATGTGGATCTGTCATGCACAGCTGCTAAAATTCAAGAAGATCAATAGATAATATTGTAGTTATTATGCACATGTTATTCTGTATGATTGTATGATCTCGAATAAATTTTTGTCTGATATTATTTGTGTGTCTGATTCACTTGTTTAATTCAACTTCGTACATTGGTTTGATTTTGTTGAATGCTATATCAATTTGTTAACGTAGATCAGCAGTGACTATTTACACTCTGAAGGATTGTAGGAATGATATAGCCGGCAGTGATCAGCAATCATATCTGAATTCTTGACGAATTGTTGGCTGATTCTAAAGAATCTCCAAGATACTTGGACAGAGCAACTCAAGAGCACCTCTCACCCTAGACCAAGGAGGTCTCTGAGAATATGAGACTAATGAAGATTGAGAGCCGAGTATGAGAGCCGATAAATACTAGCTAGGAAAGACACGTAAGAACTGTGTAAGCCTCATGGTGAATCCCGAAAGATGGAATGACCATGTAGGAACTAGTATTTCTAGGCAAATGCAATAAATGCAAGTAGATCCCTCTTAAAGAAAGTAGAGTGAGCCACCTTTTGATGGTGACCTCTAGTGGAGGACATTATTCCACTTGTAATTTGTGAAATGTAGAAATTCCACCAGGATGCCACCTAAGGAGCTCTCTTGCTTATTTAAGTGACTCCCTCTTTGTGAAGAGGAGCTTTTTTGCATTGTATCTACTCCATGCCTAATGAGAAGATTTCCCATGAGTTTGATGCTACACTAAGCTACTTGATCATGATGGTTTTCTTGAGTGATGCCCCTATGATCATGCCCTTCCATTCATATTGTGTGTGGTTGTGGATTTAGAGTGGATTAGTTTTCTTGCTTTCCTAGTTGTGGATTAATGTAGGAGCCAACATTCAAGTAAACTAAATAGGCTACAAATGTGACATAAATCTTGCATATTCTCTAACATTCTAGTTCTTGATGTTCTTGGGATGTCCAAGAATCAAAAGACTAGTTAGTTTCTTGATTCTTGGACTTCTAACATGCTGTAGTTTAGTTCTTGTTTTTTGTTTATCAGTTATGCAAATGTAGCTCAGTTTACTGTAGTGTAGAATCTGATTTCAATCTGTCTTAAGAGTAAGTAGCAGTAGAATCTATAGAACGTTCATTTGGGCTGCACTCTATTCTGTAAAAGAGTGTTCTAGGCTTGCATCTTTATGTAGAATGTAAGTGCGTTCAAGAGTGACGACCTTGAGTAGTCCTCTGATAGGCAGGACATTAAAACTATACTACAGAGTTATTCAGTCCGTTTCTGCCTGGCCTGGGCATTGTAACAAATGAGAAACAGTCAAGTAATGCCTAAACAAGCCTGGTAACAGGCAAGAAATAGAGACAACTAGACATGTAGAAGCGAAAGAGGAAATTATGGTTATGACCAAAAGTAAACCATGTGAAAGATTTCAGATCCTTAAGATCCAATCTACTTGAATGATCTTTGGTTAAAAAGAGAAATACACTACCAATCTCACCAATGTAGAAAAATCAGCATCTACACACAATTTGAGATGCAAACACTAATAGAACTTGATCAAACTTGAATGAAATGATTATGTACTATTTCTATCCATACAAAACCATCAAGCTACTGTATTCCACATGTGTGGATCCAAAAATAACAAATATAGATCATTCTACACATAGAATTGCAAGCAGTCACCAAGATAGTGCACCAATGGATAGTAGAACTCAAGAGAACCAAGTATAAGCATGAAATGAAATAGAGAAGAGAAAAGATCACTCTCTCCACGAGTTACATCGTTTTATAACAGGTCCAAACCCTATTTGTCCACTTGGCTTTCCCACCAAAATGCTAACCCTACTAATTTTGGGTCTAGATTCAATGTACCCAACTTATTCAAATTGAATCTACTCAAACTCGCATTCTATCTTTCCCACACTTTCTAAAAGTGTTTATTCAAATAAAATTTAGACTAATGAACTTTGAAAAGTCAACCTCTAAGTCTAAAACAAGTTTTGGCCTCAATATGCCAAATATGGAAATATTGCAAAATGTGATGAAACTAGTTGAATCTTTCACACTCCCTCTTCAACTAGTTTTAGCATAGACTTTGATAATACTCCAAGTGAGGTCCTATGCTTCATGAACAAATCTTTTCCCAATGATTTGGTGAAGATATCAGCTACACATTCCCTTGAAGACACATGTTGAAGCTTTACCTCCTTTGCAATGACTCGCTCCCTCACAAAATGATATTGTATCTCAATATGCTTGCTCCTAGCATAGTTTTTGACAATAGAACTTTGATCCATCATAAGAATGATCTTCTTCCTATGAATAGACCTCCTTTCAATAATCATGTAATGCTCAAAATAGAAACAACCATAATTGATATAGAGAATAGTGTCCACTTGGGATGCTTCACTATTTTTTACATCAATTTTACATGTCAAAATGTGACTAGAACATGAAGAATCAAATAGAATGTAAATGAAATGATTCCACCATGCTTCCAACTCTGAACTCTCTGGAAAAATACAGCAAACAAACAATAAATGTGAGTGATCAACTTTTGCTTGCATGTCTCCTCCTCCTTTGTCCTTTGTTGCCTTGTATCCACCATGATACTCCATGAATGAGCCTCCATCTTCATCTTGCCTCAAGATACCATCATACCTTGATGACTTGACCATGAATGAGTGACATAATGAACCTCCAATAGATTCATTTCCATTAGCAAAATTAGCCAAGAATTCTAGTACAAATCCAACATCAAAACAATGCTCACCAATGTAGCTAGTTTTACCATATCTTGACAATTTGTTGATACTCAAGATCCATTGCTTGGATCCACTCCTCTTCTTTCCTTGCTTGATCTACACTCACTGTGCTACTATACTGTGGGTCCTATCAGTGGATAAGGATAAGTTGGCCTCGCCACGAGGCAAGTCGACGGGACACGCGTCCCGCCAACGGCAACCTAGGTCATGCATGGGTTGCCTGAGTGAGCAACTATATGTATAGTGTAATTTCATTTTGAGAAATACAATTGCTATGTGAGCTTGATGGAGAGTGTTTTCTGTCTGTGTTCCTGTGTAGCATGATCTGTGTTCCTGTGCAAAGCAAATTCTAAGTTGGTATCAGAGTCGTACAGGGAGTGTACACAGTACATCGTCTCCGTTGAAGAGAGCTTTGGGAGAACTGTCTTTTGAGAGTTCGGGGTTTACGGCGGGTTGAAGACGGAAGGAGAAACACTGGTGCAGAGATTTTAACACACAGAAGCTTGGTAAGCTTGAGACTGTGTGAGAATTAAGAGACAAGGGTTGTCGGTTGAATTAAAACCTCAGCAAACAAATTTTTGAGATTCCGAAGCAGGCTATTCGATGTTTTCAGTCAATGTGCAATCAATCGGACACTGTTTGACAAACGGTGTGAAGCTTCAGCTTTCCAGTAGTAGGGCGACCTTAGAGTAATTGATTTGGCCAGCCAGAGAGCTGTGAAAAGCAAGCCAAGTTTAAGGCTGCGAGAAAACCCTAGTCTAGGGTTTGGAAGCCAAAAAGCAAAGTTTTTTCTCTATTCTGAACTATTTTCCGAGCTGTAAAAGCACACAGGAGGGCGCTCTAGCAGTGCAAGCCTGATCAGGAGCGGCCATGGACAGCTGCGACTAAGAGAGAGAGATATTGTTGAAAAATCCTCAAGGGAGCCATAGTTGGAAAACGTAGGAGGAGGAAGAGCCTGCAAGAAGATCGCGCGCGGTGGAGAGAGGTGGGTTCCTAGCGTTCCGGAGTGAGTAGTGCTTGTAGGCACGTGGATCAACGCACAAAAGCATCTAGGACCGTAGGATGAGTCCCTATGAAGATCAATGATTGAGATCATGCTTTTGGAAAGCAGTGTGAGCCTTTGGATCAGAATAAGCCATGAGATGGCAAGTCAAGGGGCTGTGAAAGTTTGAAGGGCAATTGGGCCTTCAATTCATTAAAAATCTTCATACTGAAATGGGAGTTGGGTCCCTTCACAAGTGAAGAGTAAAGTTTCTTCAAGGTGAAAAAACAGTTCAAAAACAAAGAAAATCCCTATTTTTGGGTCCTTTGCCCGTTTTGACCCAAACGAAAGGCTATAACTTCCAAACAAAGGGCACCCGGACTGCACCTGCAAGTACGGTACAACAAAATAGAGTGATTGCAGCAGAGAAAGTGTTCAGAGTGCTCCAAAAGTGATTTCACCATTGTACTGGGCACGAAGTTGACAACTGAGTGCATTTCAGAAGGCGACGCCGATTTGGCTTTCAAATTGGTGGAAAAGCGGTGAGTGGCCTGGTAAGGGAAAAAGTGCAGGTCATTATTTTCAACTTCTGACATCACTGTTGGCCTCGACATACTGTTTTTAGCCTACGGCAGAAGTTTCAAGCAGTTTTGCGATGGCAAACATGGGAGAGTCCATTTTGAGTGAAAGTAACAAATTGGACAGGATTTCCAACTATGCAGTGTGGAAATTCAAAATGAAAAACATACTGATGGAGAAAGACGCGTGGGAAGTCATCATAGGTGATGAGAGAAGGCCGCCAAATGAAGCGAATATCAAAGTGTTCGACAAAAAGATGAGGAAAGCTTTGACCTTCATTAACTTGTCAGTGAAGGATCACATCATTACCCACATATGTGATGCTGTGACACCCAGACAGACATGGGATGTGCTAAAGGGCAGTTCAAAATGTCAAATCTGTCAAGAATCATGTTTCTGAAGTCAAAGTTGAATAGTGTCCGCATGGAGCAAGGAGAGCACATTCAGACATACATGACCAGAATCAAGACAATGAGGGATGAACTGCATTCTATTGGTGAGTGCATACGTGATGTGGAGCTAGTGCACAATGCATTGTGTGGCATTGCAGAACCCTATCAGATGTTTGTGAGCGGAATAGCATCAAGAGAAAGGTTGCCAACCTTTGATAAGCTCATAGGAATCTTGATGCATGAAGAGCAACGGCGAGAAATGGTGAAAGCTAGACGTCAAAATACTGATGATCAGGCACTTGCGACACGCCAAAAACAAGGCAAGGGCAAGGGCAAGAAGAAGTCTAAGCAGCAATTTGCCAGGTCTCAAGAGGATGAGGGATCTTCCAGTAAGACCAAAAATAAAGACAAGTGCTTCCATTGTGGTAGAAAGGGCCATTGAAAAAGTGAATGTCACAAATTCTTGGCAGAACAAGGCAAGGGGAAACCAAAGCAAGCAAGTAACCTTGTCGATGAGGGTGAGATTGAAAACTCTAGCATCTTCATATCTGCATTGTCATCTAATCAAGATGATCAAGTGTGGTATATTGACTCGGGAGCCACAAGACACATGACAGGTAACAAGAATTGGTTCAATAGCATGAAAGTGTTGGATAATGGAACGTCCGTTTCACAGGCAAATGGCGAGGTGTGCAAGATCAAGGGGATAGGCACTATTTCAATCAACTACCTGATGGAAAAAACAGGATGATCAGGGAGGTACTTTACGTACCAGGTTTGAAAAAAAATCTACTTTCTGTTGGAGTCATTACTGATCAAAAGTTGAAAGTAGAATTCGCCGATGATTGTTGCTTTTTGAAGAATGTGAACCAAAAGTTCAAAGTTATTGCGGATGGAGTAAGGGAGACCAATACAAAATTGTACAGATTGAATGCTACAATCAAGGGGCAACATGGACTTGTATCGTCCATTCTATCGCAAACTGAGTTGTGGTATAAGAGGCTTGGTCACTTGAACTTGGGAAGTCTCAATTTGATGAGGAAATTGGAGATGGTAATAGGATTGCCTACCATTAAAGACCACTTGAAATCGATGTGCGAATCATGTGTATATGGGAAGCAGCATCGAGATAAGTTCAATAAAGGGGGTGTTGCAAGAGCAAAGAACATCCACACATATTTATGCGGGCCTATGAGGACCATGTCCTTCGGTAAAACCTTCTATTTCATGACCTTTATTGATGATATGTCACGAAAGATGTGGATCTATTTCTTGAAGAAGAAATCAGATGCATTTGACAATTTCAAGAGTTTCAAAGCATTGGTCGAAAATCAAACAGGTAGGAAGATCAAAGTCCTAAGATCAGATAGTGGAGGTGAGTACAAGTCTAATGACTTCAATGATCTTTTTGATCAATGTGGGATTAAAAGACAATTTAGGCAAGCTCATACTCCTACTCTCAATGGTGTAGCTGAGCGCAATAATTGTACAACTGTGGAAAGTGCCAAATCTATGTTAGCTGAGATGAAACTACCAAAGGATTTTTGGTCAGAAGCATGCAGTACGACAGTCTATCTTCAAAATAGAAGTCCTACCATTGCCATACCAAAGATAGCACCTGAGGAAGCATTCATGAAGAAGAAGCCAAAGGTGAACCACTTGCGAATCTTTGGATGTAAGGCCTTTGTAGATGTTCCTAAGTAAGAGAGATGTAAACTTGATGTGAAAGCTATCAAGAGCATATTCCTAGGATATGATGATCGTGTGAAGGGCTATAGATGTTTTGATCCAGTGGAAAACAAAGTCCATAATATCCGTGATGTCATCTTTGATGAATCCAAGATGTATGAAGACGAGGATGTTGAGACGATAGATACATCCTCTTATCTAGTATTATTCAAAGCAAAGAACCTTCAACTTTTGGTGAAGCAAAGGGTGATGACATTTGGGTCAAGGCCATGAGAGATGGAGTCAATTGCTAAGCATAGCACATGGGACTTAGTAGAACCACTAGTTGGCAAGAAACCCATTGGTTGCAAATGGGTATACAGGACTAAGTACCATGCAGATGGAAGTATAACAAAACACAAGGCAAGATTGGTGATCAAAGGGTATGCACAAAGTAAAGGCATCGACTATGAGGAGACCTTTGCATCGGTATGTAAGTGGAATACTCTACGTCTACTTGTTGCTTTAGCTTCACATTTTGGTTGGCCTTTTCATCAGAGGGATGTGAAATCTGCTTTTCTAAATGGTGAGCTGGAAGAAGAGGTGTTCATGGACCAACCTGAAGGCTTTGTAGTGAAGGGATAGGAAAATAAAGTATGTCGCTTGAAGAAAGCACTTTACGGTCTTAAACAGGCACCACCTGCGTGGTATAGCAGGATTGATGCCTACTTTCGTTCAAAGGAGATGGTGAGAAGACACTCTGATCCAAATCTATATGTCTTATGCTTTGATGGTATGGTTGCTTTGATTGCTCTTTCTGTTGATGACTTGATTATTACGGGAAATAATCAACCTCATGGAACAAGTTGCAGGATTGCAAACCAGTGAATACTCCTATTGAGCCAGGTAAAAAGCTTTCTAAGCTTGATGAGTCACAGTCATTTGATGCTATGCTATATAGGCAGCTAGTAGGGAGCTTGATTTACCTTACCACGACTAGACCAGATATATGCTATGTTGTTGGCATTGTAAGTCAGTTTATGGCAGCACCTACGGAAACGCATTGGAAGGCAGCTAAACGCATTTTGCATTATGTGAAAGACACTTCAGAGTATGGCTTGAATTACAGGAAGCATGATGGTTTACCTGAGTTGTGTGGCTATGTGGATGCGGATTGGGGAGGTGACTATGATGATCGTAGATCCACCACAGTATATGTATTTCAGTTTTGTGGTAGTTGCTTTTCCTGGCCTAGTAAGAAACAAAGTACAATTGCTCTTTCAACCACAGAGGCAGAGTATAAGTCAATGTGTAGTGCAACACAGGAAGCTATATGGTTGAGACAAATCTTGGAAGAAGTTGGCATGAAGTAGAAAAATCTCACGATTTTACATAATGACAATCAGAGTGGCATTCAGCTAGCAAAGAATCCAGTGTTCCATGTGAGAACTAAACACATTAGGATTCAGTATCACTTTATACGTGAGAGGCTGCTGAGTCGTGAAATTCATGTTGTTCATTGTAGCACAGAAGAACAACTAGTTGATATTTTCACTAAGCCACTTGTATGAGAAAAGTTTGATAAGTTTAGATCAAAGCTTTCTATACTTAAAGTTTGTTGACTTTAAAGCTATGTATATGACTGTATATAAAGTAGACTCTACTTTAAGGGAGAGAGTTAGAATTAAAGTAGAATCACTGTGCTACTGTACTGTGGGTCCTATCAGTGGATAAGGATCAGTTGACCTCGTCACGAGGCAAGTCAACGATACACACATCCTGCCAACGCCAACTTGGGTCATGCATGGGTTGCATGAGTGAACAACTATATGTATAGTGTAATTTCGTTTTGAGAAATATAGTTGCTATGTGAGCTTGTTGTGGAGAGTGTTTTCTGTCTGTGTTACTGTGTAGCATGATCTGTGTTCCTGTGCAAAGCAAATTCTAAGTTCACAAACATGCTTGTCATTACTTGAGGAACTTGGAAGAACAATCACAACCTTCTTCCTTGCCATTACCTCCAATGATTTGAAGTTGAGGTGTCCCATCCTTTTGTGCCAAACCTCTTGAATAGAAATTTGCTCCCTTGCAACACATCCAACTTGGCTAGCAATAACACAAGCATCAAGTTTAAACAACTTCACTTGCCTTTTATCTTTTTTAATCAAGACATCCTTCCTTTTGATCAAACAAGCATCTTCAAACTCCACCTTGAGGCCCTTACTTAGCATTTGACTCACACTAAGCAAATTCTTGGTAATAGATGGAATAAACAAGACATCCTCCAAATGAACATTCCTATTTGTAGAGAGAGAAATAGGAATTGTGCCAATCCCTTTGATTGCACACTCACCATTATTGGCCGTGTAGATCACCCTCTTGTCATCTCCATATGCCAACAAAGAAGTGAAGTACTCTTTGTGAAAGGTCATGTGTGAACTTGTCCACTATCAATCCACCAAGGATCTAGATCTCCATCATCAGCAAGCATACATGAAGACATCACAAAGGCATCATCATTTGCATCTTGAACATCCAAACCATCTTCATCAAGAGTAAGATTACCTTGCTTGTCTCCTTGATCTCTCTTCTTCTTGTAGCACTCACTTGCAAAGTGTCCTTTGTGCCACAATAGAAGCACTTGAGCTTTGATCTATCCTTCTTTTTGCCACTTGAAGAAGCATCCATTTGATCTTGCCCTTTAGACCACTTGCTTTTGGTTTTGCCCTTGAATTTGCCCTTTGTGAACATAGCATCCTCTTGAAGTGTCGATGTAGATCCACCTCTTGCTTGAAGCCTATATTCCTCATTGATCAAGATCTCTTGAAGATCCATCAAACTTGGCAAAGCCTTTTGAATAGCAATACTTTGAACAATGTTAGCATGAGCATCCAACAAGCCATTAAGAATCACTTGAATAAGCTCTCCTTTCTTAATGCTTTCATCTATGCAAGCTAACTCATCATTCAATGCTTTTATTCTCAAAACAAAAGTACTTGGACTTTCTTCATTTTTTTGCAAACAAGAAAAGATTTCCCTTCTTAGAGTCAACACTCTAGAAGTAGACTTGGATTCATAAAGCCTCTTCAATGAATTCCAAGCTTCCAAAGATGATGTGCACTTACCAACTTCCTTGAGAAGTTCATTGGTAACATTCAACTTTATCATGTGTAGAAGGTCATCTACTTTCATAAGTTAAATTGTTTTCAAGACATCTTTGCCTTTGAGGGCACCTTCGGATTTTTGGGAAAAATACAAAGAGAGAGAAAATCCCGAAGGTCATCTAAAATAAACGAGGAACGTTCTAGTGACATGCTCGTCTACGTCAACGATGCTGAATTATTGACCATAAATACTGTGTACAGTTGTCACAAAAGCCCTATACTTCCAAGTACAATGGCTTTCCTAATTAGGTGATAAGCATTCAATGTAATTAATACACGGTTGAAATCTATAAATAGATCATCCAAGCACGGATTACGGGTTGCTCCGTCCATGAGACGCATATATTGAGCCTCCCAATTATGCCATCAATTTTGGTTATAATTGTTATTTGTATTGTGCTTCAGTGTAATATATCATCAACACGTTTTTATCTGTGTACAACGTAGATGAATGCTTGTTGTGATTGAATGCACTTACATTGTTGTTTGATCGCGCTTGTTTACTCACTCTGATCAGAACACGGACATCTACAACTCCTCAGTTTTTGATCAGACGATGGTTGTCTTCGACGCCTGAGGAGCTCGCGATATCATACTGCTCTTCCATTTATTTTAAAACTATACTTCATGTTGAATATGATTTCAATAGTACCACATACAAACCATCTCTAATCTCTTTGGCGACTGTACTCTTGTTTTAGAGTATGGTTGGGCAATTAGAACACTTAAAGCTGTGATTACATTTAGCATAAGTTTTCTATTAGATTGTTTTGGCATTTAGCAGCTGATTAGAACGGGAGAGCTGTTCCACAATATTCCTACTCTCTTCTCTGTTCTCGTTCTTCCTATCTCTCTTGCCCCATCAGATTGGTATCAGAGCATAGCTCAAATAAACCGAGAGATTAAGTTTGTTCTATTTGTATACTGTTATCATGTCTCATATTGGTAGCTCTTCATCTTCATCACTCGGTGAAGCTAGAGTCATTGACAAGTTCAATGGTTCTAACTTCTACATCTGGAAGTTAAAACTTAGAATGATGTTGATAGATAGACATCTTTGGGACGTAGTAGAAGGTGCAAACCTAAAACTTGAAGATGGTGATCAAGCAAAGGCCTGGAGGATCAAAGATCAGAAGGCCTTAGCATGTATCACACTCAATCAGGCCGACTCCCAAATATCTCACGTTACCACGTGCAAAACCTCTAAGGAAGCACTGGACTTGTTATCAAGTCTCTATGAGACTCACGATGTAGCCATGAGATTACATCTTAGAAGAAAGTTCTTTACTCTTAGCATGTGTGATTCTACTGTCATCGCTTCTCACGTCAACAGCTTTAAGTCCTTGTTAGATCAGTTATCAACTATAGGATGTTCTATTCAAGATGATGATGCCATCATGACCTTGCTTTCTTCTCTTCCAAAGTCCTATGATATTTTGTGGCATATGTTTTCTTCACATTTCTAAACAGCTTAGGAAGAAGCTGGATCATAGGGCAAATAAATGTATTTTCATTGGCTATCCAGATGAACATAAAGCTTATATAGTTTATGATCCATCCACCAATGTAGTATTTGTCTCTAGGGATGTAATATTTCAAGAGCATACATACTATGATTTCAAACAGCCATTGATAAATGATGCTATGTCATTTCATCCTATTTTATGTAGCATGGATTCTTCCAACTTTGATGTTTCTTCTACAAAACCTGCAGTTACAGCTACAAAAACCGAGCAGCCGACAGTAATTGTCATCAGACCAAGCTAGCTTGAGCATATCTGGAGAAATTCAAGAAAAAACATCATCGCCAACCAAACGTCTGTTGATCCTCATGGACTTGGACAGTTCCTAAGAGGTATGCACCTCAATCATTTTGGACTTCATCAAAAGAACCAGAGAGCCTAGCCAAAGCAATTAGCTTCAAGGATGCTATGAAGTGGCAAGAAGCTATGGAAAGCGAGCAAGTCACTTTTGACGAATCAGACCTGGACACTGGTCGACTTCTCCACTCATAAGAGAGTTATCGACAACAAGTGGATCTTCAAGAAGAAGATCAACTTTGATGGTTCCATTGCAAAATGGAAAGCACGGCTAGTGGCTAAAGGATTCACTCAAGTCCAAGGAGTGGATTATCAAAAAAATTTCAGTCCTGTCATCAAAATGCAGTCAATCGGGACTTTGATTGCGTTAGCAGCCGCAGAAGACCTCGAAATGCACCAAATGGATGTCAAGACAACATTTCTCAAGGACAATGTTGAAGGGGAGCTGTACACCTTCCAACCGGAAGGATTTGAAGTCAAAGGCCGAGAGCACAAAGTGTGCAGATGCACAAAGCAATCTACAGTCTGAAACAGGCCGCAAGAGCATGGTTCGATAGAGTCAAGTCTTATCTCATTCAATTAGGATTTGCAAACAATTCAACTGACTGTAATGTTTATTCAAAGCATATAGGCACCAATTTAGTTCACATAGCTCTTCACGTAGATGATGCATTTATTCTGTCTAACGACACTTCTCTACTGCACAATACTAAGAGTGATCTGTCAAAGGAATTTGACATGACTGATTTAGGAGCTGTTCATTTTTTGCTAGGAATTCACATTACCAAAAATAGACTTCAGACGAAGATCTATCTTAGCCAGCAGGCATATCTAAAAGGCATTTTAGAAAAGTTTCATATGTCTGATTGCAAACCAATTGATACCCCAATGGATCCAAGTATAGTATTGACTAAACCTTCTTGTGTTGAGACTGATAGTGAAGTACTCGACTTAGTGAAGTACTCTTATCATTCACTAATCGGATCTCTAACGTATGCAATGTTGTGTACTAGACCAGATTTAGCATACACTGTTAGCATGTTAAGTCAATTCATGTCTAATACTAGGATCTCTCATTGGAAAGCATTAAAGAGAGTGATGAGGTATATTCAGGGAAGTTTAGATCACATTTTATGTTATGATGAAAATGCTATCGATCCACTCATCCTGCAAGGCTACTCCGACTCATATTGGGGAGGAACAGTCTCTACCAAAAAATCTACCTCCAGAATCTGTTTCTATCTGGCAGGGGGACTGATTTCATAGAACTCAAGAAAGCAGAAATCAGTTGCACTTTCTTCGACCAAGGCATAGTACATCGTAGCATGTCAAGCTTCAAAAGAAGTTGTATGGATCAGGTTATTATTTCACGACTTACATCACACTCAGTTTAATGCTACCACCATTCTGTGACAAAACATGAGCTGAATCCCAGATTTCATGGCAAATCCAAGCACATAGAAATCTGGTATCATTTCACTCAAGAGAAAGTTTTCTCACGGCAAGTGATCCTTCAATATTGTTCCACAATAGAAATGGTCGCAGACATCTTCACCAAAGCGCTTGCCAGGATCAAACATCAAAAGTTCTTCAACATGCTGAACTTGACAAAGATATCGAGGCACCAACCGTGACCTTAAGGGGGACTGTTGGAAATTAAGCCCACAATTGTTTCTTTTGTGAATGAGTAATCTCTATTTCATGATTCTTCCTGCATGTTTATTGATCATTGATCTAGAGTCAGGTGAAACCAACTTTGGTTTTATGTTTGCTCATTTAATACCTACAGGAATCACAGACTTAGACATCCAATTTATTTGAAGAACGTCTACAACGGGCTTCCGGCTGATCTCCAACATAGGGTAACCAATCCTATCATAAATTCAAGTTCAGATGTTAAGTTCAAAAATTTGAAGTCATTGAAGACTTGGCCATCTTCAACAACTTTCACAAAAGTTGCATTTAGAACAAGTCTGCAAAAACACATTACTTTTTTGAAAGTTTGCAAAAATACATTATGTTTTCAACAGCTTCGGCTTTTTCGCATTTCCCTAAAATGCAACACTTGCATAGTTCAAAAGCTTAACTGTTTTCAACACCTTCGGTTTTTTCTTACCGAAAAATGCAAACAGAGAGAAAAATTCCCAAAGGTCATCTACTTTCATAAGTTAAACTATTTTCAAGACATCTTCATCTTTTTGCGAGCACCTTCGGCTTTTTGCGAAAAATGCGAAAGAGAAAAATCTCGAAGGTCGTCTAAAATAAACAAGGAACATTCCAGCGACGTCCTCGTCCGCGTCAACGATGCTGAATTATTGACTATAAATACTGTGTATAGTTGTCACAAAAGCCATATACTTCCAAGTACAACAGCTTTCCTAATTAGGTGACAAACATTCAATGTAATTAATACACAGATGAAATCTATAAATAGATCTTCCAAGCACAGATTTCAGGTTGCTCCGTCCATGAGATGGATTATTTGAGCCTCCCAATTACGCCATCAATTTTGGTTATAATTGCTATTTGTATTGTGCTTCAATGTAATATAGCAGAAACACGTTTTTATCTGTGTACAACTTAGATGAATGCTTGTTGTGATTGAATGCACTTTCATTGCTGTTTGATCACGCTTGTTTACTCACTTTGATCAGAACACAGACATCTACGACTCCTCAGTTTTTGATCAGATGATGGTTGTCTTCAACGCCTGAGGAGCTCGTGATATCATATTGCTCTTCCATTTATTTTAGAACTATACTTCACGTTGAATATGATTTCAATAGTACCACATACAAACCATCTCTAATCTCTTTGGTGGACTGTACTCTTGTTTTAGAGTATTAATTGTTAAGATCCTATCAGGCAATTAGAACACTTAAAGCTGTGATTACATTTAGCATAAGTTGTCTATTAGATTGTTCTTGCATTTAGCAGCTGATTAGAATGGGAGAGCTGTTCCTTAATATTCCTACTCTCTTCTCCGTTCTCTTCCTTCCTATCTCCCTTGTCCCATCAGAGAGTAGCAGATAACCGGTACCGATTATCTCCTCTTATGTAGGCACCAAGACCGCCTTGAACCGCAAGTTACATTCTTGCGGGACCTTGTGATGTCTTCAAATATATGTACTTTACAAATGGGACTAAGGCAATGTGTGTTGTTAGCAGTCGCCAAATGTTTGAGTCAATTTTGGAGTTGGCATGCATTTAGTCGACGAAGTTAGATGAGTCAATGAGTGATTTAGTCGATGAAGTCGGAGGAGTTGATGAGTGATTTAGTCGATGAAGTCGGATGAGTCAACAGAACATTGTCATCTATTCCTTTATATTTCTGTAGAGTGTACGACTGTACACGTATTTACATACAACAAATGAATGTGGATCTAGAAATCCAACAAGATTATTATTTATCACATATACTATAAATTAGTTAATATGAAAGAATCGAATGCAAATAATTAAAATTCTTAATCCTAGTAAGGTGTGTAGCCCTTACTTTTCTCCCATTAAAGATGAGGTTCTAATCTTTTCTTGATAAGAAAAACCTACACTATTTAGGGAGAGAATATGAGGTGACATTTTGAAATAGGACATAATCGCAAGGTTCAGGTATTGCAATTATCACATTTAACTCCAATGAAATTAAGATGGAATGTGCTTTATGGACATAACTGCAAGGCTCGACTATTATAATTATCACGTATTAGTTATAAGCATATGAAGTTCCAATACATGTTTTTTTCATTCTCGTCATCACATAAGTCTCGACACTCATCTTAATCTAGGTCTAAGTATAATAGTAAATTTTGTACCATGTCTCCTTGAGAACATGACTTCATAAGATCGTAAGAATCCATACATTGTATTCAGTGTAGCCTACCAATTATGAAAGTCTGTACCAATAAAAGAGTAGAAGGGAATCCGTTGACAATGGGTGAAAAGAGTCCGAGATTATATTGAGTCATACCTATGGAGACAATATAAATTAATATTCATTAACATTTCAACATTAAACAACAATAGGGGACCCTAAACTTTCATAAACTCGTGGGATAATGAAGAATGCCAAAAATCGTGAGGTAAATTGAACTAGAAATAAGTTTTGATCTGATTCATTAGTATAAGCTCTAAATGTGATGATGTAATTGCTGTACAGTTTATTTGGTTTACTGTATATGGTTGTTTTGGGGACGTGATCCACTATCATTATATTAGTCGGGCACTGATCTCGTAGCCGGCTACTTGGGTAAGCCGAGTAGCCATATTGGTAGGAAAAAATTAGGCTGTACAGAGTTATATACAGTGTATGCTATACTTGGGGGCATGTCCCAAGTTTGTCAGTCGAATTTGGCCATATTGGGCCCATTGACAGGTGGTAGGCCAATTTTAGGACACCTACCTTTTCATGCAGTTTGTGAATACTCTAATATATGTACAGTGTTTCTTTGTAAACTATTAGCTTTTGTTGTGCCATCTATGAGAGCTTACGAGGAGTGGCGATGGTGATTGTGTGATGTGATCTACATACTGCACTACATTCTATCGGAATTTCAACTTGGTATCAGAACGTCAGGGTGATGCAGAAATGCACGATCTGATGAAGCTATGGGATAGCATCTTTCACCAGGAGAAATAGCACTCAGAGCATCTCAGGAGAGAGGACTCCATATGGGGTATAGGCAGTCCGGAGGGCGGGAGACAACAAAGTTCCTTCGATTGGAGCTTTGGGAAAGTAATCAGAACGATCATCGTAAGTGAATTCTTGGATTCTGAAAAATTGCTCAAAAACGGTGGATTGCTTTGAAAAGTGGCTGCGATAGGAAGTTGGCCAGAATACTTTGAGTAGTCCGTCAATTGGAGAGCGGAGCAAATTGAAAGGTGGAGTATGGTAGTGGAAACTTTGGGCTGAGAGAATTTTGAAATCCATTTACAGTGTGAAGAGAAAAAAGTAGTTCATCTCAATAGAAAACCTTTTGTGGACATCTAACTAGTTGAAGATGGGCATTTTTGGAGGGCGACCTCAGTCAAGTGGAGTGGTGCAAGATGAATCCCAGAACAAGTCTGAGGGAAGCTCAAGAAAATTGCATTTCCTGACAGCTAGGGTTTCTATTGATAAGGTCATTGGATGGTCGTGGCTTGTTAATTGAGCTAATTCAGATTGTTTATAGAGGGTTGCCATAGCTAGCCAAGCAAGGAAGCTTGAAAGAGAGAAAGCATGAAGGAGGAGAGAGTCAGGTGATAGCTACATTGACACACACATATGTAGCTTGGAAATTTCTCATTTGGAGGGAAATATGGGCTAGCTTGGAGGTACACACATTTTGGCGGTCACATGTGATGAAAGTGCGAGGTGGTGCCAGTTGGAAGCCATTGGGCAAGATAACGGACTTGCATTGGACGAGATGTGTGTGGGACACATGGAGGATGAAGAACAGGTCAGTAATCACACTTTGGAGACTCTTGGAGAGTGGTAAGTGTGATGATTTTGCGGTTTTGCAGTCGGTACGTCAATTTTAATCAAGTCATTGTAGCTGTAGAGTAGTGTATCAGGTTTGTCATCAAGGAGATACACTTCAACTGCCTATTCTGGGTAAGTCAAGTCAATTTGCCATATCATGATTGCATCAGGGATGCAGATTCCAGTGATAGTAGGGTGCAGATCATTTGGCTTGGCCCATGGAAGATCTCATAGGTTCACTTGGTATTGACATGCACAGTCATGTGAGAGACTTGATAGTGGCTTTGGAGTTCACATCTCAGTGTATTCTCAGGGAATGGTTTGGAACCATTCACAGGAGCAGCTTGGAGCTAGCTTGGGGGGAACTACAGGGTAGATGCTTAGATCTTTGTGATCAGGGATGACATTGTGATACTTGGTAGGGATAGCACTACAGGATGACATGGGATGTTCATCAGGGGCCAGCTATTTCATATTGAACTTGAGTCATTGGCATGGATAGGACATACAAGTGGGATTCATGATGGAATCAAAAAGCTGCAAACGCAAATGGACAAAGCGTGAAGCTTTGGGAGCCAACTCTAGGTTGGAGAGCTGATGGAGATCACACGGGGTGTGATCGGAGGGCAAACACTATGGTGAGTGTTTTGCTAGAGATCTATTGCAGGGGACACTGATGGCGAGGACTTCATGGTGTGCTCATTTGGGAGTACATGTTGGCATTACAGCAGGGCACCAGTCATTGGCATTGGCATCGATGGGGAGGCATCTACCATCACGGGTGTGGATAAGCTATCTATAGCTTTCATGTAGTTGGTTGTATTTGCAGGAGTTTAGGCTTGGCACAGGTGGTTGGAATTTCCATGGTGTAGATTCTCAGGTGGTGAGATCAGGGATAAGCCTAGAGGGAGTCACTCAGAGCCATATACCCTAGTATGATCAGAGAGATAGTGGTCTCGGGATCCCATGACCGGCGACTCATGGACAGGCTTGCATTGGCATGGTGTCGGTTGGCACATAGCCAAGGAGAGCAAAAAGTTGCTAGGAGACAGGTGGAGTAGGTGATGCTTTGGAGTTTGGCTTGTCTATTAGGATGGTGACCAGGATCGGACACCTCAGGTGAGCATAGTATGTGGATGACGAGTCCATTGGGTTGGCACTCTACGAGATGCTATAGATGCCCATGTATGATGTCATTTGATGTACAGACGATGTTCTTCAGCTGGTGCATCATGTGTGGTGACCTAGGGATGGGTCAAGCCTACTTGGAGATAGGTGGCATGGAGTCTACGTGGGGTGGTACATATCCTAAGGGCATGGAGTGCATTACAGGGTGATGTGGATCCAGCATGCCCATGGTTGTGAGCCAACAGGCCCTGGAGATGGTTGCTCATGGAGTGACAACTGATACTTTGGCGAGTGATCAGGTGAGCTGCATGATTATATGCATAGTGATCTCTTGGTTGGCATTACATGTTGTTTTTATCCATCACTATTTGGTAAGCAGGATGCAGTTTTTTGATTAGATCCAGTTGGAGTCTAGTTGCACTGCAGGTGGACAGATTCTTGGGGAGCTATCAGCAGGTAATGGATACTTGGTGATCAGATGGTACAAGGTACACAGTTTTGGAGCTATCCTACCTGATATGCTATGGATCATGGGTGAGCTATTCATCGATAGTGGATCTAGTCTGCATTTGCTTTGGCTTGGATGCTATGATGGATATTGTGGAGAGATAGGTTCCTTGGTGGGAGGCCTATATACTGGTCAAATCAGAGTTGGCAACGTCAAGCATGTGAAGTTGAGCCTACATGGGATGTAGGAGAGGCAAACTATCATCAGTATCTCTGGGAGATGGGCGAGCTTCTCAGGTATAGCCTATGGTGAGTTTTGCATACATTCATTCATTGAGTCCTTGGTAGACTCTTGTGCTTGAAGCATGGGGAATGGATGGGGATCAGCTTTCATGACTTATTGGACAGTTGGATATGCTTTGAAGTGAGGGCATCTTGGTTACAGGTGCAAAGCCATGGTTGAGGACCTGATTTGGTGACCAGTGCTGTAGCAGCGGATCTACATGTGGCACAGGTGTTGGTACGATAGGATAGCACTTATGGGCAGGCCTTGGTCATGTATTTGACGCTTTATCATTCGTGTTGATTTGCATGAGTGTGTGTGGGCTTGCATGTTGCCTTGTCACGAGGGTCTAGATCTCAGAGTTGTATGTGGTTGGGCATTTGCTACATTTGAAACAAAGTAGTCATTTTATGCTCATTGACTTGTCATTGTCTACTAGCTGTCCTTCTAGTGAGGGTACAATCTTATAGTGGTAGTAAGATTTCCTCAGGTGGAGCCTCAGTCGCTCATTTATGTCAACTTTACAGGTCTATGCTTGTAAGTGTCTAATAGGATGTCAGCCTAGCTAGATAAAGGATGTAAGTCTCATGGCGACAGTGGAATTTTCTCAGTTTGAGCCATGTCGTTCATATGGTCCACTTGTGTTCAAGTTGGATGGGGACGAGGCAGTTGGTCGAGAGTATGGTAGACTCTCTGTATGAGCATTGTGTTTGCATGATACTTTGTGAGTCAAACCTGGTGGTTTGTTGGTGTGCTTGAGTGTGAGTCAAGTACAGAGAAGCAGGACATGCATAACATCTTCTGGACACTCCAGACGTTGCTACAAATTATTGTTTTTCACTCTTATCACATTTGAACTTAAGGGAGAGAGTTAGAAATCAGTTTTGATTTGATTCATTAGTATAAGCTCTAAATGTGAGGATGTAATTACTGTACAATTTATTTGGTTTACTGTATATGGATGTGTGCGGGACGTGACCCACTATCATTATATCAGTCGGGCACTGATCCCGTAGCCGGCTACTTGGATTAGTCGAGTAGCCATACTGGTAGGAAAAAATTAGGCTGTACAAAGTTATATACAGTGTATGCTATACTTGGGGGCATGTCCCAAGTTTGTCAGTCGAATTTGGCCATATTGGGCCCATTGACAGGTGGTAGGCCAATTTTAGGAAACCTACCTTTTTATGCAGTTTCTGAATACTCTAATATATGTACAGTGTTTCTTTGTAATCTATTAACTTTTGTTGTGCCATCTATGAGAGCTTGTGAGGAGTGGCTATGGTGATTGTGTGATGTGATCTACATACTGCACTAGATTCTATCGGAATTTCAACTAATTGAAGGTATGCCAATGATGTTGTTCCATAGTGATTCACCGGACGTTTCTAAATATGTGCATAGGATCCAAGAGATGGTTAATCAATAAAGCCCTCCAACATGGTAATTTATGAAAAATAGACAATGTTTTATACCAACATTTGATTTGCTCCATTGACATCATGATGTTTAAGCCATTCATCATGCCATTCCGCTACTCCCATGTGTGAGGGTGGTGGTGTAGTTAACAGATTATCTCTTCCCCCCCCCCCCCCCCCCCCTTCCCCAACAAAAAAAAAAAAAATTGTCTATTCAACCTTCAAAAAGGGTGATCAAGCGGCAAGTAATCGTAATGATTTTTGTAGACAACTTTTTCAACATATTTGTGGTATGTCAACCTTCCAAATGTGGCCCACAAATGTAACATGCATTATAATCTAATTTAGGCAGAGTTCATAAACTAAATGTGAGATAAAGCTTAGTCAAATGTACTCAAACCAAGATATCATAGGATATAGTATCTACTTCAACATTCACAAAACCAATTTGTTTGACAATGTATATACCTAAACATTCAGTTAATCCAAGGTAGTCATGTATTTTCTATGAGAAACTCAGATCCAAAACATACTTAATGAATCAACAAGGTCTTGACCAAATTTGGTTGCACATCTAGATTTAGCTACAAGATAGAAATCACCATTTTACACATGCTAGAATTGCAAAACGGATGTAGATCTGATCATAAACACCAAGATCCAATATGGTACTATTTCGTTCCATACAAAAATAGCTTCATACAGTCTTTCACATGTGGAATATCACATATACTATAAATTAGTTAATATGAAAGAGTCGAATGCAGATAATTAAAATTCTTAATCGTAATAAGATGTGTAGCCCTTACTTTTCTCCCATTAACAATGAGGTTCTAATCTTTTCTTGATAAGAAAAACCTACACTATATAGGGAGAGAATATGAGGTGACATTTTGAAATAGGACATAATCGCAAGGTTTAGGTATTGTAATTATCACATTTAACTCTAATGAAATTAAGGTGGAATGTGATATATGAAATAAAGTGTGCTTTATGGACATAACTGCAAGGTTCAGCTATTATAATTATCACACATTAGTTATAAGCTATGAAGTTAGTAAACCCAATACCTAGTTTTGTCATTCTCGTCATCACATAAGTCTCGACACTCATCTTAATCTAGGTCTAAATATAATAGTAAATTTTGTACCATGTCTCCTTGAGAACGTAACTTCATAAGATCATAAGAACCCATTCACTGTATTCAATGTAGCCTACCAATTATGAAAGTCTCTACCAATAAAAGAGTAGAAGGGAATCTGTCGACAATGGGTGAAAAGAGTTCGAGATTATATTGAGTCACACCTATGAATATTCATTGACATTTCAACACTAAACAACAATAGGAGACCCTAAACTCATGGGATAATGAAGAATGCCAAAAATCGTGAGGTAAATTGAAGGTATGCCAATGATGTTGTTCCATAGTGATTCACCGGACGCTTCTAAATATGTGCATAGGATCCAAGAGATGGTTAATCAATAAAGCCCTCCAACATGGTAATTTATGAAAAATAGACAATGTTTTATACCATTATTTGATTTGCTCCATTGACATCATGATGTTTAGGCCATTCATCATGCCATTCCGCCACTCCCATGTGTGAGGGTGGTGGTGTAGTTAACAGATTTTCTCTTTGCCCTCCCCCCCAATATATATATATATATATATATATATATATATATATATATATATATATATATATATATATATATATATATATATATATATCGTCTATTCAACCTTCAAAAAGGGTGATCAAGCGGCAAGTAATTGTAATGATTTTTGTAGACAACTTTTTCAGCATATTTGTGGTATGTCAACCCTCCAAATGTGGCCCACAAATGTAACATGCATTATAATCTAATTTAGGCAGAGTTCATAAACTAAATGTGAGATAAAGCTTAGTCAAATGTACTCAAACCAAGATATCATAGGATATAGTATCTACTTCAACATTCACAAAACCAATTTGTTTGACAATGTATATACCTAAACATTCAGTTAATCCAAGGTAGTCATGTATTTTCTATGAGAAACTCAGATCCAAAACATACTTAATGGATCAACAAGGTCTTGACCAAATCTGGTTGCACATCTAGATTTAGCTACAAGATAGATATCACCATTTTACACATGCTAGAATTGCAAAACGGATGTAGATCTGATCATAAACACTAAGATCCAATATGGTACTATTTCGTTCCATACAAAAATAGCTTCATACAGTCTTTCACATGTGTGGATTCAAGTACAAAAAAAAAATTCACACTCTATAAGTTAGAAATCAAGATATCTTGAGAAATATGCAAGAGATGGACATAGAATCAAAAGAGATGAATTTTCCATAGAAAGAGAATATAAAGCTCATTTTCCCATGCTGGTACTATTGTTTATAGCTCCTAAAATGTCATTTGGCCACTTGCCCTAAACTAGCCCTAATATAGAAACTTCTAGGTACTTCATCAAAAACCTAGTTTTTAGTGACTAGATGCAATGTATCTAGATTACCCAATTAGAATGGGACCTCATTTACATATCTACTTGCAAAAAATAGTAAAAACACTATTTAGGCCTTTTAATGACATAAAAAAAATCTATTTCTCAGTTTAAATTTCATGTTGGCCTCAAAATTGCCAAAATATCTTTACTAAACTAGTTGATTTTTTCATACTCCTTCAACTAGTTTTAGCATAGATTTTGATAGTAATCCAAGAGATGTTATATGCTTCATAAACATGCCATTTTCCGATGCTTTGGTGAAAATATCAGCCACACATTCCCTTGACGAGACATGGTGTAGCTCCACTTAATGTTCTTTTATTGATGAGCAAGGAAGGTCAGAAAGATCACCATTTCTAAGATCCATTTGGATTTGAAAAAATCAGAGAAACCACAAAAATCATTTATTTTCTACAATTTGGTGACAAAAGAGGTAAAATCTTCACCAAGCATTGATATCTTTCTGTTCCTTTGCAACCAACCTTTGCCCACTTGTAGACAGGACCGTCTTAATGCAGCAAAGCTACAATTTCAAGGGCAAAGATTACTTTCCAACCATTTTTTAAAAACTGAAGAAAAATAGCAAAAAACATTTGAAAAAAATAAAAACTAAAAAATCAATCTTTGTCTGTTCTACGGTATATAGATTTGACCCTGATCTAATAGTTCAGAGCGCAGATCTGGGTTCAAAATATGCAGATGCCGATAAGCACCTTCGTCTTGCAGTGCATGCAAGGTATTGCTAGATTGAACCAACATTTGTTGGCCGTATGGCCTGGTTTGTGACAGTGATCGTAGGAAGAAGATTGTTGATTCGAGGACTTCGTCTTCTCGAATCTTGGCTTGTTTTTGTTCTTCTTCTTTCCTTTCGTGAAGAGAGCCTTCTCTTGATCATTGCTTCCCTCTCCTTCGTCTCTCATCAGTCTCTCATCAACGACAAGACTGACTGCTTTGTCGAATGTCATATCTAGTAGACTCAGTTTGAGCATTCTCAGTGGCTGATAGGACATCGGTAGAGATTTCATGAAGTACATCAGTTGTTGTGGTGTTAGGACCTGGTTCTCCTATCTTGATACAACGAGTTGAGCAAAGATTGTTTTGATCTTCTCAACGTGCTGATCCAACTGGTTGCCATCCCACCGTATTGATTGCAGCTGATTGTGAAGGTGCATGACTGAAGCTGCAGTCCTCACTTCATACTTCTGTTTAATTTTTCCCATGCTGCATGGTTGCTTTCGTAGTCTTCAATCTGCATGAGTAGATCTTCATTTATGGACGAAATGATGATCGCCATTGCATGCTCATCCTTTTTTATCCATTCAGCTCTCCTCGGGTCTCCCTCTAGAGGCTGCACCTCTGAGAGATCGGTCACCAATCAGATGCCTTCGTCCTTTAGGAGTGTTTTGTTTTTGAATTTATAGATTCTGTAATTTGCGCCATCGAGACTGATTGCTACTCTGGTCTGGATTGTCATAGCCATATTATGTTGTCTGAAAGAATCACTTCTGGGATATCAGTAGTGACAACATGTCGGCTCTGATACCATGTCGCGAGAACGCGTGTGTGGGAATGATTCGTGTTCGTCCTCTTCGTCTTCTTTATCGCAAACAATTTTCTGTCTTTTAATTTTCTTTTGTGCGGAAGCCCTTATAGGAACCCAGACACTCGACTACGCATCACAGGACACATTCTATTCTAGCAATCATGACACACAACACAAGACGAGATGCACAAAAATAAAGTGACTGAATTATAAGTTTTAGTTTAGAGTGAATTCGTCAGTGTCTCACTCGTTGGCAGAATGACATTCTACTCTTTCGTTGTGTTCTGCTCGTTGGCCGACTTTCATGCACAGCTATGGTGCCTTTACTTTCTTACTCTATTCCCTACGTCTCTCTCTGTCTCTTACAGATATCTGTATTCACTTCTTCTATTGTTATGATCCAAAGAGCATCGTTTATACCTCCACTATGTGAAGTTTACAAGATAGCTAAACATCGATTCACATGACTAGTTAATGCTACTCAACTAGTTAGTTAGTCTCCATCGTTGCTACTCGTTTCAGCTGGGCGTGAAGCCCGTTGAGCTGCCAGCTGGCAGCGCGAAAGATTTTTCTTCGTCTTTTTTGTAATCTCCCGTTTGCTTTCGTTCTTTTTGTTTCTTTTTGTAGTTTTCGTTTCGTGGCCCTTTTGCGATTTGTGGTCCTGGAGGTGTGTTTGCAATTCGCGATTGATTCGCAAATTCTGCTTTGAGTCAAAGACACATTGACTGTCGCGAATTGTTCTTGTTCGTGCCTTGAGTCAAAGACACGTTGACTGTCATGAATTGTTCTCATTCGACCTTCATGTGTTGTTCATGCTGCAACAAAGTTGCAGGAGTTCACCATTTCTGACAAGCATGCAGTACGACAGTCTATCTTCAAAATAGAAGTCCTACCATTGTCATACCAAAGATGACACCTGAGGAGACATTCACGAAGAAGAAGCCAAAGGTGAACCACTTGCGAATCTTTGGATGTAAGGCCTTTGTACACATTCCTAAGGAAGAGAGACGTAAGCTTGATGTGAAAGCTATCAAGTGTATATTTCTAGGATATGATGATCATGTGAAGGGCTATAGATGTTTTGATCCATTGGAGAACAAAATACATGTCATCCGTGATGTTATCTTTGATGAATCTAAGATGTATGAAGACGAGGATGCTGAGAAGACAGACACATCTAGTGGGAAAGATGGTACAGTGAGGATACATCCTGATGATAATCCATTTATTGACTTTCCTAGTGATGGACACGAGGATACACCTCAAGATACTACTACTCAACCTCAAGAGACAGGTTGGAGAGGTAGAGATAAGGATTGAAGTTGCAGGTGATAAATGCAAGGAGAAAGATATACCGTGGAATACATTTTCACCACGAAGTCGATCACCTAACAGGAAACTCCCTAAGTGGTTTGAGAGATCGATGGAGAGCCGCAACATGGATGACTTTCCAGGATCATCTAGCCAGGGAGAGCTACGAAGATCAACAAGAGAGAAGACACAATCTGAAAGGTATGAAGCAAATTATGCTCTCTTATCTAGCATTATTCAAAGCAAAGAACCTTTGACTTATGTTGAAGCAAAGGATGATCACATTTGGGTCAAGGCCATGGGAGAGGAGATGGAGTCAATTGCTAAAACCACTACTTGGCAAGAAACCTGTTGGTTGTAAATGGGTATATAGGACTAAGTACCATGCAAATGGAAGTATAGCAAAGCACAAGGCTAGATTGGTGATCAAAAGGTATGCACAAAGTAAAGGCATTGACTATGAGGAGACCTTTGCGCCAGTATGTAAGTGGAATAATCTACGTCTACTTATTGCTTTAGCTTCACATTTTGGTTGACTTTGCATCAGATGCATGTGAAATCTGCTTTTCTAAATGGTGAGTTAGAACAAGAGGTGTTCATGGATCAACCTGCAGGCTTTGTAATGAAAGGACAAGAGAATAAAGTATGTCGCTTGAAGAAAGCACTGTATGGTCTTAAACAGGCACACATGCATGGAACAACAGGATTGATGCCTACTTTCGTTCTAAGGGGATGGTGAGAACACATTCTGACTCGAATTTGTATGTCTTATGCTTTGATGGTATGGTTGCTTTGATTGCTCTTTACATTGATGACTTAGTTATTACAGAAAATAATCAAGTGATGATAGACATGATCAAGAAAGACCTCATGGAATAATTTGAGATGACAGATCTCAGCTAATGCATTATTGCCTTGGAATGGAGGTGTGGCAAAACAATAAATGATGGATGCAGTTGACTTTGACAAGTGTCTAGAGGTGTCATTGGAGAGTGCTAGTGAATATATCTCTTTTGTTCATGCATTTCGCAAAAAGGGCTCTTAAACTCTCATCCTTACTAGATTCTCTCGAAGAATTTTTTTTTTTTTTTTCATATACGTATTTCCTATCTACTGATAGATTGTCGTAGAATTTCTTCACAACATAAGGTCCACTCCACTTAAAGTAACCTTTTATCTTTTGATCATGTCAACTTCATCCGTTTTTTAAAGGTCTCACGATGGACTAGGGATGCTAGTCTCTGTTCATCTAGCTCCTCCAATGTATCGATACGTTGTTGCATGGATTGTTTCATCCCCAAATCATGTGTTTTGGCAAATCTCAATGTGGGTAGTTCTATCTCTATGGGTAGGACACAATCTTGTCCGTAAACTAGAAAAAATGGCGTGTGATTTGTGCTAGTCTTATAGGATGTATTGTAAGCCCATAGTGCTGAATACGACCTCTTGTCCCAGTCCCTCTTTGTTTCAGATACAGTTTTCTTGATGATCACCACTAATTGTTTGTTTGTATTTTCAGCCTGTCCATTGGCCTGAGGATGATAGGGAGTACTCTTCTTATGCTTTATGCTCAATTGTTCAGTCAAGCTTTCCATGGTCTGGAGCAAAATGGGCAAAACCTTCATACTTAAGAAAGTACCTAATGCATAAGGGCCACCCAAAGATCAATTATCAAGAAGGACCGGAAAAATGTCAAAGACCGTCTAAAATTAAGAGGATGCCGACGAAATGTGAAATACCGGGCATAAGACCTTGACTCATGTTGACAAATGGGACATTTCTATTGGATGAGAACATTGACCCACATGGGCCATGTACTTTGGTCATGGGTGCCCATGTGGCCCTATCCACACTCTTCAATGCCATTTAAGAGTTCACATGGCACAAAGCCAAAAAGTCTAAATCAACCCTTGGAAATGAAGTATTGAATGGTCAAAGGGCAAAAGGGAATGAAGAGTTGAAAGGGTGGGCCTTCAACCATTGGAGGATAAGTATACTTGACCAATCATTGCTCATCATCATTCCATGACTTTAACGACTTGATATTGGACGCTTTGGTAATCGAAAGTGTAAGTGTCTACATCACATGGATACGTGAGATAGAGAATCTCGGTTCTTTTGCTATCACTGCATGAGAGAAGAAAGTTAAGATCCTCTTTTATGTGCGTTGATCAGAGAAATTGCCTTGTATGGAGAGCGTAGGTTTATCACACCAATTCTGCCTTCACACCTCTGAGATTACGTAACTTTCCATGCCTACAATGGAGCTATGCAGGTCTCCAATTGAGAATCCAGTTGTAAGGAACTTGATCTGAGTGCTACCTATCTGAGTTATTAGTAAAATGATGTGTGAGTCTCTGATACTGAGTGAGCATTTCTCCCTATGTATCGTTTGAACTTGAGCAATTGGGTCTGAGCACAGCCAATGAGTACTGCCTCTGAGAACAGTTGTAGTCTGAGTGTAACTGTGATCCAAGTGCCAACATTGAGTGATACCCTCTGTGGCCCGAGTGATGCCGAGCAATGACTTCAAATGCTTGAGCAACAGTTTTCCAGAGTTTCTAATAACAATCCACACTAAATTGTCCCTGGCTGGGCATGATTTTGTATGACAACTTCTTTGGAGGGCCTTTTTCCACGGCTATGCTTGTTGGAGCTACAACGTGAGCATCACTGTGCGGACGAGCCGCTTGACTGCCGCCTTACATTCATGTATTCTCAAGAGCTGCTATGAGTTCTACCAGAGATACGATGTTCATGGAGTTGTCTTTGAAGATCCAATGATTGTACTGGTGAAAGTATTGGTGTTGACTACTAATTCCTACCCTTCCAGATGCAACTTGATACATGAGGCACTTCATCACTACTATTGGCACTGAGAACCATCATCGTTGAACATCCTCATAGCGCAAATGGCACTCAATTTGATGTAGAGTTTCAGTTTATGATGCAATCATCCGAGGAGATCATTGTCCCAGCACCTACATAAGCTTGATTGCGTTGAGCAACACCTATCAGTGACAATGTCAGCCTGCCCACTCCAGATAGTGGTGATATGAAGAAAGGTTCTGGTTCTATGGGTATGAGGGCAATCCTTGAGAGTCTCTGTCTGTAACAGCCTTTGAGAGATACCTGAGCATAGATCTAAGTGAGCTACCTGAGTAACAAAAAGTTGCTGTCAGATCATTCTTATTCGTAAGCTTCATGACGATCAATCTTTGACAGCTTGGAGAGATACACTTGTGAGCAAATTCCAGCATAATATCTTCCATTTTGTAAGGCACTTGAGCTGATGAATACTACTTTGTAAGAAGACTTGAGATGTTGATTCTGACCAAGAAGGACAAATTGCCACTCTCAGGAAAATCCTCCGTTGGTCTATGATTTCCAGTAGGCTGGAGCTTAAGGAGGCCTAGAAAGAAAACCTTACATGTAAGTTTTCTCATTTTGTTCTCACTCTTTGCTACCTGCATATTCAATCTATGATAGATGATACAATTGTGTATGTCGTAGATGTTGCAGTAGTGATTATAATTTCTTATTGCACAAAACTTTTTTGCATACTATTTTCTTCCATGTCTTCATTAAGAAATGTCATGGTATTCTAAAAGAACTCATAAATAGTGTACTATTATGTCTCAGGAGAAAGTTAAATGCAGGATAGTTGTGATTTGAGGTGATGATAATTTTAGACTCCAACAAGATTGCTAGTTTGCTCAGAGTGATTGTTGTTTGTCTGAATGCACGGAGAGAGCCTTTAAGGAATGCTACTTGAGTGAATGTGATGAATAAATTAAGCAAGTCATCCTCGTCTTCTTGGAACACAGGAGTAAGGTTAACCTCACTGTGGTTGGAACACACTACATGAGTTAAGAACAACCCTATTGTCGGTCTTCTTCTAGAACCACAATAATCAAGATAACCCATTGGAACACACGGTTCTTGACTATTCACTATCAGCCATCTACAAACCAAGATGGTTGGGGAATTGCACGCTACACTTGAACAGCTCTCATGACTATTTAGATGGAAGGGGTGTACTTATCGAATACTTTGGGAAAGGGTCATATAATACAGCCATGATTCACTACCTAATGACAATAAGCATCTAGAATGTTTTGTCCAAGCCCTTCCATTGGTCCTAATATTCCGTACACTGCTACACCTTATCTGTATATCACCGTCTTGACAGGTCTGAAAATAATGTACCAACAACGGATTGTGTCCATCTTTGGTGCTGCTAGATTAGCAGAGATCCTAGCAACTCCAGAGCCCTGGATATTACCACTACTAGACTATGGTAGGACTAGGGATGTCTGTATTCTGATCCTCTTCTAGAAATGTTAGAAGCCCACACATGCATAGAGGTTTATATGAATGATTATTGATTGAGAAGTGTTAGTTATATTGAGAGCTTGACATGTCAGAAAAGCAGTCAACTAGTATATGGCCTACACCTCAAACCCAAGGAGGTATTGCCCCGTAGTCATAATAATTGGATGGGCTTCACTAGAATTGATATCATTAGACACCATCGTTGGAATTGTAAGGGCTGGGGATTTAGCCATTGAAGTTGATAATGAGGGACTTAGAGTCAAAACATCCATGTACATCAGAATGAATGACTCATGGGTCTTGGTAGCAACATGCTCCATAGAACTTCAAAGTGCTATTAGGATGAGATCTGGGACTGGATTGTTATGACTGGGTTAGGATTGCGAGAGCTACCTCTACCAAGTGACTTCTACCAGTTGAGTTGAAATGGAAGGGTTTATCATTATTTCTATTCCAGAGATTTCCATAGACATCTCCTAGTTGGAGATAGATTGTTCAGAGTTAGACACTGTAGTTCCCTTGTAGTCTATGAGTTGAGTGAAGATTCTATGTGGAAAGAGTGAGGAGGATGCTTTACCCAATATACTGAATTGCATCTAGGGCTTCCCGATCCATTTCCAGAGTATGTGTTAGAGAACTTAAATGATATCATCAAGGATTCTGGAAGAGATCCTCGAGAAGAATACGAGAAGGAGGTAGCTTGGGAACTTTGCCAGCGAGCAAGATATCATTAGTGCAAGTTGTGAGTTTCAAGAAGACCGAGGAAGTGAGTATAATCCTTTATAAGCTATGTCTCTAGAGGCCTGGAAAACCTCTATTAGCTATAGAGGTACGGCTTGGTTGATAGAACATGTCAGGGATCCCCTAGTTAGCTTCGTGTTTGGGACGTGTACGACCATTCTCGTAATAGCACGACACTGAACACATAGTGGTGTTGTATCCTGTTATGTTGTTTTCCCCTTAGCTTTGATCCCCTGAGTGGAAAATGTCGTAACATTTTTGGTGCGTCTGCCGGGAGTGGCTCGATAAGGGAATATTGCTTGAAGGGTAGTCATACTATCAATGGTCTACAAATTTTATGTGTCTAAGATCGCAAGTGTTGAGAATGATTCTGTTGTTTAGACCGTCAGACGCACACCTAACATTTTTGGTGCGTATGTCGGGAATGGCTTGATAAGGGACTATTGTTTGGAAAGTAGTTATCATACAAATGGAATGTCCTTAGAATTTGCTAAATTGAATGAGTACATTGTTTAGACCGTCAGTCGCAACCGTAACATTTTTGGTGCGTCTACCGGGAGTGGCTTGATAAGGGAATATTGCTTGAAGGGTAGTCATACTATCAATGGTCTACAAATTTTATGTGTCTGAGATCGCAAGTGTTGAGAATGATTCTGTTGTTTAGACCGTCAGACGCACACCTAACATTTTTGGTGCGTCTGCTAGGAGCTACTTGGAAGTGGTCATTGATTGCTTGAAAGGTTGTTGTCTATCTAAGAAATGAAATCATTATATATTGTTGTCAGAAGTGATTTGAATTGTCTAGAAACACCACACTGCTTCAAGATAGACCATTTTGAGGAATTATCCATTGGGGAAGATCTTTCTTCATTGTATCGATGAACTGAGATAGATTGAAAGATGCAAGTCAATTACTCCTATTAGCTCTAAAATAGGCTCCAAGATTAGAAGAAAAACTTTGTGTTGTTAGGTGCTTATTGTCTTTCCACTACACCAATCGACAAGCCTAGGAGCCTCTGAGCGCGTTGTGTTAAAGCTGGAGTGCAACACCTCACATCCAAGTTAGGAAATGTCCTCTGAGGGCTCTATTATAGTTAGTAGAGAGACAATTGCCTTGAAGATAAATGGAAGTAACAATACCAATGGTACACAAATTTCATGTGTTAAGAATGATTCTCTTGTTTAAACCGTCAACTACACACCAAAAAGGAATTGTCCTATTGAGTTGATTGATTTCATTTCTGAGATACCCACCCTATATCTTACTAATGAGATGAGAGAAGTTACCATGTCTTGTTGAGATACCATACACATACCCAATGCGCTGGCTACCATAAGATCTCGGATGAAACCTAAACTTCACAAGATGGTACAATATGACATTTGCCATAAAACAACGAGTTAAGATCAGACCATGAGTCGTGTAAACAACAATAGTTGAGTATTATTCGGTAGACAAAATACTACGTGGGATCAGTCACCATAGATTCACTACCGTGGAAGCACTTGGATAAAGAAATACGACCACCATCTTTGAGTATTTTACTGACTCCTAAGACGAAAGGACTTAGGAAGCCTTGGGCTCACCCTGAGATAGTAGAGACTAAAGTCCTATTTGAAGATGAGATAAATGATCCAGGAGATGAGAGAGAAGAAGGGGAATCGCCCGAGAAACAATTGTATATATTTTTAGATATTACACCAGAAACCCCTCCATTAGCAGCCTCTGAGGTAAAACCTATAAGCATCGCAGGAAGATCGACTGAGCTGTTAGTAGTCCCTGTCACCGTAGGAGAGTTACCCAAGCTCAAAGGAGCGATTCATGAGTATCATGGAGCCCCTTATGAAGATGCTGAGTTTCAGATTAATGCATTTTAAACCGCATGTCTCATTAATCGAATCACCGATCCCCACCACGAAATGATGTTTTTCGCACTTACCTTGACTGGGTCGTCAAGGAGATGGTATTATAGCTTGCCTAGGAGATCTATTGAGATACTAAATAATTTCTTAGACTATTTCTACTTGAGTATGCTCCACGTCGCACCCTCGATGGTCTGTTGTTTACAATCAGCTCATTTCAACAAGGTGAAGGTGAAACAGTTCATCAATATCATCGTAGATTGACTGAATCAACACGGCAGGTAGATGCCATGGTGCAATTACCCCCCCAACTATTACTCACCTTCTTTTTGAGAGGCCTAAGAGATGACATACAACTTGTAGTATGTCAGAGTATCCCTCAGACTTTAATAGAAGCCGTAAGTAAAGCTCTTGTAGTGGAGGATGCATAGATTGCCATCACGAATGCATCAAACATATCTAGGGCTATGAACAACATAAACCTTAGAATGGATGTGTGGGAACATAATACATTTAGAGGAAATCAAGTCCACAACAATCCCCAGCCATTACAAGAGTGAAGACCTCCAGCAACAATGCCAGAACCACAGCCACCACCCAGACTTTTAGAATTGATGCCACCTGATACTGGAAGGCAAGTTTCTGGCCCAGAGAAGGGATATGAGAGTACTGGATATAATTCTGGCCTAGATGATATGAAAGAGATGCTAAGAGGATACATGGATGTCATGAATGAGAATATGTCAACACTAGCTTCAGATGTGAACTTCTTAAAGTGACAACAAAATTTGTTAGGCCAAAGGAAACCATTTGATCAACCACCAGGTATAGTATGTTGATTCTGCCAAGGAAACCACTTGAATAGAAACTGTCCTAACACAGTTTGTACTTTTTACAAAAAGACTGGTCACCAGGAAGATAGATGTTGGGCTCGCAGAGAAGCCCTAGAGATGCCTAATCTAAGACCAGGACTTGTGAATCATAGATCACAAGATGAAAGAGTAGTTGACACCCCCAGATTAGTCAGCTTTCTACACACACCATCTATAATACGATCTCAAGACAAGGGCAAAGCTAAAATGGAGGATAAACGGCCTCCAGTGAATCTAATAGAGATCGAGACAATGAGGTCCATAAAGACAACATAAGAAGTACTAGCTGTGACCAGAAGTAAGACACTGATGGATCCTCCCACTACATCTTTGAAGAAGGTAGTTGAGAAAAAGACAAGTGATATGTGTGTCTTGCACAAGACGATAGATCCCTCAATGATAGTAAATACACCCACACTCAACATCGACAAAACAGAGCCTGGAGAAGTGGAGAGATTGGAAGCCAGAAAGCCACCTAAGATAGTTCAAAAGAAGGGTGAAATTGTACCACACAGAAATAGAACCATAGTAAGACGGATTCGTGATATAGACCTTAGCCCTAGGATTGGAAACCTAGATCTGAGTCACACTTTGAATGAATTGAGATTAGAGATAGGCTTATGGCAGTTACTCCAACTTTCACCCATAGTCCGCCAGAAGGTGAAGCAGATGATGAGGCCGATAAATTTGGGAATGAGGAGGATAGAATCACCTGTGATGGAAAAGTGGACAACAACATAGTAGACCGATATTGTCCCAAAATTGATGTCACTATAGATGGTTTAGTTATCCAAGGAGCTATGGTAGATGTGGGATCGGCGGTGAATATAGTAAGCCTAGAATTGGCAAACAAGCTTGGAATAGACCTGGAGCCCACTTCATTGACTGCCTTGAAGTTGGCCAACAATTTTTCGTCAAACTTGAAGGACAAATGAGATCTGTCCCTATTATAGTTGCTATAAAGACTGTGAATGTGGACTTCTATGTCACGAGAATGTTGGCAGACTATAAGAGTTATTCTCTCCTATTAGGGAGGCCTTGGTTACAATTAAGTGACTGCATAGTAGACATTCCTACAAGACTATTGATTTTTGGCAGAGGGAAGAGCCGAGTGGTAGTTGATGGATACCCCAAAATCCCTCAGTCAGAAAGAGCCCCTATACCCTCTTCGGAATGGGAAGAAGTGTCTAGTGATGATTCAGGAATTGATACAGACGATGATGAACACAATCGAATTGTACCTCTTGACAAGGATAGTGAAAGCAGCTTGAACCATGCAGAGGTGCATGAAATAGTATGGACAGGCCTTGATGATTATCTCCCCAGAGTCAAATCCATGAATTTGGACCCAACAAATTATGAAAGTAGGGAGGATGCTAGATATACTGCATCTGATGTCTTTGATCATGAACTGTTTGGTATACAAGAATTATTTAAAGAAAGCCAAGTGGTGCCAGTCGAAATATTCCATTGGAATAATGAACTACTTGGATATGATTCAGATTGTGAGAAAACTATAGAGGCAAGATACCCTCCTAGCCCAACAAGACTGTGCTCAATCAACCAATCGAAATGAAAGAGGAGGCATTGTATCTCTTAGAACAGATATGACAGATGAACATCAAATCCTTCAGAGTCATGGTCATCAAGGAAATTCCAATACATATTTGAATCTCTTACCTTCCTACCTTGAGTATGATCATTTTGATGAATTAGAAAAGAACATCGGAAGACAAACCAGTGCATATGATAGAATAGAACCGGATGACGAGTACCCTAGCAACAAGATCGATAATGGGTAGTAGATAATTATGAAACCATGCACTCTTACCCTTGATTCCACCAAGGGGGTAAGAGACTGTAAATTGAATTTGAGTTCTATTGTTTAGTCTGTCTATTCATAGTTTGTTGATAGATTATTTTGCTATTTCATTATATATATAAAAAAAAACTAAAAATAAAAAATAAAAATATCAATGTATGGATGATTTCCTTGTCTTTTGTATAATAGATAAGTACAGTTGTGCAATGCAAGCATTTAGATAATTTTCCTTAGGAGCAAGGATACATCAACTACTCACCACTATCTGAGCATCATGTTAGACACAGTTTGATTGATTCATCTGCTGCAAGTCCGAACGATAGCATTCATCTCCACTTGCATTATGCATGAACTGAGGAACATAAAGATGCACATTACCCTTGCATTGTTATTGAGGCATGACTGTTTGAAAAGGAGCATAAGGGGAGATATGAAAAAATGAGAGAACTAAATGATATAAGTGAGTACAAGATTGTTGTGGATATATGTTTATGGAGAGAGTTTGTATTTGAAAAAAAGAAAATTGAAGAAAAAAAAGAGAGAAAAGAAAAAAAAAAAAAGGGTTAGCATCGGAGAAGTTTTATTGATTAAATCAATCATGAGTCACTAGAGTGAGTGAGAGATATAAATTCTTGAGAAAAAGTGAGACAATAGAACTATTGCATCCACTTGAGGTTTGAGTACACATCTAGACACGTTTTGATATCAAATGCATCCACCAATTGTCATTTTTGTAGAAAGAAATTGCATTCTCATATCCCCAAAGTGCATGGATCTGATAGTGAAATTTGATAAGAGCAGGAGCCGTTCTAGGAACACAGGATGGGTGTGATGCAGGTACTACCATGATCTGTTGATGCCCGATTCAGTGGCTTAATCGACGGCCCTGGATATTGCTGAAAACTAGACTCCATGCCCAATGGATGAGGCGGTTACGAACCAGTACCATGAACTTTCCCACGAGCAGTTAGCATTACACATTATTGTGTACTGAGCCTGTCTACAGTTGAAGAGAAGTTTTACCACAAACATAAGTTCGATTGGGTCCATTATGTGGGGACCACATCCCCAGTAGAGGTTGCCAAAATGTTAGCCGATTTTTTGACATGATATAACCAGAGGAGAAATGACATGTTATTTCATCAGATATGCTACCTTACTTAGCGTGACCGGCTAAAATTCTGGCCCGTATAGCCATAGCCAAAGGGGTCCCAGTCCGCCCAAAATGGACTACCGAGAGGTTTGATAAATAAATTAGCCTTAGAAATGGCTGTGTAGTTTTGATCCATGATCTTACCGAATTTTCAGTGGATTGCCAATGTAACCGAATTTTATATTAATATAATATGATGTTTGAGATTTTTTTTCAGGTTTTCCTTTCATCCAGCCTATGTGGAAATCAGAGACTGGCCATTATTTTAGAGCACCTGGATACTTGAAAAATGTCAAGAATTTTTGACAAAGACCAACATTCTTCTCCAACCGATCTTTTTGGACCAAAAACATCAATTAATAAGCCGAATGAGAAATACCATCACCAGAAAATTGGGCACCACAAGTATCAAATATCACACTAGGACTGGGCCATGGGACCAAAATGGGCAAAACCTTCATACTTAAGGAAGTACCTAATGCATAAGGGCCACCCAAAGATCAATTATCAAGAAGGACCGGAAAAATGTCAAAGACTGTCTGAATTTAAGAGGATGCCGACGAAATGTGAAATACCGGGCATAAGACCTTGACTCATGTTGACAAATGGGACATTTCTATTGGATGAGAACATTGACCCACATGGGCCATGTACTTTGGTCATGGGTACCCATGTGGCCCTATCCACACTCTTCAATGCCATTTAAGAGTCCACATGGCACAAAGCCAAAAAGTATAAATCAACCCTTGGAAATGAAGTATTGAATGGTCAAAGGGCAAAAGAGAATGAAGAGTTGAAAGGGTGGGCCTTCAACCATTGGAGGATAAGTATACTTGACCAATCATTGCTCATCATCATTCCATGACTTTCATGACTTGATATTGGACGCTTTGGTAATTGAAAGTGTGAGTGTCTACATCACATGGATACGTGAGATAGAGAATCTTGATTTTTCTGCTATCACTGCATGAGAGAGGAAAGTTGAGATCCTCTTTTATGTGCATTGATCAGAGAAATCGCTTTGTATGAGGAGCGTAGGTCTATCACGCCGATTTTGCCTTCACACCTCTGAGATTACGTAACTTTCCACGCCTACAATGGAGAATCCAGTTGTTAGGAACTTGATCTGAGTGCTACCTATCTGAGTTATCAGTAAAATGATGTGTGAGTCTCTGACACTGAGTGAGCATTTCTTCCTATGTATCGTTTGAACTTGAGCGATTGGGTATGAGCACAGCCAATGAGTACTGCCTCTGAGAACAGCTGTAGTCTGAGTGTAACTGTGATCCGAGTGCCAACATTGAGTGATACCCTCTATGGCCCGAGTGATGCTGAGCAATGACTTCAAATGCTTGAGAAACAATTTTCCAAAGTTTCTAATAACAATCCACACTACATTGTTCCTGGCTAGAGCGTGATTCTGTATGACAACTTCTTTGGAGGGCCTTTTTCCACGGCTATGCTTGCTGGAGCTACAACGTGAGCATCACTGTGTGGACGAGCCACTTGACTGCCGCCTTACATTCACGTATTCCCAAGAGTCATTGCTATGAGTGCCACCAGAGATACGATGTTCATGGAGCTGTCTTTGAAGATCCAACGATTGTACTGGTGAAAGTATTGTTGTTGACTACTGATTCCTACCCTTCCAGATGCAACTTGATACATGAAGCACTTCATCGCTACTGAGAACCATCATCGTTGAACATCCTCATAGCGCAAATGGCACTCAATTTGATGTGGAGTTTCAGTTTATGATGCAATCATCTTAGGAGACCATTGTCTCAGCACCTACATAAGCTTGATTGCATTGAGAAACACCTATTAGTGACAATGTCAGTGTGCCCACTCCAAATAGTGGTGATATGAAGAAAGGTTCTGGTTCTATGGGTATGAGGGCAATCCTTGAGAGTCTCTATCTGTAACAGCCTGTGAGAGATACCTGAGCATAGATCTAAGTGAGCTACTTGAGTAACAAAAAGTTGTTGTCAGATCATTCTTATTCGTAAGCTTCATGACAATCAATCTCTGACAGCCTAGAGATACACTTGTGAGCAAATTCCAACATGATATCTTCCATTCTGTAAGGCACTTGAGCTGATGAATACTACTTTGTAAGAAGACCTAAGATGCTGATTCTGACCAAGAAGGACAAATTGCCACTCTCAGAAAAATCCTCCATTGGTCTCTGATTTCCAGTAGGCTAGAGCTGAAGGAGGCCTAGAAAGAGAACCTTACATGTAAGTTTCTTCGTTTTTTTCTCACTCTTTGCTACCTGCGTATTCAATCTGTGATAGATGATTCAATTGTGTATGTCGTAGATGTTGCAGTAGTGATTATAATTTTTTATTGCAAAAATCTTTGATGCATACTGTTTTCTTCCATGTCTTCATTAAGAAATGTCATGGTATGCTAAAAGAACTCATAAATAGTGTATTGTTATGTCTCAGGAAAAAGTTAAATGCAGGATAGTTGTGATTTGAGGTGATGATTATTTTAGACTCCAGCAAGATTGCTAGTTTGCTCAGAGTGATTGTTGTTTGTCTGAATGCACGGAGAGAGCCTTTAAGGAATGCTACTTGAGTGAATGTGATGAATAAATTAAGCAAGTCATCCTCGTCTTCTTGGAACACAGGAGTGAGGCTAAGCTCACTGCGGTTGGAAAACACTACATGAGTTAAGAACAAACCTATTGTCAGTCTTCTTCTAGAACCACAATAGTCAAGATAGCCCGTTGGAACACACGGTTCTTGACTATTCACTTTCAGCCATCTACAAACCAAGATGGTTGGGGAATTGCACGCTACACTTGAACAGCTCCCATGACTATTTAGATGGAAGGGGTGTACTTATCAAATACTTTGGGAAAGGGTTATATAATACAACCATGATTCACTACCTAATGACAATAAGCATCAAGAATGTTTCGTCCAAGTCCTCCCATAGGTCCTAATATTCCGTACACTGCTACACCTTATCTGTATATCACCGTCCTGACAGGTCTGAAAATAATGTACCAACAACAGATTGTGTCCATCTTTGGTGCTGCTAGATTAGCAGAGATCCTAACAACTCAAGAGCCCTGCATATTACCACTGCTAGACTATGGTAGGACTAGGAATGTCTGTATTCTGATCCTCTTCTAGAAATGTTAGAAGCCCACACATGCATAGAGGTTTATGTGAATGATTATTGATTGAGGAGTGTTAGTTATATTGAGAGCTTGACATGTTAGAGAAGCAGTCAACTAGTATATGGCCTACACCTCAAACCCAAGAAGGTATTGCCCCGTAGTCAGAATAATTGGATGGGCTTCACTAGAACTGATATCATTAGACACCACCGTTGGAATTGAAGGGCTGTGGATTTAGCCATTGAAGTTGATAATGTGGGATTTACAATCAAAACATCCGTGTGCATCAGAATGAATGACTCATGGGTCCTGGTAGCAACACGCTCCATAAAACTTCAAAGTGTTATTAGGACAAGATTTAAGTTGAGTTCTATTGCATGTGTTACTAGTTTGGGGGGTACTCCTTTCATATCAGTGTAATCCCTAGCAAAAATGTGCTGATATTTCCTACATAGTCTCTCAAACTCTTCTTTGAGAGGATCATCAAGTTGGGCTCCTACTTTGATGATCCTTGGTGTCTCTATGGTTCCCAAATTTATGAGATGTAGATTAACATCTCGTACCCTTGGAGGTTTTTCTTCAGGTGTATTCCACTCAATCTCTAAAATATCTCTGTGTTTTGGCTCATAATCTTCTGAATCAGACTCAGATTCGTCAGTAGTTGCTTCCTCCCACTCATAAGAGGGTACAAGAGCCCTTTTTGATAGTGGGGTCTCGGGATATCCATCCACCACTACTCCGTTTTTTCCTCTACAAAAAATCAGTAGACCAGCATGAATATCTACAGTGTATTCGCTCAGCCTCAACCAAGGTCTTCCTAGTAAGAGAGAGTAGCTTTTGTATCCAGCCAACATTCTCATAACATAGAAATCCACTTGTACAGTTCTTCTGGCTACAATAATAGAAACAACTTTCATTTCTCCTTCAGTTCTAACCACAGAATTGTTAGCCAGCTTCAAAGCGGTCAAGGTGGTGGGCTCTAGATCTATCCCCAATCTATCTGCCAATTCCAAACTTACTATGTTTACTGCCGATTCAACATCAACCATGGCTCCTTGGATCACTAGGCTATCAATGGCAACATCTACTTTGGGGCAGTATCTATCCAATGTGTTGTCATCCACTTTACCCACTACAGGGGGTTCCAACCTTCTCACACTCAAGTTCATTGGTCTTATCATCTGTTTTACCTTTTGGCATACTGTAGGCGACAATTACAGTAGTTACCACAACCCTACTTCTATTAGGTTGTTCAAGGTGCAACCAAGGTCAAGGCTTCCAATCCTTGGTTTGAGATCTATGTCTCGAGCTTTCTTCACTATAGGTCTATTTTTGTAGGGTATAACCTCAATTCTTTTTTTTTTCCATATTACTTGCGATGGTCTCTTTGCTTCTAGTCTCTCCACTTCTCTAGATTCTACTTCATTGTTGATAGGTTAGGAAAGAGGTTCCAAGATTGAGTCTATCTCTTTGTGTGGGCTAGTGCAGTATTCACTTTTTCTTTGGTCATTCTTTTCCAAGATTTAGTAGGTACTTCTATCTGTGGTTTGTGAAAGATTCAACTAGTTTCATCACATTTTGCAATATTTCCATATTTGGCATATTGAGGCCACTTAGAGGTTGACTTTTCAAAGTTCATTAGTCTAAATTTCATTTGAATAAACACTTTTTGAAAGTGTGGGAAAGATAGAATGCAAGTTTGAGTAGATTCAATTTGAATAAGTTGGGTACATTGAATCTAGACCCAAAATTAGTAGGGTTAGCATTTTGGTGGGAAAGCCAAGTGGCCAAATAGGGTTTGGACCTGCTACAAAAGGATGTAACTCGTGGAGAGAGTGATCTTCTCTCTTCTCTATTTCATTTCAAGCTTATACATGGTTCTCTTGGGTTCTATTATCCATTGGTGCACTATCTTGGTAATTGCTTGCAATTCTATGTGTAGAATTATCTATATTTGCTATTTTTGGAATTACATGTGTAAAATACAGTAGCTTTCTGGTTTTGTATGGACAACATCAGTACATAATCATTTCATTCAAGTTTGATCAAATTCTATTAGTGTTTGCATCTCAAATTGTGTGTAGATGCTGATTTTTCTACATTGATGAGATTGGTAGTGTATTTCTCTTTCTAACCAAAGATCATTCAAGTAGATTGGATCTTAAGGATCTGAAATCTTTCACATGGTATCAGAGCTTGTGTTTTAGGTTATGAAGGACGAAATCAGATCTATCAATGATTTGGTGAAGATATCAAGTCTAGAGCATGCTAGAGAGGATTCTACACCAAAATTGGATTTTTTGCTTTTGTAGATTGGATCTTTTGTAGATCAAAGCACTAAAAGCATTTTTCGAAAAAATGTGAAAAAACCGAAGGTGTTGAAAACAGTTCAACTTTTGAATTATGCAAGTGTCGCATTTCAGAGAAATGCAAAAAAGCCGAAGTTGTTGAAAACATAATGTATTTCTGCAAACTTTCAAAAAAGTAATGTGTTTCTACATACTTGTTCTGAATGCAATTTTTGTGGAAGTTGTTGAAGATGGCCAAGTCTTCAATGACTTCAAGTTTTTGAACTTAACATCATTAGAGTACTGATTCATGAAGAACGCAACTCTATCTGCATGCAGTCTTGTACTCTGATCATTATATGGTTACTATTCCAATAAACATGAGTTCAATCGTATTGTTTTGAATGCATCATGTCATTCTGTTCTGATCAATTGATTCATGTTATGTAGATAACTTATTTGTACATTAAATGTTTTTGTGATTGTTAACTAGTATTGAACCTCTTGTGGAGTAGACATTGTGCATCCATCGAGGGATAGGTGGAGTACTGCCATCTCGGCTTTTCATTCCGTACTACCACCGTAATCATTCATTCATCTCCAACAAATCTCTCTCTCTCTCTCTCTCTCTCTCTCTCTCTCTCTCTCTCTCTCTCTCTCTCTCTCTCTCTCTCTCTCTCTCTCTCTCTCTCTCTCTCTCTCTCTCTCTCTCTCTCTCTCTCTCTCTCTCTCTCTCTCTCTCTCACACATACAAATCTTATACCACAAATTTTATCTCCCTTAAAAAGCGAAACACAAAATAAATGTACCTACAATAGAAGTAATAGAAGGAAATGGAAGCAATAGAACTTGCAAAGAAACAAAATCACCGATGCAAAAACAAAAACAATTCACAAACTACAAAAAAAAGAGTGAGGTAGAATGGGCTAGATTGTGTGAAAATAGCAAAATCCAATGGACGTCAGAATCGGATGTCTCCAAATATGTCGTATTCTAACATCCACTTTTTCATAAAAAAAGCCTTATCAAAGTTGTAAGGTATTGGATTCTTGATGTGGACACCGCAATCCATCGGATTTCGACATCCACGTTAGATGACAAGTATTTTTTTTTTCTGAAAAAATGCCATGCCATATCCATGTCCACGTGTCGGAATGTGACATGTTGGATTGTGAGGACTATTTCAAAAATTAGTTGTTGCTAGAGTTTGTCGACATTGGACGTTGAAAATTTTTGCATAGGTGTCAGATTGCAACACATCGAATTGTGACTGATTATAAAATTTCTAAAAATCCATCGGACACCCATGTCATAAATCTCGCAATTTGTTATTGTGAGAGAAAAAAGAATCCAAAGGAAAAGAAGAAAAAGATTGAGCAAATTGATTCTAATCAGCAACAACAGCATGATTGACAACAACAAAAATCCAAGATCAGACTTTTGTGCAAATATTGCAAGAGAACCAATTATGACATCAAAGATTGTCGAGTTCTCAGGCACAATCAAACAAAGACGAAGATGTAGCAGTAGCAAAATGGAGGTTCAGATTATGCCAAAAAATCCCCATGAAGACTTGACACTGCTGATGGTACAAGACCTGCAAAGCAGAGATATACCAATGGTATCTCGACTCAGGAGCTTCTCAACACATGACTGCAGGCAAGATCCTATTCAGAAACCTCACTATATATGATTTGAACTACATATTTTTTGGAGACTCGACGTAATATAAGATCGAAGGCCAAGGGTCTATTCATCTTCAGTTCTCAGATATTATTTCAAGATTCATCTTTGGTGTACTTTATATACCCAAATTAACAAAGAATCTATTGTTTATTAGTAAGACCACAAATCAAATCTACAAAGCTTTGTTTAATTCTAAACAATGTACCATCCTAAATGAACATTTGAATGAAATCTTCTCCACAAGTAGAGATGGAAATTTGTATATCTTGAGTCACAAGTGTGCACTTAAATTGAATGTGGGCAATTCTAATGCCCAATTGTGGCATCAATGACTAGTCCACTTAAATATGAGAGCTATCTTGTACATGCATCATAATTGAATGGTCCAGGACATGAGTGTCAATGATGCCTCCACCGACACTTGAATTATTTGTGCGATTTGCTTATTAGGTAAACAACCTAGATCAATATTTCCAAAGAACAAGCCATGAGAGCTAACTCCATGTTAGAATTGATACATAATGATCTATGTGGCCCTATGAGCATGTCAAAAATTGTCAAAAATAACAAATATTAGCTTGATAAACACATAGATTGTTGTACATTTTTCAAATTCACATGTGTTTGAGCATGTTCACAGATGTGAGAATAGGCCTAGGTTATTTAGGACCTAATCATAGGATTTAGGTAGTGTTAGGAGTGGGATTGGAACTTGAGACCTTTTGGGATACAACACATACTTCATAAACACTAACCTCAAAACCATATGGGAATGAGGATGTGCTATCCATTTCATATATGTTGTATCTTAAGGCTCCCAATCCCACTAACACCCCCCCCCCCCCTCCCTTCCCCCCCACGAGGAAGTGAGTTCCACCGAGCTACCAACTTTCATCGGGTTTTTTTTGCTCTTCTCTGGATTCCATGCTCTCATGGCTCAACTCTTTTGGTGGCTCCCCGAGGGGGATATCTACAGAGGGCTTTCCAATTATGAATTTTGTCTAATGGGCTCAACAACCTTTCTAGGTGAGTTTTTTTTCTCCGGTCATCCATACAATCAATACAATTTCCCATACCAATTGGTCGTACGACCTTCCGTACAATCCGTACAATGTCTGTGTAGTCTAGGATGACAAAGTCTACAAGTAGAAATTGATTTGGGCTTAAACGGAGTTGTATAGGCCAAGCAACCTAGGTTCAAAGGCAATAGAACCAAAGATGTTAGGGGTGGGATTGAAACTTGAGACCTTTGGAATACAACACATACTTCATAACCACTAACTTGAAAATCATATGGTAATGAGGATGTGTGAGCCATTCCATATATGTTGTATCTTAAGGCTCCCAATCCCCGTAACAGGTAGGTGTTTGGTCAAGTTTCCTTGAATTTAGGACCAAACTCCTCAAATCATGGAGGTAGTTGATCAACCTAACCATAAAATGGCATAACTCTAGGGATAGGTAATATTGACATATTGGGGCAAAGAATGTCAATTAGTCTCCTTATTACATGCTCGATTTTCACCTAACTTGAGAGGAGAAGAGCCCTATTGTACATACAATCTATCATTCAATAGTGAGGAGATAAAAATTTTAGTACAAATTGGCAATCTGAGTCCCTTCTACATTTGTCTTGTGATTTTGTGATGCAATTGGTAACTAAACTTGATAATTTTTATTCTCTGATAAAAAGCCATACTAGAAGCTGTACCACACACGTGGCAGTTTGGATTTCCATGCTTGATCGTTTATTTTGATTGCTCTTGATTGTGTGATCCATAATTGATTTTCTAGATCAAAAATTTGGTGACTAGTTTTGCAATAGATAGGTGTATAAATCAATCAATCACTCTTGGAATTTTATGTAGGCTCATTTAAGGTCCTTATTACTATACTTTCAACATGGTATCAGATCCAAGTACAAGAGGATAATCATTTATCAACGCACAAACCATTTTTAGCAAGTTTGTTGCTAGAAAGCTAGTCTTGAGAGGGTGAGTTGAAAACAAGTCTTGGTGTGGAAATTTGTGATCCAGACTTGATGAGGGTCAGTTGTAGTACTTCCCACATGTGTGGGAACCTATGTACCTACATATAATCTTCATTATTCACAAGATCCAAACAATTTGATTCTACATCATCTTGTTGAGGTTTTTGGTGCTAGTTCTAGGAAAAGCATCAAAATTTATTTGCCATCAATTAGATTTGACTTAGTGTAATGAGATATAATTAATTGAAGATAAGTTAAATCCCTTTAAATGTGTTTTATAGGTCTTGAAGGACCGTCAATAAGAGAGAGGGAGATGTTGTAAAATTGACTTGATTTGATATGTTTTTGATAGAATTTCATCTTATCTCCATTCTGTCTTTGTGAGGGAGTGTAAGGCCATGACTAGAAGTCCAAAGAAATGGCTAGAAATCAAATTTGGAGTAATCAAAAGAAGTGAAAGCTTTGTGAGTTCGAAGATTCAAATCAGTTCCAATTTTCTTGAACATTGTTTTGTAGATGTTGTACATTTATCAAGGGGGACCTTGCTACTTGAATCTTTGTGAATTTCAAGTGAGTTGCAAGTGAGCAAATTTTGAAAAAGAATTTAGGGAGGGTCGAGAAGTTCAATCTAGTACAAGTCATTAGGAAGATGGGATCCATTGGGGGATTCCTTCTTGAACCTAGTGAGAGGTTAAATTCTACAAACTAGTCAATATAAAAGTGAGGATGGAGTCACTCCTAGTGCTCCAAGACCTCTTTGATATTGTCCTAGATGAAGATGATGAGCCTCTTGGAGGATAGAAGTTAGTAAAATACAAGAAGGCGGCAAGACTAGCACTTCATTGTATTAAGATGAATGTTATTAATGACCTCTTGAAGGAGGTAGCCTCTTGTATTTCAACCAAGGAAGCTTGGGATTCTTTAAAAGATATATATGAATCTAACACCACTTTAAGAGTGCTTCTTCTAAGAAACTAAATCTTACAAAGCATGAGGAGAAGTGATGAAAGTGCACAAGAATAAGTGCTTAGGATCAAGTCTCTCAACAAAGAACTAGCTTCTATAGGAGAGAAGATTCTTGATAATGAGCTTGTACAAGTGAACCTAAACAACCTAGGTGACGAAGTCACAAATTTGTTTCAAAGTTTTGCCATCCAAGACACTTTCCATCAATTGATCAACTCCATAGTGTGCTAGTGGTTGAAGTCCAGAACAATCATTAGAGAAAATTTGAGCACAAAAGGGGCCTTTTAAAAAGATACTTTTAATTTTTATTTTTTCAAAATTTTCTTCCACATGGACCAATCAAAACACTCAAATTTGAAATCTACATAACGTAGCTCCTTCAAATAATTTTTTTTTTTGTTTTAAAAGAACTATAATTTTGCATCGGGGGCAGCCCGTAAATAAGCCATTTTATCTGTAGTATAGTATGGATATCAGCAAAACAATAGTGTAACTTTTGAATGACAACTTTGATTGAGACGATTGTAGTGCCATTAGAAAGCCCTTGATGAGTGCTTTCCAATGACATCCAAGATGATCCAGTTTCAAGTTACGATGAAGAAGTTATGGCTAGTCAAAGTTTTGGTCAGTCAACACTTGGTCAACCTGATATCGGTCTTGAGCACAGTCGACCAGTTTGAGCTCACAACTGATATCAGGTTGACCAACTGTTGACCAACCAAAATTGTGCATGCACTGGCAGCTGAAAAGAAAAAATGCAAGACATGGCATGATCGCAGGTTACAAAAGAAGGATTTTCGCTCCAGAGATCTGGTCTTGATGTATAAAACCAAGGTGATCAAGGGAAAGTTAAAATTCACAGGCGAATGTCCTTATAGGATCAAGAAAATTCTTAATCATGGAGCTGTGAATTTGAAAAAGCTAGATGGGACACCATTCGATACACCCATCAACTGCAGTCAGTTGCACAAATATTGGCCACCGTAGTAAGATAGATCTAGATTGGCGATGGCATGTTACGAAAAGCTATTCTACTAAACCATCACCGCTAGATCTAAGAAGGTCAAGATAAATCAAGCTAGATCCATCCAGATTCAGCCAGATCTGGCAAGATCGGAGAAATCCATCAGAATCCAAGAAGGATCCAGATCCAGATAGGATCAAGAAGGAAGAGATCATCAGACTGACTGATGGATCTACTACCAAGTATCCATCAGAACTTCCAGAGAACCACCAACAGTCAGATCAAGCATGGATGAAGTTGATTACCAATTTACAAAAGTTAAAAATCAGAACATCTCAAGATCACATCTAAAAACACTCTGAAATAGCACTTTTTTCATGATTTTTTGAGATCCTTTGGGAGATAGCCCTTGAAACTTGGACCAGATTTGACCCAGATGCATCCATGAGAATCTCTACAAGAGTTCATGATAGGAAAATCATCATTTTTTAGTGTATGCGAGAGTTTACAGAAGCTGAATTTTCAGAACCCTTGCAGAGCCTCAAGATCATCTTACCAACCCTTGCAAGGTGTCTAAATGAAATCAAAGCAGTAAAATTAGCTTACCCACATGGTCTGATCTTGAAAATCCAATCACAGAAACAAGTTGTGCGAGAGATCACTTCTTGCAAGAGTTGAACCCTCGCAGAACCTTCGCATAGCAGTCAAATCACATTCTGAACTCTCGCAGACTTCCCTGAGGTCTTAGAATTTTGTAAAGAAGGTGCCTGCCAAAATTTGGATGGAGCTGAGCAAGGGAAAGTGAATTTCACCTAATACGCACTCTAAATTCTGCTATATAAGGGCTGAATTCGAGTCATTTGTTACCTTTGCTAGCGAAGCTCTACCGAATTTTACACTGAAATTACCAAGTTCTCCGTTTGCGACCAAAATTCCTACCAGCTATCATCTGATCATACTAAACACCAATCTGTGCTCTGAACTACACTTCTTGTCATCCAACACTCGTTATTCACAGTTTTATGTTGTTCTATTTTCCACCATTTTTCCTATGTTTTTGACCTCTAATCATCACTGCTAACATGGCCTCCTCATCCTCTGAAGACTCTGGCGCCAAACAGGTGATCCAGCGTGACATCCTCGAGGCCACACAGATTTGGCCTCTACCCTCTGATGCTCTAATCCAACCATGGCTATAGACAGCCGGTCCACTTCTAGAGGCAATGGGATTTTACCCGGCGCTCTTCCATTCTGAGATTAACATGGGCCTCGCCCTTCATGCCTACGCCACCTGGGACGAGAAAAAGACTCGCTTCCACTTCCTGTACCAAGGTACCATATACAAGGTCAGGATTAACACAAACTCAATGGTCACCATTGGCATTATGTCCGGTGATCATCAATTCATCTTCCATCGCCACGCCAAAAGTCTGATGAAACCTTTCGGCACCCAAATCGCACCAGAAGTCCCCATACAGACTAACAATGGTTACTTGATAGAGGCTATCACAGAACCTATCATTTAGGCGGCTGCGCATTTGTTGAATAACTTTCTGGTCATTTCAATATTTTGCAAAGACAGAATCCAGTCTAAGCTGCTGAGTCAGATAGTGGAATCCTTTCTAGAAATCCTTGGTCCCTCAGTTGTGCCATACGACTGGCATAGCTTCCTCATTCGAGAACTAACCAGCTCCATCAAATCCAACAACCATGAGTGAATCGCAGCAGGCCCCCTGTTGTGTAACTTTGCCTACGCACTTCTCGAGACGAAGGTGCGCAATTTCCAGCACTCATCCCTTTTGTCTACCCTCGTGCCACACACTAAACTTTATCCGCCATCTCAAGCATCCACCTCCTCCCAACCTGCAGTTATTAATACAACGGCCAGCAAACGAATGTGTGGCGCTGTCTCTACATCCACATCTCCACATACTACCCGAAGATGTCCCTCCACTACCGCACTAACCAATCCATCAACCACCGCCACTTCTTCTTCCATGCAACCCCCCACTCCGATTGTCCATCCACATCTCTTCTGTCTCCATCCCCATTTCTTCTGTTGATATCATTCCTATCTCTCTTCCAGTATCTACTACTCCATCCATCACCATCGCATCTTCCATCACACCTGCCGCCACCGTTGCTTCCATTCCATTCAATCCTTTTGATTCTCAATTGTCTCCCGACACTCTGGCATGGATGCAAGTCATCAATTTTTCACCCCCATGCCAGACACTTTCTGCTCCATCCTCACCTTCTTCCATAATCCACACCAACCTCCAGTTCCCTTCTATTCCTCCCATCCTCTCGTTCGAACAAACCGTTCTCACTCTTGTTTCCACAATTGCTTCTCAAACCCCACCCGCTTCGCCAACAAAGGTTGCCGAGGGCAACCAACCATTGCTTGATGACGCATTTGTCCAAACAGTGTTTGTACCATCGCCAGATCGGACTGATCCTACCGCCCCAAATGGCATTAGGTCCAATGAGAACCTGATAGAAGACAATGACGACGGTACTCCACAAGTTGTTGAGGCCAATACAACACAAGCCCCTGCCAGTGCCAATGTACTGCTCCCACAGATCTAACGGCGGCGTACCAAACTCTGGTGAAATACATCCTGGATGCGGTAGCGGCCAAAGCCATTCTAGAAAGCAGGGTACTACATCTGATGACAAGTAACACACAACTGCGAGCAGACCTCACCAAGCTACAGCAAGAGCTAATTTTGGCTCAATAACACAAACAAACAGGGAACCAGGAGATTGCCAAGCTATAGAAGAAGGAGAAGGGCCTCAACAACTATATCCAAAGCCTCTCCAAAGCGCTGACTGAGGCATCCACAAAGGTGCGGGAGCTTCAATTTGAAGCGTCCCAATGGCTTGCTCCCATCCAGGTGCAACTAAACCTTTTGGAAGCAGAGAATACATGCCTGGGAATGGAGGTCAAAGTCCTACAAGAAGAAAAGCTCGTCTAGTTAGCTCAATCTGCACCGGACTCAAGGCCGCTTTCTCAATCTTCTACGGCATCAGGTGCAGGTTTATAGCCAAACCTTAAACAACTACCAGACAAAGTTCAACAAATATCAGACAAGCGCAACGCACGAGCTCGCGTAGGCCAAGCAAGCCCTCAAGGCCTACCAGAAATTCATGGAAACGAAGGCCCAACCCACTCTCGTGGTAATTCCATTGCCACCTACTTTTGACGCTGCATGGGCCAGTACAAGCCAAGACCAGAGCCAGCAGACAGCAGGGGGATTCAACAAGATCAAGGGTCCGAAGGCCAGGACCAATGACAGACGGCTACGGCTGCTGAGACGCAAGACCAGGGTCAAGGCGCAACTACAAACCGAAGCTAAGCCACATCATCCAGAGGTTCGCGCACGATATCTGCCAGTCGGGCCTTTCGAAGACCAAAGTCCATGAAGGAGAAAATCGACGAATTTCTATCAAAGTATCCCTACGAGTCATCAAGAGGTGGCTGATAGATATCGTTTTCTGCTCATACAATCAAGGGCAACGAACTACAAGTATTATCCGCTCTCCAACCACAACCAGAGTGGCGTCAACAGTTGTTCGAAAGAGACCCTACAGCCATCAGGGCCTACGTGACGAGTCCACAACAATTACGGGTGAACGTGCACTTCCTGTCATGTCCACAAAGATTCAAATGGGCGGAATGTGACACCCCTCTGGACAAGATCACACTGCAAAATTTTAATTGGCCAATAATACCATCGGAATATGGGTAGACTATGGATGTAGATGCCAGAAGGACTCTCACTGCATTCGCCAACTAATATATCAATTGCCCTGATCCAATAGTCCATGCGACAGCCACTTACACTCGGGACTTGGAACAACTGATGGGGATCGAAACTAAATGGGACAATTTTCTCCCATCCATATTCTTTGATGTTAATAAGGTGCTACCTTCAAACAAAATCGAAGATCAGCTGCCAATAGCTCGTGTCTATTACCGAGCTGCGCTTCAGGGTGATCCATGGACACGCCGATTCCAAAGATGGGTCGACCAAGATTGGTTGCGGGGGGCCCACAAGTCTTTTCACACGCCAAAGGACTTGAAGAAATTGGACTGCCTCAACTTTATGGAGGACGTCACCACCTACCTTATCCAGCAAAGGCGGGCGAAGAAAATGCTCTACTAAACCAGCAAATGCCGAGGGACCGACACTACTTTAGGTCGTGGGTCCTGTTGGGGGTATTCCCAACAAAGTGTAAATAAATAAAATCATCCAATAAAATGTGTTGTGAGGACATGACATCCTGCGCGTGTAAGCCCATGGCCCAATGAGCATGCAAGTAAAGTTGTAAATAAAATAAACTTGACTTGGGCCTTGGAATTAAAATAAAACTAGAGGCCCAAAGTCATTTTTAAACTTAGAGATTACTTTTTAGAGTTGGGTCCAAATTGGGACTCGCATGAATCTTATGATTACTTTTACAAGTAGAAGTGAGGAAGTCCTCCAAATCCAAGGTAGAGCCTCCAAATGTCCTCCAAGCAACCTGCAAGCTTCAAGATGCTTCCCAACTCCAAGCTAGGATGCCTCCACCTGCAAGTAAGGATCTGCAAGCCTCCAAGGATCTCTCCTCCACCTGTGTCCCTACTCTTTAAACACAAAGATAGATAACAAGATGGCCTCAAGTATTCACCACCCAACCATAGCTAGATCCAAGCTCCAAGCAAGACCTATCTAGCACCCCCTTGCTAACCATAAACAAATCACAAGCATACCACAACACTCCATAGCATACTCAAGATCCAAACCCTACTTATGTCCCATACCATAATCAAGATCCAAACCTCAAGCATACTACCACAAGAAAGCACTCTACACACTAGTAGCAACACTAGAGCATAAGCCAAGCAAACAAGAGCGATCTCCCCTCCACAATGGGCGCCCTACTACCCTCATATGGATGGCCCATGGAACCCCCAATGCACTATGGAGTTCCATGCTCATCCAATGAGAGAGAGAGAAGCCTAGGGGAGTTAAAGAATCTCCAAGAGCCTCCATAGGCTTATGGAATGTCAAGAGACTCCTTCCATAACCTATGAATCTTTGAATGCCTTTCTTGTGGGAGTTGGGGACTCAATGGACACTTTAGAAGGGTGCCCTCCTACTAGGTCCCATTGCCCAAGTTGTGCAAGTATACTTTGGTCCTAGACCAATAAAGTGATATGGTTCAAGGTTGAGGCCCAAGGTTTAGAAAAATAGTCATCCAATGACTTTCTAACACCTCACTAGGTTCCATACCTCCATCCAAGGCATAGACACCTACCTTCCCTTAATCAAGGACACTAGTACCTTAATCTAAGGCACCTACCCTTAATAGTAAGGGTACCCCTTATCCAAGGGTCACGTGACCCCATACCTCCAACTAAGGTATAGTCACTTGCATGTCCTTATCCAAGGGCACATACCCTTAATCCTAAGGGTACCTCGCCATATAGCCCCCAACACTAAATGGACTATTAGGGGTCTGAAGTACTGCTAGTTACATAGGTATGTAACAATTACCAATGTACTTTTTGTGGACCCTTGGATCAAATTGAGTCCAAGATGAATGGATAGGATCATTGTGAATATTAGCCAATAGGATTGAGGGGCAAGGGCCTTCCCCATTTTATAAAAAGACACCACTTGTACACTATTTTCATGCTTCATGAGAAGGAGAAAACTCTACCAATTTTGGAAGAGAAGCATCCTCATTTGCAATTCAATGCTTGCTATTGCTCTTGTTGTTTTCAATTGCTTTCAAGTTCATGCTTTTTGGTTTCAATAGTTTATGTTTCTCCTTTAGCAAGTATAATGTGCATTTGAGCTAACTTCCACCCTCCCTCTATCTCTATCTTCTATCTTCTTTTCCCTCCATCTTTTCTAATCATCCCCTTCCTTTCACCTACAATCATGATGAATGTTAGTGTAGAGGAGTAGAGTTAAGAGAGAGTAGTGTTAATGGTGAGTAGAGTTAAGGGAGAAAGTAGGAAACTAACTAAAAATAGCATCTATGCATAGTTAGGTACCTATCCAGTGATCTAACCCTTGTTGACAGGTGGGAAGGCTATACTACGCGAGATCTTCGACCCTACACACATTTGAGAGAGTAAAAATTTAGAGAAGAAAGGAGGGTTGTTGGGATGAGTAGGAGTTAGATTAAATTCCAACACTCTCCCTTAAGCTAACTATTATGAATCTGATCTACAATTGAGATTTAACATACCTACTAAAGTAGAATGGTTATCTCTAGACAATGGTTTTGTCAAAATATCAACCAACATACTGTCTGTATGACAGTAACTTAGTACAACATCTTTACTCTGGACTTTCTCTCTAAGAAAATGGAATTGAACTTCTATATGCTTAGTTCTATTATGAGTTCGTGGGTTCAAAGATAGAGCTATGTAGCTCTGATTGTCGCACTGGAGTATTGTTGGACTAATTTGTGGAAATTGCAGATCCTACAACAGCCTCCTTAGCCAAATTATCTCCTTCACTATTGATGTAGCTGCAACATATTCAGATTCTGTGGAGGATAGAGAAATGCATTTTTGCTTTCTGCTGTTCCATGAGATGGGTCCTCCTGCAAGGAAACAGATGTAGCCTGATGTGGATTTTCTGGTATCCACATCTCCAACCCAATTTGAATATGAATAAAAGTGGTCAATGTAAGTGCAGCTTCTATTTTGCCATTATAGCGCAAAACATAGTGCTTTGTAGCTTGAATGTACCTCAGTGTTCTTTGCAAAGCTTTCCAATGCTGTAGTTCTGGATTGAACATGTACTAAGACAATATGCTTACTACATATGCTAAATCAAGTAATGTGCAGATCATAGAATACATAATAGATCATATGACAGACTGACACATTTATTGCTGATCTGCTTGAGATTTTGGACACTTGTCTTTGGACAGCTTAGCTCATGGATCCATAGGTGTGTCTATGGGTTGCAGTCCTCCATGCCATATCTACAAAGTACATCAGTCAAGTAGGATTCTTGGCTGATGCTCCTTGCCTTGAAGGACGTAACCTTCTGATTGATAGATGAATATATCTTCTTGTATAAATTCATGTAGGAATGTCGTCTGGACATCCATCTGGTGAATGTCTAGATCTTCTACATCAACTATAGCTAGTAAGGTACGAATAGACTGATGCTTTACCACTGGACTAAAGGTCTCAGTGTAGTCTATCCCATATACTTGTTCAAAGTCTTTAATCACCAGTCTAGCTTTCCATTTGGATATTGATCCATCTAGCTTGATCTTCAGCTTAAAGATCCACTTGGAGTCAATTGGTTTTACACCAGTAGGAGGATTGACAAGGCTCCAGGTCTTGTTCTTCATTAGAGACTGGTACTCAGCATCCATGGCAGCCTTCCAATTGTCTACATTGGGCATTAATAGAGCTTCTACAACTGGGCCAGGTTCATCGTGACTGATGAATGCCTGAGGGACAAAACAATCAGGCTGTTGTCATTGTCTTGCATACCTTCGAGCTACAGGTGCTTGAGTGGATGATTCTCCTTGGTGAATGACTGAGATCGTAGCATCTTGTGGTTGAACAATCGCGGGTTGTGAAAAATACAAAAATTATGCTTGGTCAAAGCCAAATCCATGTATATAGGATGATTACACATGTGTAGATCCTATTCCCACGTGTGAAATTAGTCTAGTTATCATGTACCATAAAGATATAGGTTGTACATATGATTTAATTCAAGTTCTAGAGGCTAAAAAGACCAAAAACTCATTTTCTAGTCATATGACATATGGCATCAATCTATTGATTGCATGAGCCACATCCTTAGGTTAGGTGTCACATTCCTTGTGTAGAGGACATCTTGTGAAGGATTTCAGATCATTCAAGATCCAATCCAAGTCCCAAATCTTTGGTTACAATAAGGAGCAAACCAACAATCCTGCCAATGTAGAAAAATCAGCATCTACATACAAAATGAGATGCAAACTCTAAGAGATATTGATCAAACATGAACCAAAACATAAAATATGTTTGCTGTTCGTACAATTACAATACCCTACTGTATTTCACACGTGTGGAACCGAAAATAGCAATAAATGATCATTCTACACATAGAATTGCAAGATAACACCAAGATAGTGCACCAATGAGTAGTAGAACCCAAAGAGAACCATGTATAATGATGAAATGAGAGAGAGAAGAGAGAAGATATGTCTCTCCAATAGTTACATCCTTTTATAGAGTTTCCAAACCCTATTTGGCTACTTGGCTTTCCCTCCAAAATGTAAACCCTACTATTTTTGGGTCTAGATTCAATGTACCCAAAGTTCAAATTTGAATCTCTCTCAAACTCGACTACCAACTTTCCCACACTTTCCAAAAGTGTTTATTGAATGTAGTTTAAACTAATATAACTTCAAAAAGTTTATCTCTAAGTCTAAAATGAGTTTTGGCCTCTTATTAACAATTTACCAAAATGTGACTAAACTAGACTAAACTAGTTGAAATCTCTCACACTCCCTCTTCAACTAGTTTTGGCATAGTTTTGACAATAGAACTTTGATCCAACTTTAGAATGATCTCCATCCTAAGTATAGATCTTCTTTCTAAGGTTCTAAAGTATCTTTCATAATTGATATAGAGAATAGTGTCCAAATTGGATGCTTCACTATTTCTTACATCAATTTTACACATCAAGATATAACTAGAACATGAAGAACCAAATAGAATGTAAATGAAATGATTCCTCCATGTTTCAAACTTTGAACTCTCTGGAAAATTACAGCAACCAAACAATAAATGTGAGTGATGACCATTTGCTTGCTTGTCTCCTCCAACTTTGTCCTTTCTTGATATGTCTCCACCATAAAACTCCATGAATGTGCCTCCATCTCCATCTTGCCACAAGACACCATCAAACCTTGGAAATCCATGAGTAGGTGAGTATATACATGATGCAAATCTAGCACCACATGACTCCATAAACCAAGTAATTTGCACTAGTCCATCTTCAAGATCTACTTGACACAAGAAAATGACCATGAATTCACCAAAAATTGACAATCCCCAAGTATTGGCACCAAGTAGCTCAACACTTGAGAACTTAGCCATGGATGAGTGACATAATGAACCTCCAATAACTTCATTTCCATCAGCAAAACCAGCCAAGAATGCTAGTACAACTCCAACAATAAGATATTGCAAGACAATGTAGCTAGTTTGTCCATATCTTGACAATTTGCACACATCCACATGAAATAGCTCAAACATGAGATAGAACAAGTAAAGTAAACTTGAACAACACTTCCTTGCTGCTCCTTTGACCTTACTTGAGTCTTCAATAAGCTGCAAAAATAGATCCATAACATCTTTGCCAAATAACCTTCCTTTGATACTCTTGACTAGCTCCAAATTGCCACCTTTCCTTTTGTGTTGTTGAAGCCCTTTAAGACCAACCTCTTGATCTTCCTCTTGATCATCAAAGTCATTAAACAAACTTTTTTTTTCAGATCCATTACTTGATTTTCTAGTATGAAAAACATGAGAACCAATATCCACTTGCATAGCTTCATCTACACAAGAAAATTCTTCAAAACATGTGAATAAAGCAAAGTGAGTCGCTTCCATGTGCTTAACTTTCTCTTGATCATCAAAGATATCAAAGATATGAATATCTTCAGACCTGAACCTCTGGAAATACTCCCTCTCAAACATATGATCTAGATTCAACAAGATCTCATCAATGCTTGATCTCGATCTCCCACAAAGGTTAGTGAAAACAATGTCACCAATGTCACCATCATAAATCAAAAGATAGATTCCAAATTTTCCATCCAACATGAAGTAGAGTAGGTGAAGATGAGTATCAAACCTAATAAATCCAGCCCTCTTGAGTCCATAACAAACCTCAATAAGCTCACCAATGAGATCTCCCTTGCCTTGAAGAAATTGCCTCTCGATTTGTTCCATGTAGTCTTCTCCAACCAACTTTTTGCCATCTTGATCATGAGTGATCAATTCATAATCATAGAATCCTTTGAGTTGATGAAGAGATGTGAGATCCATGCCTTGGATCTTCCCAAGAACCAATCTTTCATTGCTCTTTCCTTCATAAGACTCCCTCTTAATGATTGCATCATAAGAAGTAGAAACCTCAAAAACATTAGAAGCCATGAAAAAAATGATTAGTACATTCAACATAAGAATGATTGAAGTACTCTCTTTTTTCAAACAAGAACTTCTACTCAATGTTTTAGGTAATGACTCACATGATAATGATTCCTCCTCACTATCATTCAAAATGACATCATTCAAAGTACATCCTACTTTGAACTCTTCACATACTTCTCTTCTTCTTGACTTGTGACTATCTCCCTCACCAAGTCTCTTGATAGAACCATTTGATCTACTCTCTTTATGAAGACATGTGACTCCACTTGCTGGAAAAATGACTTTCTTGGACTCATAACAAAAGAATGTAGAAGAACCACCTCCTTCATGCATGCACCTAGCAACATCCTTTTCCATATGATCAAAGAAATCATTAGCAACAATCTTTTCCAAGGAAGAACCTTCACCTCCATTGATGAAGTTAGCTCTTTCCTTATCTTTTGCATGCTTGCACTTGCCATGAAGAACCATTGAAACACCATCATTATCCTCAAGACTAGCCAAGTTAGCACAAAGATGAACATCTCCAAGAAGCATATTAGATCTTGACCTAGATCTAGCATAAGGAAGCTTGTTAGACTTTGCATAAGATCCAACAATCTTATTGATGCTAAAAGATAACTTTGGAAAGTTGAGACCAATCTCCTTTTCCATTCCATCCTTTTTGTTAGCCATAACAAAAGCATCAAGCTTAAAAAGTCTACCTTGTCTATTGCCCCTAGCAACCAAGATTTCTTCCTTTGTAATGAAACAAGCATCACCACCAAACTTTACCATGTATCCTTTCTTTATCATTTGACCAACACTTAGCAAATTCTTTGAAAGTGAAGGAATGTAAAGAACACCATCAAGTCTTGCTTTCCTATTAGTAGAGAGACAAATAGGAATTGAACCAATACCTTCAATCACACACTCACCACCATTGGCCATGTGAATTGCTTTCTTGGCTCCATCATAAGTGACCAAAGAAGTAAAGAACTCCTTGTGACTAGTCATGTGTGAGCTAGCTCCACTATCAATCCACCATGAATCTTTGTCACCTTCACTTGATATTGGACTTGATGAACACATCAAAAGAGAATCACCACCACCTAGACCCTCATCATTAGTAGTAAAGTTGATTTGCTTGCTACCTTCATCTCTTTGCTTCTTCAAACATTCATTTGCAAAATGCCCTTTGATTCCACAATAAAAGCATTTCAACTTAGACTTATCTTTCTTTTTTTCAAAAGAAGAAGTCTCACCTTGATCTTGCCCTTTAGACCACTTGCCTTTGCCTTTGCCCTTGAACTTGCCTTTGATGAACATAGCATCCTCTTCATAATGAGATGTCGATGTAGATCCACCTCCTCTTGATTGAAGCCTATACTCCTCATTCACCAAGATCTCTTGCAAATCCACAATACTTGGCAAAGTCTTTTGAATAGCAAAACTTTGAACAAGATTAGCATGATCATCCAACAAGCCATTAAGTATAACTTGAACAAGCTCTACCTCCTTAATGCTTTCATCAATACATGCTAACTCATCATTGAATGCCTTAACCCTCAAAACAAAAGCATGAGTACTCTCTTCCCTCTTTTGCAAACTTTGAAAGATTTGCCTCCTAAGAGTAAGCACTCTTGATGTAGACTTGGATTCATAAAGCTTTTTCAAAATTTCCCAAGCCTCCAAAGATGATGTGCACTTACCAACTTCCTTGAGAAGTTCATTGGTAACATTCATCTTAATCATGTGTAGAGCTTTCTTTGCTCTCTTGTCATACCTCACTTGATCTTGAGGTGCTTGAGGTCTCTCCTCCACACCTGCAACAATCTCCATCAACTCATTCATCTCCAATAAGGACTCCATCCTCACCTTCCAAGTAGAATAGTTGATTGAGGTAAGCCTATCATTGCTCTCCAACATAAATCCACCACTTGTAGCCATGTTGAAGTGACCTGATCTTCTCTTTCAACCTGTTCCAATGCACAAAGCACTCTCTTGAATGTCAAAAAATGAACTCAAGAAGAAATCACAAAGATATGGAACCTCTCAAATCTCTTCTAGCACTTCTAACTAGAAAATCAACACATAGAATAGTGAAATCTTGATCAACCTATGATCTATCCTCAATCTAATGATTCTTGCCACTTCCTAAGATTGAAACACACTCAAATAAAGTTCAGTAACCTCACAAACTAGAGATCCAATCAAAATTAGGGTTTTGACAAAATCACAAAAAATTGAATATCTCAAATTCTACATGCAATTTCTAGAAACTTGGTATATCTTCTTGTAGACTCCAATGAGACCTTCCTAATGCACCAAAAATCATCTAATTCCAGTAAGCCAAGTGTTAAATCGGAATTGATCAAGTATATAACCCTATATTGAGTTTTGACCTACAAAAGATCAATTCTACACATGCAAAAATGCTGATTTTTGAGTAGAGATCAATCTAGCATGCTCTAGCATTGGTAACTCCTCAAACTTCTTGCTAAAGATGGCTGATCCTTTCATAACCTGAAACACAAGAGCTCTGATACCATGTGAAGGATTTCAGATCATTCAAGATCCAATCCAAGTCCCAAATCTTTGGTTACAATAAGGAGCAAACCAACAATCCTGCCAATGTAGAAAAATCAGCATCTACATACAAAATGAGATGCAAACTCTAAGAGATATTGATCAAACATGAACCAAAACATAAAATATGTTTGCTGTTCGTACAATTACAATACCCTACTGTATTTCACACGTGTGGAACCGAAAATAGCAATAAATGATCATTCTACACATAGAATTGCAAGATAACACCAAGATAGTGCACCAATGAGTAGTAGAACCCAAAGAGAACCATGTATAATGATGAAATGAGAGAGAGAAGAGAGAAGATATGTCTCTCCAATAGTTACATCCTTTTATAGAGTTTCCAAACCCTATTTGGCTACTTGGCTTTCCCTCCAAAATGTAAACCCTACTATTTTTGGGTCTAGATTCAATGTACCCAAAGTTCAAATTTGAATCTCTCTCAAACTCGACTACCAACTTTCCCACACTTTCCAAAAGTGTTTATTGAATGTAGTTTAAACTAATATAACTTCAAAAAGTTTATCTCTAAGTCTAAAATGAGTTTTGGCCTCTTATTAACAATTTACCAAAATGTGACTAAACTAGACTAAACTAGTTGAAATCTCTCACACATCTCACACGTGTGGAATAAGCTGAAGTAGACGAGTTTTGACTTCTAGAAGGTTTCTTAGTAGATCTCCATATAGTAGAAAAATGGACTAAAAGTGCTCAAAATAGAAAGTTTGATCCAAGTGTCAATTTTGCATGATGATTCACCATATGACAAAGCCTCACACATGTGAGATCTGATGCATGATCAGTACCTCGAGCTCCACGAAATGTATATAGCGGAGGCATATTTGACCATAATCAACATAAAAAACACCAATACTAGACTCATAGATTGATTTTAAAGATTCCCAAGTCTCTTTAGCACTTTCACATGATGATACTTCTCTCAAAAGATCATTGCTTACATTCATCTTAACATAATGAAGTGCAAGCATGGACCTCTTCTTGTATCTCACTAATTCATGTGTACCTAGAGGTTCATCGTCATCATTCATTAGAAACTCATAAAGATCCTGGAGCACCTGAGTGACTCCATCCTCACTTTCCAAATAGCATAATTGGTAGAATTTAACCTCTCACTAGCTTCTAGAAGGTAGGCTCCCACTGATCCCATCTTACTAGTGAAATTCTACACACAAGATATAGATTTGGTTGAACTTGGAACTCACAAAGGTTTCTTACTTGCAGTGTTTCACACAAATTTGATTTCTAATCCAACAGATGGACTTGTAGTCATAGTTCTATCACTCCCTCACAAAGCTGGAATGAACACAAGATGAAATGAAAACTACTCTAAAGCAAATCTTGCCAATCTTGGCTATTTTTGGACAGTAGAATGACTCTCTCTCTCTCTCTCTCTCTCGCTCTCTCTCTCTCTCTCTCTCTCTCTCTCTCTCTCTCTCTCTCTCTCTCTCTCTCTCTGTCTCTCTCTCTCTCTCTCTCTCTCTCTCTCTCTCTATTACTTTGATGTACTTTCAAGACCTGTTTTCCACTTTAAGAAGGTCTGAAATCAGCCTAGATTAATTAGATTTCGTGAAACAAATTCAAAACTAATTAATGACAAGTGATCTTGGTAGCTTATCCTAGGATTTGCATGAAAAATTACATCAAACTAACACCAGATGAAATTATAGTGACCCAATGAATATAGGGGTTTAAATGATGGTTAAGAGTTGCCCACATGTGTGAACAGTATAAATTTTGATCCACAAGAAGTTTGGGATCAAATCCCCTCACCAATTCCAGGATACCAGCTCGCCCTTCCAATACTAGCTTTTTGCACCAAAAACCTGCTAAAATTGGATTAGTTTTACGCTGATCAATAGCCTTGTACTTGGATTTGATACCATGTGAAAAGTACAGTACTAAGGACCATAAATGGACCTTTGAATGATCCACAAGGTTGATTGTGTGCTTGTTAAACAATCTATCAAATACTAATCATCAGAAAACAAGATCTAGTTTAGCAGCTTGACAGAAAACAAGTAGAGAAAATAAGAAACTTGATCATAAACTATAATCCGCGTTCTCACACGTGAAGATCAGGTTGTAGTACGGCCTGTAGACAGAGTTTGAAGTGTGCCAAAGCTGGGTTTCATTGGAATCAATTACAATCACAATACATAGAGAGAAAATCCAAGTTTCTCCTTGAGGCTCCAAAAAGTTTCTATCTCCTCACTATGGAGAATGGAAATACATAGTAAAAGACACTTCCTTTGCAAAGTTAGTTGAAAATCCAACATATAATAAGGAAGTAGACTCAACTCTCTTGCCCTAAAGTGAAAACCCTAGCCCCGATCTAAGAGTCATGCTTGGTAGGTGCATGGTAGGTACAAATCTCATCACAAATCATGGTCTAGATCCTACAAAGTAGGAATCACTACCAAATGGACACAACCACTCCTCTTAACTCGTGGTAACCTACATTAGGTGTGGATTGACAAGTGGCACTTTGGCCATTCAAGTGTCTCACAAAAAATATTGACAGAATATACAACATTCTACATGGCTAGATTTGCCAATGTAAGCAATTTTTCACAGGACTGAGGTGAGTAGCTGGTTTGTAGTTGTATTCCATTGGCCTTGTAGAAGTCTATGAATTTGTTGGAGATAAATACTCCCCCTGCATCAGAGCATAGATCTTTGATTTTTCTTTGGGTCGATTTTTTTGATGATGCCTTGAACTGCATGAAGAAGTTTAGAGTATCATATTTGTTCTTCAAGAAAAATGTTGCAGTCCTCCGAGAGAAGTCATCACCCTGTGGAAATAGTCTGCATAGGCATGTGTACAAAATCTAGCAAATTTGTAGAAGTACATTTTAAATCTGAAATGATAGAACTTCTAACATGCTTGCTAAAAATACAGCTTTTACATGGAGTATCAGATTTATTAGTGGAAGGAATATCTTGCACTAAATTTTGATTTGACATTTGTTGAATACAACTGGAATTTAAATGGCCACAACATGTCATTTGATTCAGAAGTTGTTGTATACAAAGCTTGACAAATAGAAGCATTGTAGTGGCTAAGTTTGTAGAGATTGCCACTTCTTCTCCCGAAAGCTAAAACTTTATGGGACTTGTCAAAGATGGTGCAACCATTTGTGTCAAATTCGACCTTCCGACCAAAATTTGTAATTCTACTAACTGAGAGCAAACTTTTGGTCAAGTTTGAAATATGTAAAACATTGGACAACAACCTAACATCATCTTTCTGGAATTCGACCCTGACTGTTCCTTCACCTTCAATGGAGTGGGATGAGTTGTCTCCAAGTTGAACAACTATAGAATGAGAGAAGGGCTTGCAGCTTTGGAACCAGTTACGATGGTGAGTCACGTGTTGTGTTGCTCCAGAGTCCAAGTACAAGGAATAGATATCTTGTAAATTTTTGACCTTGGTCAAGAAGGTAGCTTTATCTTCTTTTTCATGCTGGATCGAGTAACTGGTTGAGGTAGCATTTTCTTGTTGTTGGAACTGCATCTTCTTCTCATTGTTGTACTGAGTGTTCTGTAGTCCTTGATGAGATGGCCAGTTCTCTTACAATAGTTACAGAATAGGTTATGCCTGTTGGAATTTGATGGTCAGCCTCAAATCCATTTGTTAATGAGCATCCTGAAAACTTTACAAAACCAAGAAAACAGAAGGCTCGAAATTTTTCTTAGTAGGAAAATTCTGACCTTGGGTCAGGTCGAATTGGTTCAAAATTTTTTCGAACCTTCACTAAATTATCCGAGCGCCTTTGAACAATGTTTGATTCGGATCGGGTCTAATTTTTTCGACCCCGAAAAATTTGACCCACAATATGTTTTTCAAACTAGTACATATTTTTTGATCCTTTGTATAAAATTCGAACCTATGTAATTTTCGAACACTGTCGGTCAGAAATCCTGACCCAACGACTTCGCGTTGGAAGTCCACCTACATTGTATAGTTTGAGACAGTTGTAATAACTATAGAAAATATCAGTTCTAGATATTTTTGAGTAGTATATCAAGATATATATATATATATATATATATATATATATATATATATATATATATATATATATATATATATATATATATATATATATATATATATATATATATATATATATATATATATATATATATATATATATATATATATATTCATTAGAAAACTTCTTCAACAATTTTGATAATCATCTGATATCTTAAACCTTCTGATAATTGTATTTTTGATCAATCACATTAATCTGTACCAGCGTTATCACGCTCAACAAGCTGAAGTAATAACTTCAAGCCATTGTACTCATCTACTATAATAATCAAAGTACGATTTGTTCTACAGTTGTTGTTGGCAATTGCTCATTTGTTTGATCCATCATTTTGAACTATCCTGTTGCTAATTGTTGCATTTCCAAACCATTTATCTAGCTCGCTCCCAGCTTCCGCACAACCCACTAATTTTTGACAAGGTATCAGAGTGGACATTCAAGTAGTCTACTTCTCATTGCGGATTATAAGTCTTGTTTCTATCAGGACAACAAACTAGCAAGCGCACCCCGATGGAAGTAAATACCATCTTTGGAAGCTCAATATGAAGACCATACTATTAGCCAACGAACTGTGGGATGTTGTTGATGGCACAGAACTGAAGCCAGAAGGTGAAGCAGTTGCTATCACTAAATGGAGACTAAAGGATGGCAAGACATTTGCCTACATCACTCTCAACATCAAAGACACCCAAATCAGTCATATAAGAGCTGCTCAGACTGCTAAGAATGCATGGGACATTCTAGCAATTCTATATTATATCTGAGATCTGATGACTGAGTGAACAAGTGTTTCGAGTCATCTCAGCATTTTTTAAAATCTCATGGAGCAATGAATTCAACTGGCTCAGAAATTCAAAACTCTGATGCTATTATGACTCTATTATTGAGTCCACCTGAAGCCTATGAAAATTGGGTAATGGCAATTTCGATCCAAGAGAATCTAACTCAATCAAGAATTATCTCACTTCTTCTACAAGAAGAAATCAGAAGATCAGCTTCCCCCTCAGGATCAGATCATCTAGCATTGTATTCCAAACATCATAAATTTAGATCAAACAGATCTACATAGTCAGATTATCCTGACAAAAGGAGCAATATGCAGTCTAGGTCTAAGGGTCAAATTTTGAGTCTTCATCATTCCAGCCAAAGCAGAGCCTATTATGCAAATACTGTAAGAGAATTGGCCATCTTATCAGGGACTATAGAACTTTAAAATTCAATAATGAGAAGAAGCAGCAGTTCCAACAACAAGCAAAGTTTGCTTCAGGCAGTTTTTTGATCCAACAACAAAATGAAGATGAAGCAGCCTTCTTGACCAAGGTCGGAGAAAATCAGGATATCAATTCCTGGTATCTAGACTCGAGAGAAACTCAACATATGACTCACCACAAGGACTGGTTCAAGGACTATCAATCATACACCCACTCTCGAATTGTACAACTTGGTGACAACTCAAAACATATTATTGAGGGTGAAAGAACAATCAAGGTCGAATTTCAGAGGGGTGAAGTCAAGTTGCTGACCAACGTTCTCTGCTTTCCAAATCTGACCAAAAATCTGCTCTTAGTTAGCAGAATTACAAATTTGCGTCAAAAGGTCAAATTCAACACACAAAGCTACACGATTTTTGACAAGTCCCAAAAAGTTTTAGCTTTTGGGAGAAGTAAGTGGCAGTCTTTAGAAAATCAGCCACTACAATTTTTCTAGTTATCAAGCTCTTTAACTTTCACTTCTGAATCAACTGATATGCCTTTGCATTTTAGATTAGGCCATCACAATTGTAATAGTATTCACAAATCTCCAAACGGAATTTAGTACAAGATCAGTCTCCAATTAGCAAATCCGAACCTTCATGCAAAAGTTGTATAATCAGCAAGTATGCTAGAAGTCCTACAATTTCTGATACAGTCCATACTTCTAGAAATTTTCTAGATCTTGTACACAGGGACATTTGTGGCCCTATGCATATTGTTTCCACAAGGGGAGCTATTTGCGTATTGGCTTTTATTGATAACTTATCTTGGAGGACTGCAACTTATTTCTTGAAGGAAAAATTTGATACCTTTAAATTCTTCATGATCTATGCTATGATGGAGGGGGAGTATTTATCCCCACCGAGTTCAAAGTCTATTACAAGGCCAATTGAATACAGCTACAAATCAGCTACTCACCTCAGTCCAAAGGTACAACTCAAGAGAAGAATCAGACACTCATTCCTACTGCCAAGAGCGTGCTGGCCCATGCCTCTCTTCCAAAGAAATTCTGGGCAGAAGATGTTACCAAGTAGCCTACTTACAAAATTGATCCATCAACAAAGCCTTGAATGGCAAGACACCTTATGAGATGTGGACAAGATCAAATCCATCACTCACAATATTAGAGTGTTTGGATGCAAAGCTTTCAATCGGATCTCTGCCGATCAACAACAAAATCCAACCCAATAATCGAACAGTCAAAATCCGACCCTAGGGTCGAGAAATCCAAGTACAATTCAAGTTTCGACCAGTAGTAAATCAATTTTTATTGGCTACTCTCCAGATCAGAAGGCATACAAGCTCTACAACCTGGACAATCAACAAGATTTCACAAGTAGAAATGTTATTTTTCTGGAAGACCAATTTTCTGACCACAAAGAGAAAAGCTACAACAAATTCTGACCCAAGGGTTGAATATGCAAAATCCAACCCAAGGGTTGAAAATCAGAAAATCGATAGTAATTTAGAAAATGAGTTAGAATCTCAATAGTCGAATCATATCAGAGGTTCAAATTTCAACCAAGAAGGACAAATTGATCCAGATAGTCTCCATCCCTATTTAGAGATGATCCAGTTTGTTACTTTGTGTAGGAATCAAATACAAATTCTAAGGCAAAGTCACCTTCTAATGTTGACCAATGCGAAGCAACAATGGACACCAAATCAGCATTGCTAAACGAGAATGGTTTATATCCAAACTTGGTAGACTCGAATTTTTATTTCTAGTTTGTATTGGATTTTTTCATCAACTCCACTCAGTTAAAAAAATCTAATAAAGTTCCACCCAACTGTTGTCACGAAGTACAAAAATCAACCCAACAAGACAAACCTGATGGCATCAAATTACTTCACAATGGTTCTAACAAAAGAGCACCAGCTCAGATTCAATGACAAGCTAAATCTGAAAATCAAAATTTTTCAGAATCCATATTAAAAGAGAGTGTTGGAATTTGATGCTCAAGCTCAAATCCATTTGTTAATAAGCATCTTGAAAACTTTACAAAACCAAGAAAATAGAAGGCTCGAGTTTTTCATTAGCAGAAAAATTCCGACCCTGGGTCGAGACGGATCGGTTTGAAATTTTTTTGAACCTTCACTAAATTATCTGAGCACCTTCAAACATGTTCGATTTGGATAGGGTCTAATTTTTTCGACCCCAAAAATTTCAACCCACAACATATTTTTTGAACTAGTACATATTTTTTGATCGTTTGTATAAAATTTGAACCTATGTAATTTTCGAACACTGTCGGTCAAAAATCTGACTCAACGACTTCACGTTGGAAGTCCGCCTACATTGTACAGTCTGAGGCGGTTGTAATAAATGTAGAAAATATCAGTTATAGATATTTTTGAGTAGTATATCAGATATGTATCTTTATCAGAAAACTTTTTCAACATTTCTGATAATCATCTGATATCTAAAACCTTCTAGTAATTGCATTTTTGGTCAATCAGATTAATCCGTACCAGCGTTATCGCGCACAACAAGTTGAAGTAATAACTTCAAGCCATTGTACTTATCTGTTGATAATAATCAGAGTGTAATTTGTTCTACAGTTGTTATTGGCAATTGCACATTTGTTTGATCCGTCGTTTGAGTTATCCTGCTGCTAATTGTTGTATTTTTTATCCATTCATCTAGCTCGCTCCCAACTTCCGTACAACCCACTGATTTTTGACACTTCTTTGGCTGGAATAATAAAAAAGAATTCGAACTCAAACCTGAGCCAGAATTGAACCTGAGTTAAAATTCGAATAGGAGTCAAAATTGAACTAGACCGCAAGTTGTCCTTTTTGTTAAGAGAATCTGACTTTAGAAATCTCTTGGATCTGAACTTCTGATTCTTGGTTGTGTATAGAGCTTGAGAATCCGATCCTGAGCCTGAGGAGGTTGCTTTCCTTCTGATCTCCTCTTGTAACAGCATAGAAATGACTCTAGATAGAGTAAGTTTCTATGACTCTAGATAGAGTAAGTTGTTGTTGGGTCAAAATAGCCATGACCCATGTTTCATAGGCTTCAAGGAGACTCGATAAAAGAGTCATCACTGCATCCGAATCTTGAATGTTCGATCCAGTAGCAGTCATCTACTCCATGAGGTTCTTGAATATATTGAGATGGCTGGAAATAGTGTCTGCATCAGACATCCTCAAAGTGAAGAATTTCTTCCTCAGATGAAGTTTGGATGTGACATCACTGATGTCATAGACAGCTGCTAAGATGTTCCAAACATCCTAAGTAGTCTGTGTAGATCGGATATGACTGATTTGGGAGTCTCTGATATTTTGAGTGATTAAGACAAAAGCCTTGCCATCTTGTTGCCTCCATTTGGTGATGCTGGTCGCATCTCCCTTTGGTTTGACTTCGGTGCCATCAACTATGTCCCACAACTCCTTGGCTAATAAAACAACTTTCATCTTGAATTTTCAGAGATGGTAGCTCTCTCCATCGAGCTTGTCAATCAAGGAGGAACTGAACTCGAATCCATTCTGGTATAGTTCAATATTGTTGGTAGAAACAACAATAGCGTGATATTGGTTATGAAATCAAGGACTTCAAAAAACTAAAATAAAATAATGAAAAGAAGAAGCAGTACCAACAACAAAAACATAGTGCTTCAACCAGGTTTTTGAACCAGCAACAAGAGGGAGATGAAGCAGCCTTTATGACAAAGGTCGGAGAATAGCAAGATATCGATTCGTGGCATCTTGACTCTGGAGCAACTCAACACATGACTCACCATCATGGCTAGTTCGAGGATTACAAATGTTTCACCCATTCTCGAGTTGTGCAACTTGGAGACAGCTCATCACATTTTTCCTTCAAGAAATAAGTTGCAGTCCTCCGAGAGAAGTCATCGATAAAAGTCAATAAGTAGACACACACCCCCCCCCTCTGTGGAAACAGTATGCATAGGGCCACAAATGTCCATGTGTACAAGATCTAGCAATTTCTAGAAGTATCGACTGTATCAAAAATTGTAGGACTTCTAGCATGCTTGCTGATTATACAGCTTTTGCATGAAAGTTCAAATGTGCTAATTGGAGACTGATCTTGTACTGAATTCTGTTTGGACATTTGTTGAATACTAATACAATTGTGATGGCCTATGCTGAAATGCAAAGGGATATCAGCTGATTCAAAAGTGGGAGTGTAACCCACTATTTGTATATATAGAGCCACATTTGGCCATAATCAACAAGCAACACAAATCTTGGTTTTGGATGCAATTCTTGTCAATTTCATCATTTGTCTTGATTTTTCTTAATAATTTTGAGTTCCTATCATATTGTACTTTAATTTCAAGTTGGAGTCCGTACTCTGATAGGTTTTCACAAGTGTGAAACCAACAAGTACAATTCCCTTTCATTTATGATTGTTCTTGTTAGATTTTCTCATCTAAATTTGATCTAGATTGATCTAAATCTTGTGTAGATTGGTAGATCAATTGTATCTAACATCCAATCACTCTTGTGGATCATTTTAGGATCCATTCTTGGTCCAATTTTGCAGATTTTCCACATGGTATCAGAGCCAAGTACAAGAGGATTTATGAAGATTTGATGGGGTGGATCCAAGACTAAGCCCAAATTAGCAAGTTTTTGGAAACTAGTTAATTTTGATGTGGCAAGTTGGATAGGATAGATATACTCAAAATTTATGGAAAAAAACTTGTTGTGGTCTGCAGGGGTATGTTTCACACGTGCTAGAATGTATAGTACCAGGTTTGGAGCCTTATGCTTCAGTTTGACGCTAAATCTCCCAAATTAGCAAGTTTGTGAAAACTAGCTAATTCTGAGGTAGAGAGTTTGAATTGATAGCTAGATTCATTCTTTTGTACCAAAACTTGTTGTAGGCTGTAGGTGTACCTTCCACACGTGTGGGGCCATACAAAACCTGTTTTGGTTGAGAAAATTCAAACTGATGCATAATTTGACTCATACACCCGGATTTAGAGATTTTTAGTGCAAATTTGAGCTTTTTCTATAGAGATTCTATTTCTGTGATCTGTTCTTGGATTAGATCATCCAAATAATTAATTTGAAGCTTGATTCAGGTGCATTAAAGTTGTTTCTATGATTTTTTGAGTACATGTCAAAGTTGAGAGAGAAAATTGCCAAAAATCATAGATTAAGGAGTGATATGCAAGGTGAGAGGTTAAAATCCATTTTACCATCACTCTAGATTTGTTCAAGATGTTAGGGTCAAGTTTAGAAGCATCACTTTGCTAGAAAACATCTTTGGATCTGTCCTTCAAGTGAAACCTTTGAGAGTTTCTAGTGCATATATAGCATCTATGCAAATCTTTTGTAGAATTTGATAGAGATTGGCTTCAATTGAGAGTTCTAGAAAAGAGATTGAGATCCAAGTCACATTATTCAACCCTACTCAATTTGTTTGAGTGATTGTTAGGCTTGAAAAACGTCATTGAGGTGTGTAAGAAAAATGTGTAGAGAGAGCTTCCTTTGTAGAGGGCAAGATCTAGAAGCTCATTTTGTGTTGTGTGGAGAATTTGTCTTCTCCTAGGTGATCAAATATTTCTAAGTGGCATTAGATCTTTGAATCACAATGTTTTAGTGAGAAAGAAGAATCTCAATTTTTGATTTTGAATTTCATTCCAACTCTTAAGAAATAGAGTCATTGGTGGAATCCAATAGGGGTGAATGAATTCAATCTATTGAGCAAAAATTGACATAATATATATGAAACTCAAATTAGTTCTATTCAACTTTCTTTGTGGGAGTGTGAGGGTTAAGTTGTGATCCCATTGGATGTCTAGAACAAGGAGGAGTCCATATTTGAGTGTTCATGCATGGTTGGGATCTTTGTGAATCTCTATGTGTCTGATTGTTAAAGCTTGATAAAAAATTCTTGACATAGGTTGTTATCAAACTATTACAAATCCATTCCAAATCTCAAGAGTGAGATTCTTTGGGGATTCCAAAAGGGGTGATTGGATCTTAATTTTATGTGTTTGAATCAAATGTACATGTCAAGTTTGAGTGACCTGATGTAGATCCTATGTTTTGTGAAACGCTCTCACTTTTTGTATATATAGAGCCACATTTGGCCATAATCAACAAGCAACACCAATCTTGGTTTTGGAGGCAATTCTTGTCAATTTCATCATTTGTCTTGATTTTTCTTAATAGTTTTGAGTTCCTATTATATTGTACTTTGATTTCAGATTGGAGTCCGTACTCTGACAGGTTTTCACACATGTGACCTTTCATTTATGATTGTTCTTGTTAGATTTTCTCATCTAAAACTTGATCTAGATTGATCTAAATCTTGTGTAGTTTGGTAGATCAATTGTATCTAACATTCAATCACTCTTGTGGATCATTTTAGGATCCATTCTTGGTCCAATTTTGTAGATTTTCCACATATAACTAATATTTTCTATAGTTATTACAACCGTCTCAGATTGTACAATGTAGACGGACTTTCAACACGAAGCCCTTGGGTGGGATTTCTGACCGACAATGTTCGAAAATTACATAGGTTTGGTTTTTATACAAAGGATTGAAAAATATGTACTGGTTCAAAAAATATGTTGTGGGCCGAATTTTCTGAGGTCCAAAAAATTAGACCCAAACATGTTCGAAGGTGCTCGAACAATTTAGTGAAGGTTCGAAAAAAATTCCGAACTGATCTGACCCGTCCCTGGGTCGAAATTTTCCTACTAAGGAAAAACTCGAGCCTTCTGTTTTCTTGGTTTTGTAAAGTTTTCAGGATGCTCATTAACAAATGGATTTGAGGCTGAGCACCAAACTCCAAGAGTCCTACTCATGGACTATCATGACACTCATGCAAGATTTGGGCCCTAATTGTGTTATTCTCTGGTACACAAACCTTGCCCTTACGAAACAAGATCCCATTTCAAATAGAAAAATCCATTTCAATCTTTCCCTGATTGGAGGAATCCTTATTACTCGAATCAACCCCAAAAAGTACTTGTTGCCAATACTTTCCCAAAAATGGAAGCATAGTTTTCAGCTTATGGTTTCTGTTTCCCTTTATTGTATATTTAAATTTTTGTGGGTTACGCAATAATCTGTTGTCGTGAATGTTCTGAGCTACGTCTGTATATCAGTTGATCTGTGTCATGCTAAGTCTTTTTTCCGTTGTTGCTTAGATTCAGAAACTGTGTTTTGTGCAGGTCACCAGAACCTATATCATGCTCTGTTTTTCTGTGGCTTGAATTTTCGTGTAATTTTTTACTTTGACTTAAGCTGCTGTACTCATTGAAAATCCTGTAAACAGATCAATCATACTGTACACAAATATCATAGTTTGCCTATCTTACCGTTCAGGAAAGTGTTTATGATTGAAAACTGGGTTTTTACCACCCAGAATGGCTGTTCAAATATTTGGGCATTGATTCTTCTTAAACAAGGTTCTTATTTACCAGCCAGCTCTCAAGCAACCACCACCCTTGGACGAAGGTGGCCCTGTCACTAAAACGCAGTGTTGATTGCACGTACTGCCATTCTGCAAACATCAAGTAAAAGTGTTTGATTAGCTCTGTGTCATTTTTACAAGGAATATTTGCTTTTGCATAGTTTTTGGATAGGGCCTGGGGGTATAAGTGAACTAAGCTGAAACAACGAGCAGACAGCCTGTAGCCTCCACTTTTGTCCCTGCTATCAGCATAATACGGAATCTGCCACTTTGCAGAATCAGATGTTGTAGACTGATCACTGATAGCCTGCTAGTTGTTTCAGCCTCCTCTAAACTGTGCTCAATATTTTGACCAGTGTTGCAGTGGATTGCGATCCGCTGCAAATTCCATGTCCGGGACAATGATTTCTTTCCCATATCGCAACCAGAAACATTTCATTTGCGATCTGTTGCTTCAAACATATTTTCTGAACATGTATATCCAGATTTCCAGAAGGATTGAACTTAATTGAAGCAAGGCAAATAATATCCAATCAAATCTAAGGCTGCACTGTGAAGTACTGGCTACAGAAGATACCTCTGTGAATCTGGATCAAGAACGTTGATAGTGGCTACAGAAGTTTCCTGGAAGCTTAATCAATAAAAGTGAGGACAATCATGCAAATTGCCAATCAGCCTGTGTGTTTGCCTCACTAGGGAATTACTGGATATTTATTATGGAATCTGGATATGCAGAACATGCTTGCAACAGACAGATGTGGATTAGCTGTCCGAAAGCAGCAACAGAGCTGTGGATTACCCATCTGAAATGATCTCATTGTTTTTGAAACGCCTGGCAAGCTGCATAAATGAATTGCTCTTGCAAAAACCTTTCACCTGCTGATGCCCATATTGCCCCTGCCCCCCCGCCCCCCCTTAAAGAAAAAACAAAAACAAAAAAATATTTGTGTGCTGGGAAACCCCTAAGGGAGTTCCCGGATCATGATCCCGAACTCGATCTGGATCAAAACGTGCATGTATGATTTGGACATTCCTGCATTTTCTGATCCAGTATTTGTGCCACATTCTACATAGCTTCTAATGGGGGCCTATCATTGATAAGGTCTTAAGTTGGATATCAACATGCATATAGTAATTAGGTGTTCTGTGACATTGGTAGTGGTGTCAATACACATGTCACCATGCATACCATCAATCTTACACTAGACTAGGTTGGGCATTCTTTATAAGAGGGCAATGGCTAGGTGTATCAGACTATGCTAGCACTATCGTGGTTTCTAGGCATCTAATAGATATGGAGCTTGTTAAAACTTGCTTGAATGGATTGAGTGAATCTTTTGGCAAGAAAAATAAGATGGGTAAGTGCTTCTTTTGTCATAAACTGGACATTGGGCCAAGGAGTGTAGGAAGAAGATGGCTAATATCAAGCAAGGGACATTGAAGGACTCAAGCAATTTTCTTGAAGATGGAGATGGTGAGACATCGAATACTTTTGTCTCTGTATTGTCATCTTAATGCAATTATGAATCTTGTTAGTATATAGATTCATGAACAACTAGACTGGCAACTGAGATTGGTTCCATTAGTTATGATGATTGAAGAAGGTGATAAGGGTGCATAGGCCAATGGAGAGGGGTGTCAGATCAAGGGCATGGGAGTCATTGCCATCAAGCTAGCCAATCGTAAGATGTAGATGATTCAGAATGTGCTTTATGTGCCTAATTTGAAGAAGAGTTTATTATTAGTTGGAGTCATGACCAATCAACACTTAAAGGTGAAATCTATCAAGGATAGGTGCTTGGTAAAAGACATGGATCATGAGCTGGCAGGAGCAGCTATATTTTTCAATCTTATCTGAAAATTGAAAAGAAAACTAGTGAATAGAAACTCTATCAAATTTCAAGAGAACCACCAAATTTGAGGGGGAAAGGATCTAAGGCTCTGATACAAAAATTTTCCTGTGCCAATCTTAACATTCACACAACTAATCCATTCTTAAACATCAAATTAGCATGATAAAATCAAGAAACTAGATAAAATTGGCAAACCTTCACTAAATTAGGCAAAGTACGATAGTAATCCTCATCCTGATTGATCAGTAAATACTTTGTGCCTGAATCTATAGCATGATCAAAGCTCTCATGTGATTTTATGCACACGAACCACCAATTACATGAAGAAAGCTCTCAATGAGAAAAGCTTCAAGAACTCATAGAGCTCAAAAAATTACAAATGTAGAATAACACCAAATTTAGCACGGCCTCAACTATTTATAGTGGTCCATTGTGCCTGTAATATGAGTTTGGGGCCTCATTTAGCTAAACTAAGCCTTACAACCATTATTACAATCCTACTATTAACAAATACAACGCGGGTGTTCAAGCCGACTTATTAACTATCCTATTGACTGATTCTAGTTTAATTTAGCTCCATGGCCATAGTTAGCATTGTAATTATTAAACACATGGGTTCATGACATGCAGTACATGACATAGTCATGTGACATTATAATTATAACTATGTATTTATAACCTGGAAAAGATTTCTAATAGTCCTCAATTAAGTCTTAGTCACTGCAGAACTATGGTCTAAGAGGGATAAGCAGACATGTTAGAGCGCATTGTAATAAAAAGACATCACGTGTAAAACTCAATGTTCATGGTTTATTAATTAAGAATTCATAGTGTTGAAAATTCTACTAATCTCTGAGTCCATTGCCTATGTATGCTCTAAGAGAGAGAGAGAGAGAGAGAGAGAGAGAGATGCCATCGAAGTTTTGTTGGCTATTGAATTTTAACCAGACAAAAAAAAGAGGAAAATCGGTTATCCAGAGGAAATGTGCTGTGTATTTTGTAGATTGGTAGAAGTATACTTCAGATTTTTTGTTGCTATGTAACAGTATGGACACGTTGGCTTCACACTATCATGTTATGATGCTGAAGTCCGCTATGACCGCCACACCAATACATATTGAATTTGTTGATACATATTGTTGTGATCTTTATTTGCACCTTGTATCTTGCTCATTCTCAGAATGACAGTGTTTGCATCTTCATGACATGTGGTGATGACCCTGTCTAGAATTTCAGAATGACGTATTGGCAGGATGAATGCCTTATCTGAATTAATCTTGATTCCTAATGTCAAGACACAAAGCCATTGATCAAAATCTAAATAACCCATCTTTTCCATTGACAGTCTAACTTTTCCTTATTTTCTTCTAGTCGATGCGCTCTGGATTCTCTGACTTACAAGAGTTAGGTCGTTTTGCTGTCATATTATCAAAATTACCAAACTGATTAAATTGTGTTTCATATTCAACTGTACTCAACCTCATAAATTTTCTTCTGTAACATGCCTCATAAGTTTTTATTTTGTAACATGCAACATGCACAGGAGGCATCAAGCTCACCCTGTTAAAGACTGTTAAGCTGCATTGTATTTAGTATTCGAAACAGAACAGAAGTTTCGGAAAGTAGACCAACTTTGTCTCAAGAAGCTAAGAGGAGAAGTTTTTGGCTTTAAGGTACCTGCCACATGACCCACGGACGCTAGTCATTGAGGAGGGTGTATCATGGGATAGATTGAGGGCTCCTCCAGTGGACACACATGCACACAGCCTGCACATATCTGAACAATTGGATGAATTGAGGCCTGGAGATCCTGTGGAAGTCCAATGGAGACGGAATGAGGCATTTCCTTATGGTACGTTGCATTCTTTTTATGTGATACCTCTACACTGAGTACGGTAGTATCTTCTTTTTTTGATTTTCTTAGCTGCATCTGAATGGAACAATGTTATGGCACAAGTTTCTGAGGTTTTGGTACACAAGCCACAACAAGAACAAAAGGGAACAAATCAGTGTTATTGGAGAATATTGAACAAGGTAGTTAACTACCTTTCCACTATGAAATCAGGTCTTATTTAGTAGTACCCATGTGGTTGCATAAGGAACTGAATTGACACTCAAGGTGGTCAACATATTCGTCTTAGACTGCTACTGCTTGTGATCACATTCATGGCATCTTCTATTTTTCCAGATTGAACCTCAGGTTCTAAGATGCCTTTGAGAAAGCTTCAAGTAGGTGATAATTAATTTGACTGTTTGGCTTCTATGACGCTTCTTTAACTGTTATAAGCATGGAGCTAATTAAGAATTCATGTTTCCCTTCCTGTGCATTGATACTGGCATATCGTTTGAGTTGATTAATTGTTCTAGGACATTTGTGTCGTCGGCTGGGAATATCGGTTTTACACTCTCTACATTTTTCATTCTGGTGAAAAGTATTTCAGACGGTGCTCAGAATTGATACTGACGGAGAGAATATTCATTGCAGGTTGGTGGTATGCAGTTGTTGGTCATAGTGACGGGTGTGACAGAAGTAATCACCTTTGTCGGTGCCATGTGGATGGTATGTTTTGTCACATCTTTGGTTTTGCATTCTGTAGCTCCTTTTTCTCATGTCATTATTTTTGTTATCCATTCAAGTTCCGATTTGTTTATCTTTATCATATAGCTGAGTTTGTGTTCTTACATCCTGTCTGAATGGGAAAACAATGTTCACCTTTATGCATGGCCAGTTTTCTTAATCAGGTTCTGGAATTTCCGTTTGTTTGAAGTAGCTCAATCTTTTCCATCTATCTTGTGGACCATAAATTTCCCCCCCAAACAGCCCTATGACTTTATACTATGCAAGTTAATAACTCGAAAGATTGATTACTGAAGATATGAAAAAAGCTTTATAAGTCCCCTATTTATTAATTTTCTTATTTAGCTAACGTAGATAATGGTCAGAATATATCTGTCAACTTAAAAGACTTTTTGGCTGCCTGAGCAAGATATATTGACAGAGGATGGTATCACATCATGGAATTTCATTGCTATGTCTGGATATTGGAATCATATTTCTGCTCATTGTATGTGTGGTCTCTTCTAGATTGGTAACTAGTAGCTTACTGAAGTATTGTGGATGTCAAGTTATGTCAAATTCGCTGAGCTAAGGTACAGTTTACTGTTCCATCATACATTAGAGTTGAGTCTGCCAGTGTTGTGCCTTTAGTACTGAATTTCTTTTTCATGTAAATACATTGCAGACGTAACTTATCTGGACTTTAATCAATACACATATGGGTCAAGATGGAGAAGGGCAGTAATAAATCAGAAGAACCATCATGAAGTGGGGAATGATGCTGAAGGTTTCTATGGTGGTATCAGGAAGCTGGACAGAGAAGAAGATATTGTTGTCTGGCAACAATTGTGGCCAGTCGAAAAACTTGAATAGTCTCACCAATAGCCCTGCACAGCTTTAGGCCTACACGAAATTCCAATTGTCTGATACACATTCTTGACACTAATTGTACTCTCTTAACTCAAATTCTGAAGGAATAGATGGAATTACTTACCATTGCTTGCCCTCAGTTGGGCTCTCAATCTAACCAAGTAGGAAAAGAAATCCATCGTCTATTTGCTTATTGAATGATGTATGAATACTTGGGAATGAGTATTTTTTTCCAACCAATAAGGTGCGCCATTTCTAACTCATGTGTATGGTATAATGCAGGTCAGGATAAATGTGTATATATTCAATATCAGTCAAGAGACCACTATGAAATGTTTGGATATTTTTATCAACTCAATTAAAAGATGTTGCAGGCCTGAATATGCTTGTTTGGTGAATGAATGCATTTTTCTTACATAATTTCCAGATCTATAGTTTGCTTTGTACAGAGGCACCAAACATCAGACAGCTGAGCAATCTATGAAAAATAAAAGGGCTGTGTCCATTGTCCTGCAGGAAATATGTACTGCATAGGTTTTTCAGAACATATTATGCCTGTTTGCATAGAATGTATAAAACTTGATGGAAATTCTAATTATGTTCCAAATGTTTCTTATTGACCAAGTTTATTTCTTGGTGTGCTTTTCATAAAAGAAATCGTGGGGAACACAATTTAGAAAAGTGTATTGGTACAACCAAATAGTTGATTGAAAAAAATTAGAAGAATCCAATATTATACTAATTTAGGGTTTAGGAGATAGAATGGACAAATAAAAAGTTTTCATGGGCGCAAATCACATACTTTACATGAAGTATATAGTAAGACACCCCATAATTTGACTATTATACAATGCACATGCTAATTGATAGCTATTTCTATAGTTTCATTGAAACTCTGAGTGCATCAATGACGATTACCCTAAATCAAATCAATATATTAAAACTATTAACATTTCATGATATTTTAATTTTTAAGATTGAAATGAAGATAATCTTTTTAGTTCCAAGAGTGCATGACACATGTAAGCTTAAAGGTTGACCACCAAGATACAAGCTACAACACTTCTTGCAAGAATTTACAAAGTAGGCCTAGAAACACCTAGTATGTCCAACAACTTAGTGTTCAGTTGCATCATTCTCATCTTCTAATGACATTCCTTTCAAATATGATGTCTTATTGGGCATGGAGCTAACAACCTCAAATGATGAGTTAGATGGTGACATTTTGACAAGGCCTCTTGGCCTTTGCCTCTCCTTCGGACTTTGCCTCCACCTCCACCTCCACTTGGTGGTTTATAGTGACCTATGTGTGTGTTCAAAGTTGGTACCACATCTCCTTATGAAATACACATGGCGTTGCTCCACCTTGAACTCTATAGTGAAATCGATTGGGGTAGAATTGGTGGGTTTCAATGCATATAGGTAGATTTGGTTTATTTTTTGAATTTTTTGGAGTTACGAAAGGAGAAGATCCATGTTCTATTCTATGTTCAACAAGAGACATTCTGACAAATGAAATGCAATCAATAAGAGACAAAAAATGGGACAAAGGGCCTTCTTTGAAAGCACCAAAAGCTCCTTATGATAGGACCAAAGCCAAAATAAGATCTTTGGTCCTAGTACTTTCATCTACTTGACTTTTGATTTTTTTTAATCACAAGCTACAAAGTGGCTATTTTGATGAAGCATGGCCCATGCTTTTGATTTTTTTATTATTGCTCACAAGTTGGGCTCATATTTACAAAATACTAAGCACGGACATATGTCCTACTGGTCAATATTTATATGTCCATAAAGTTAGAAAAGTAGTAATTAACTGTTTCTTTTACGCTTCCTTTCTCTCTCTAAAATACTAGAAAGTTGGGCGAATCTTCTTCAAGTCCTTAGCTACTACTTATGTATGCTTTTCTTTTGGCTTTGTAACTAATGAATATATAGTGTATGTGGGAGAGCTTTGTACGGAGCAATGTTTCTCCTTGTCTAGAAAGCACTCGGTGGTGTATGTGTGATTGAATCGATCGTTTATAAACTGTCAACCTAGTATTAGAGCGGGGTGATTGCAATCAAAAGACAGGGATGAGCATCAGATCTAAGAGAAATCTAAGGAGAATCGGTGATAGTGTGACAAAGCTTTGAAAGGAAAGCTAGAAAGCAACAAAACCTTCGTTTGAAAGCTGTGGTGCAACAAAATGGACAATTGAAGATTCAAGAGAATGATCTTAGGCAAGACAGAGCCTTGTATTTTATCAAAGAGTGTTAATTATGCTTAGGAATTGAGCAAAGTGAGCTCAGAAGTCTTAGATTTCAAGAAACTTGGAAATCGGATGGTGTGCGTTCGTTATTGCGCGAATTGATTAGCTGTCTATTGCATCATATAATCAGTACAAGGGTGGCCTCAAATCATTGAGTTATGCAAGGAGAATCTTAGGAAGAGATTATCTTTTGAGGATGAATCCTGAGATTATCTTTTGAGGATGAATTTTGTTAAGAGGCCTAATGTTACAGTCTTGAAGATCTTTGGATGTGCATGTTATGCCAATGTTGGATGATAGGATTCAGGAAGATCCCACATCTAAGAAGGTGATATTTGTTGGCTATACTGATGTAACTAAAGGTTAGGTCCTTGACCTATTTGGATGACATGCTTGTCCAAGCTTATCAACATTTAGAAAGTTCTAGATCTATTCTACCAATAGACTAGATTCAATGCATCTAATTATTCAAATTTGAATTGGTCCACTCCACTCGACTTACCTACTTTGCCCACACTTTCCAAAAGTGATAATTCAAATAAACTTAGACTAAAACAACTTCACAAAGTTTAAATTGCCATTTGAACAAAACATTTATAAATCTCAACTAGTTGACACATATTTTTCACACTCCCTCTTCAACTAGTTTTAGCATAGAATTTGAAAGTACACCAAGTGAAATTTTATCCTTTGTAAACAAGTCCTTTCCAAGTGCTTTGATGAAGATATCAGCCACACATTCCTTTGAAGAGACATGTTGAAGCTCCACCTCCTTTGCCATGACTTGTTCCCTCACAAAATGATCTGCCACCTCAATATGCTTGCTCCTTGCATGAAAGATAGGATTGCTTGCCAATCTTTGGGTTGATATGTTGCCACAAAAGATGATTGAATTCTCTGAAAAATCCAGCAAGTGAAGATCTCTTACCATCCTCTTGATCCATAACATCTCCTTTGTGCATGATGTAAGTGCTTTGTACGACAATGAGATTGTAGCTTGTTTCTTTGACATCCAAGAGATAGCTCCATCACCTATGAAAATAGCATGTGCACTAATGGATTTCCTATCCATTTGATCTCCACCAAAGTTTGAATATGAAAATCCAAACAAGCTAGGTGATGATCGCTCATAAAGAATGCCATAATCTCTAGATCCTGAGATGTACCTCAATACTCTCTTGCCTAGCTTCCAATGCTCCACACTAGGATTTTGCATAAATTGGCTTAGTCTACCAACACAATAACTAAGATTAGGTCTTGTAATGATTAGATATATGACTGAACCAACTAGCTGTGAAGAATTTCAAATCATTAAGATCCAAAATAACTCTAAGAACTTTGATTACTTAAGTTAGCACATCTAGTACCATTGATAATGTAGAAAATGCATAGAAGCTTCAAACTCTAATAGAACTTGACAAAATCAAATATGAATGTTAAAGTACTGTTGTTGTCCATACAAAACCAATAAGCTACTATATTTCACACATGTGAATGCAACAAATATCAAACCAATTGATTCTACACACAAAAAGTTAAGATATCAACACCAATGTGCACCAATGAGTATGGAACTCCAAAGAGATCTCATGTATAAGCATGACTAAGAAAAGAAGGAGAGAAGATGTGTTTTCCCATGCTTGCACACTATTTGTAATAGGTCCATGACCTATTTTGAACTTTGGTTTCCCTCCATAAAACTTCTAGATCAAAAACCTTATCGACAATATGACTAGATTCAGTGTATCTAACATTCAAATTTGAATGTGTCCAAACTCGACCTACTACATTCCCCACACTTTTCAAAAGTGGTAAATCAAAAAACTTTTAGACTAAAATAACTTTGAAATATTTATCTCTAAGTCTGAAATACAAATTGGCCTCAATTGCCAAATAAAAAATATATGAACAAACTAGTTGATATTTCTCACACTCTCTCTTTAGCTAGTTTTAGCAAAGATTTTTAAAATACACCAATTGATGTTCTATGCTTTGTAAACAAGTCTTTTCCCAATGATATGGTGAAGACATCAGTTACACATTCCTTTGAAGAAACATGTTGAAGCTCCACCTCCTTTGCCATGACTTGCTCCCTCACAAAATGATATGCCACCTCAATATCCTTGCTCCTTGCATGAAAGATAGGATTCCTTGCCGATATTTGGGCTGAAAGGTTGTCACAATAGATGATTGGACTCTTTGAAAAATCCATCAAGTGAAGATCTCTCACCATCCTTTTGATCCATAAAGAATTCCATAATCTCTAGACTGAGATGTACCTCAAGACTCTCTTTCCTAGCTTCCAATGCTCAATACTAGGATCTTTCATATATTGGCTGAATCTATTAACACAATAGCTTAGATTAGGTCTTGTGATGGCTAGATAAATGAGTGAACCAACTAGCTTCCTATAGAGAGTAATGTCCTTGAAGGATCTTTCATTACCTCTTCTGGTGAGCTTTACATTTGACTCCATAGGTGTATCACAAGGTTTTGCATCTACCATATGAAATCATTTTAGAATAGAGTTAGCATAATTCTCTTGAAAAGTGAAAGTACTGAGAAGATCTAAACACTTCTATTTCCAAGATATAATGCAAATGTCCAAGATTATGCACCTCAAACTCCTTCTTGAGTGCAATCTTGATTTCATCTATATCTTGATTGTTGCCTCCACTCAATATGATATCATCCACATAGATTAGTAGATTGGTAACATCATTTTCGGCAAAGCTATAATAAAGTGAATGATCATACTCACTCATAACAAAGTTTTGAGAAAGTAGAAATGTATTAACCTTAGCATACCAACTTCTTGAGCTTGCTTAAGACCATACAAACTCTTCTATAGAAAACAAACATGATTTGGCTTCCCATGTGAGATGTAGCCCTCAAGTTGCTCCATGTATACTTCCTCCTCAAGATCACCATTCAAGAATGCATTAGTGATCCAATTGCCATAGATCCCAACCAAATAGAGAAGCAAGAGAGATGATGACCCGAATGCTTACCATCTTTGCCACAGATGCAAAGGTTTCATCATAGTCAATATGTGGTAGCCTAGTCGTTATAGATTTCCACAAAATCAGTGAACTAAGTAGTTTAAAAGATTTGATCGTTTCCCAAGAGAGAGAATAATCTCTTCCTTTTATGATAAGTGTATGTAAGAAGGTGAATGAAACGTAATATGTAATACTCACAATGAACTACAGCGACATATCTGGTTATCCAAAGATATTGAGTGCCATTGGCATCCAGTAACACCAATGATGAAACGATTTGGTCAAGGTTTGTGATTTAAAAAGATAATTTATCTTCCAGGCTCTTAGGATAACAATAAACAACCAGATCAGACAGCAACTAGCAAATAGATTCATCAAACAAAATCAGATTGGCTAATGATTCCTCTTAATCGAACACAAGGAATTAGTTCTTATCACAGGAAGCAAACAGAATAGAGCATCAGTCAAGTTCGTTATCTGAAGACATAGCTCATTCAAAATTGAAAGAAGTTCTGCTTATAGTTATGCTTAACAGCTTTGGCTAATTCCCTGCACACATCAGTTAGAATTGTTGCTCTCTAGTGACGCCTGAAAATCTGAGTGAGTAATTGAAATTTAGTAAAAGATGAAAGGTGTGTGGCGCAGACAGACAAGTATCACAATCAGTTACAGTTCATCTCAAAGTGTATTCGATCGATTGATAAGAAGTAATGCTATAAGAGATGTTAGAGGAAAGGAATGCTCAAGCTTATAGAAACTGGCTCTCTTCTCTCTATTGATACTCAAATCTGTGCGTATGTACAATGGCATGGAGTGCCGCCCTTATATAGGAACAAACATCGGCCTGAGCTTCGCTCTCCAATCGCTGGGGTACCGATTGGGAACGACTACATAACTCTTCGGAGTGTTGGTCTATAACGTTGCGCACTCTCAATTACAATGTATTTACAGGATGCAAATAGGCCTTTACATGAATTTAGGCTCTATAGCATATTTACATGTACAAAAATTCAAAATTTTACATCATATATACAATTTCATAGGATAATGTGGAATCATAGGCCTCCACATATCCCCCTTCCTCAACTGTGTAGCGGCTCGCAAACATTGTCTTCGTTTCTTCTTTGTCTTTTTCGGCTGACTGATTTCTTGAAGAAAATAGCTTTCGCTCTTGGATCTATCTTTCTCTTTAATAAAAACTTGATTGTAACATGAGAACCCATCTAAAAAACTATAACGTTTACCTGGTCAAGAATGGTATTTGTATAAGGAAGAGGATGATAATCCTTTGTCGTAGCAGCATTTAGTTTCCTAAAGTCTTGGCAGAATCTAATCTTACCTGTTTTCTTCTTAGGTACTATGACTATTGGTGATACCCATTCACTACTTAGAACAAGGTATATGATACTCGCTCTAAGGCATCTATCTAATTCGTCTTTTACTAACAAAGAATACTTTGGATTCAACTTCTATTGTCTCTACCGGTATTGCTCCTTGAATGAGATCTATTCTATGTTCTCCCCATTTAACTGGTATTCCTGTTAAATCGTCCATCGACCAAGCAAATACATTTTGATATTTCTGAAGAAGTATGTACTCTTCATGTTCTTGGTCTGATTGGTGTTTATATAAATTCAAAATTTTACCTTTACTAATTTCTATTTCTATAAAATCGTTCTTATCAACCATTCCCTCATTCAAGCTTGCTCTGGTTCCACCCAGAACTTCCCTCGACTCGGATATTGTTGGAAGTTCCATTTTCTCTTCCTCATCAATCTCATAGCATTCTATGAAATTGATCCAGGATTCAGTAAGTCCTCCAATCTCCTCACCCCATCTCATAAGGTGACCCCCTATTGGACTGGCTGTGAGAATGCCTGAAAAAAATATTTGTTTGGTTGACCAATTTATAATAGCTTTTGCCTGATATAACCATGGTCTTCCAAATAATATTGAGTAGGGTGGTGTATCTAGTGGATTTATGATAGAAATTCATGACAAACGTCTTTGTCTCTATAATTATGCTAACACCCTTCAGCTCTCCTACTGGAATGCATTTAGATGCATCTGCCAAATGGATGGCTGGATCTGGTTTTCTAATCCTAACTCCTTAACCATTGTCTCGGTCATTGAGTTAATACTAGATCCTGAGTCTACTAATATTCTATCAATAGTATGGCCACCTATGATGGCACTAATTTCTAGGACTCCACAATCTCCTCTATCTACATATTCTACTCTATTGCTATATGCAAGTATGGAAAATGTGACAAACCTCTCCCCTTTCTTAGTCCTTATGGACTGAACTCTTTCATCCTCTGAAGTATAACTCGAGGAAGATGTAGGTGTCTCACCTTCATATTTGTCCTTCTCCCAGGATACAATTATTCTTTTATGACTTTTTCCTGCTGATGTCTCCATCTGATATCTGAAGGTAATTTCCTTCTTTCTCCAGTGAGTTAATACATCGGCTTGGTAGAGCCATGGTCGTCCTAATAATGCTTTATATGATGACTCTCTTGTAGTCTTTAATATAATAAAGTCCATTAGAAACTTATGGTCTCCAATAGACTATAACTTGGGACAATTCCCCTATTGGTGACCTAGTTGCATCAGCTAATCTCAAATGTCTTAATGTGGGTGCTATTCTATGGTGAATGCCTAACTCATATGGTGTTTCTTCAGTCATTATGTTTACACTAGATCCAGAATCTGTAGGCACACTATCTAAAATGCATCCATTGATTACTACCTGAATTTCGGGTTGACCTTCGTCACCATGATTTACCAGTCCTACATCGACTAGCGACAACTTAGTTTTTTTTTTTTTTTCTTTTTTTTGCAAAAATTGCTTAATCTCTTTCTTATAATACTGATTATCATCTAATAATTGTTTAAAAGTTATATTGGACATTCTAGAGGCAAAATCTTCCACTTTGTCATATGAGCGATGTCTAAGTGACGATGGGACTCTAGGTATCTCATTACTTATAACTGGATCTGAGAACGTTACTTTTTAACTTTCTTTGTTTCTTCGTCTAAAAGCTTTTTAGCTTCTGAACTAAGATCAATCTCGTAGTATTTTTCAGCAGACCTATCAAAGTCTAAATCTTTACTATTAGAAATTTCTACTGGCTGTTTTGTGACTTTTGCTTTATCTGTCGCATTTTTTGTAGATTTTGTTTTCTTGATTTTCTTCTTATCTCTAAGTGTTGAAGCATCTTTACTAGCAATGACATCTTCTAAAGAGGTCATTAATCCCTGTCAACAATAACAATCCATCTTCTTGGGCAACCCGCCCAAGCACCATTCGTTTTGCATAGGAACTGGATATTGGGCTCCTAACTTTCCTATTAAATTTTTAACTCTACGAGTATACTTTCTAAGTGATTCCTTCAACTTTTTCTCAACAGAATTAAGCCGTGCTAACAATCTAGTGGAGTATCCTATCTCCCTAAACTGCTTAAGGAATGTTGCTTTTAAAGCGTTCCAAGTATTAAATGTTTCTGGTACTAACTGATTGTACCAAATCCTAGCCTGCTTTCGTAGAAGACCTGACAATATTCTAACTTTGACCTGACAATGTTACTAGAATATTAGATTTACATTAAGCATAAGTAGAATATACATGGATGAGATGTTGGCATGTCTTTAACAAATTTTATTATATTTGCTCAAAACATACGGTCTCATAATGATTACTTATGATGTGGTATAGAGTAGCTGGCTACAATGTGTATATGTCATCGACGATGTCATCATCATTAGATAGCGATTCATCTCATGATCGCAACAGCAGGTATATATTGTTATTGATATTGACATCAATTGCACTTTATTTGTTATTTGAATATGAGTGTATAATTTTTCTTGCAAATTTATTCTTACAATGACATTTGACTTGAATTATAGATTCTAGGAAAATTATTGTACCTCCATGTGATTTAGAGAAAGAACAAATTATTGAACTCTATTACATAAAAAAGTACCAATCAAGACTAAAGTACAATGAACAACTATTGACTGGTTCATCTTCAAGCTCTTCCATCAGTCGACGTAAACCGCCTATTGATCCATCACATGTATGTATATTGATTTATGTCATAATTTTTTTATTTGTAATAGTGATGTAATCCGATTTGCTCCTTGGATATAGTATATTGCTCTTTGGAAAGCCAAGACACCACTCCATCACAAATGAAGGTTGAAAATGCACTAAATGTACAAAGACTATTTTGTCAATTTTGTTACAATTCGTCACATGTTAGAATTTGTCAATTTTCACTTGAATGACACTGAAAGAATTTGTGCAATTTGCAATTGGATTATTGGACCAGTTTCAACCAGAATATGATGAGAGGATACCATGTACATGCACACAATGCAAAGGCCTTAGGACTCGAACAAGGAGGATTGTCAACGATCATATTTGGGCCAATGGAGTGCACACAGAGAATCCAAGGGTACGAGAGGTAAACTCTTTAAAGTGTTCTTCGAAAATGCTTTAATCTTTGGCCCTTATGACACTTCAAGTATAGTTTGGCCAATAAATATTGAGCAATAGGATGAGTGCCATGATACTTTGAAGTTAATCTCTCACTTGCTTCTAAAAGAAAAAATCCAAATAGAATATCTAGATGAAGTTAATCTCTCACTTGCTTCTAAAAGGAAAAATCCAAATAGAATGATTAGATGAAGTTAATCTCTCACTTGCTTCTAAAAGAAAAAATCCAAATAGAAAGATTAGAAGTAGTTAATCTTGATTTCCATATTCAATCACCCATAATAGACTCATTCACGTTAGAGAGAGAGAGAGAGAGAGAGAGAGAGAGAGAGAGAGAGAGAGAGAGAGAGAGAGAGAGAGAGAGAGAGAGAGAGAGAGAGAGAGAGAGAGAGAGGTAACCAACACTCCCAATTCTAGGAAGGTGTGTAGCCCTTGTTTTCTTCTGTTAAAGGCGTGGTTCAAATGTTTTTTGTAGGAAGATGAGTTCCACAAAAAAGCCCAAATGCCGCAGGGAGGGAGCATGTGGTGACATTCTGGAGTAGGATATAATCATGTGGTTCGGGAGTTTTGATTAGCACTCTATAATGTTCTCTCTGTTTTTCTCTTCATGTGTATTTAGGGTCAGTGTGGGTGTGTGTGTGTGTGCATGCGTGTGTTTGTGTGTGTGTTTCATGCTACTGGTTTACGGTTTGATATATTAATTTATGTTTCATGCTTGAGAGAGAGAGAGAGAGAGAGAGAGAGAGAGAGAGAGAGAGAGAGAGAGAGAGAGAGAGAGAGAGAGAGAGAGAGAGAGAGAGAGAGAGAGAGAGAGAGAGAGAGAGAGAGAGAGAGAGAGAAACTGATACATCTAACATTTTCAACTTTTGCAAAAGAAGGACCATAAGTTGATTTCAAGAAAAAGAGTTGCAAGAGAGATCGAGAATATTATTGATAGGATAAATCACATGAATATTGATTTGGAATCATCATTGGCCCTAGATGATGCTCTTGTTGTTGATGACCCCTTGCATGATATAATTAGTTCATCAATGCCTTGTGATTCAATCCATGTCTCCAAATCTCTAGAACGTTCTTACCACCCAACCACACCTATCGTAGACGTTGCACATGAGTCCTCCACGATACTCCACGTGGATTCCACAAACTTGACCACCCCTTTAAAAAAGAGAACATGTCTTGGACGTATCATGACTAGTTTGAAAGATAATTGCAAATTACTACGCATTGTTGATATGTTAAAAGACATTCTAGGTTCTTTGTCTGACCTTCCTCTTTCACCTAGCTTGCAACCATTAGTAAAAACTTTTATTAGAAGTAGATATTCGTGTTGGCCACTCCAATCACCATTACCATTAAATGGAACACCATTTATGTGTTGGGGTCGAATGTACATGATCATGTCTAGTGAACACTTTTCTGAGGCTGGTTTGGGCCTTTTTGCATTGAGGTCCCTTTAAATAGTATTGTGACATTGATGCCATATGCAAGACCTCAATACAATTGGGCTGATTGGCATGCTTTGTGTTGTCACCAATGGAGGATGCAAGTATATGGCTTGAATTCAAATGCTTGTTCTTTAGAGAAGCAACGCATGCAAGGAGGAAACATCTCAAGGGCAAATCGTACATACATTGATGGACGTCCAGATGTGCATGGAAACATTGCTGCATATATAAATAGTTCCATTGGCCACCCTCTATTGACGAATTGTGATTTTGAAAAACGCACCAATGGAAAAGAAGAATATTTTACTAGGAATGTAAAGGGCACTTATGTAATGGTCTGTGCCACTAGATCTATCAGGTTTGAGGAGGAATTGTTCATCAAGTATAGTCTCAACCGTCCTCTACCCAAATGTTTGCAAAAGACAATAAGTCAAATGTGAAGATGCCAAAGGTGATCCTTCGCCTAGCTACTGCTTTTAATGACTTTTTATGGGGTTTCAACCCTCACCCAACCTAATTTTGGTATGCTGAATTCATCTGTCAGGTCGGCGAAGGTTCATACTCCCTGATGCTCGGCGAAGGTTCCCAAAATGGAATAGTGTTGAACTCTTGCCTAGCCTCGTTTTTTATACTTATGACATGTAGAGATGTATAATCCATGCATCTTGATTGTATTTGGTTTGTATCATTAAATATGTCAAATGTTAGGAGCATTATTCGTCATTTGCCTAGATTAAATGTTAGGAGCATTATTTGTCTTTGAGTTCATTGAATGTTAACAAGTTGAAAAGACAAATCTGTCTAATAGATACATTGGTATGTTCATACTTTTTAAACTAAGAGGTAATTTATATTCATATGCAACATTTAGATCTATCAAGTATTGGGAGGAAATGTTTATCAAGCATTGTTTCAACCTACTTGTTATTTTGATATATAGGATTCTTCATCCTCATTTAGTGTTGGAGACAATAATCCTCGTAATGGTTGATATAGACGACGAATGCAATACAACGACCCACATATAAAGCAATTACCTCGTCGTCTATGTCAAGGCTTAAAAGAGATGATGGAAATTGATGAGCACATTAATCAAGAGACTAATGCATCTGAATCTAGCTCATCTAGATCTACTTCTTCACAAACAAGTTCCAACGATGAAAATGAGCTTCCAATGAATGATGAATTTGAAGTCATTTGATACATGTTGGATGATATGTACGAGTTGCAGCTAGACACAATGAACAAGATGAGGAGGCACTTTTGTCTAAAGAAGAAAGAAAATTGCGAGAAGAATCAAAGACCGCATTGTATCCTGGAGCAAAGACATCTCATTTGACGACTTTTCACTTAGAATTTGCTTTGCACAGGAACACAGATCATGCTACATAGTAACACAGACATAAAACACTCTCCACAGCAAGCTCACATAGCAACTGTATTTCTCAAAGAGAAATTACACTATACATATAGTTGTTCACTCAGGCAACCCATGCATGACTCAAGTTGTCGTTGGCAAGATGCGTGTCCCGTCGACTTGCCTCGTGGCGAGGCCAACTGATCCTTATCCACTGATAGGACCCACAGTACAGTAGCACAGTGATTCTACTTTAATTCTAACTCTCTCCCTTAAAGTAGAGTCTACTTTTTATACAATCATATACATAGCTTTAAAGCCAACAAACTTTAAGTACAGAAAGCTTTGATCTAAACTTTTCTCCAGTAAGTGGATTAGTGAAAATATCAGCTAGTTCTTCTTCTGTGCTACAATGAATAACATGAATTTCACGACTCAGCAGCCTCTCACGTATAAAGTGATACTGAATCTCAATGTGTTTAGTTCTCGCATGGAACACTGGATTCTTTGCTAGCTGAATGCCACTATGACTGTCGCTATGTAAAGTCGTGGGATTTTTTTTTTCTCATGCCAGCTTCTTCCAAGATTTGTCTCAACCATATAGCTTCCTGTGCTGCACTACACATTGTCTTATACTCTACCTCTGTGGTGGAAAGAGCAATTGTACTTTGCTTCTTACTAGACCAGCAAAAACAACTACCACAAAACTGGAATACATACCCTGTGGTGGATCTACAATCATCATAGTCACCTCCCCAATCCGCATCCACATAGCCACACAACTCATGTAAACCATCATGCTTCCTATAAATCAAGCCATACTCTGAAGTGCCTTTCACCTAACGCAAAATGCGTTTAGCTGCCTTCCAATGCGTTTCCGTAGGTGCTGCCATAAACTGACATACAATGCCAACAACATAGCATATATCTGGTCTAGTCATGGTAAGGTAAATCAAGCTCCCTACTAACTGTCTATACAACGTAGCATCAAATGACTGTGACTCATCAAGCTTAGAAAGCTTTTTACCTAGTTCAATAGGAGTATTCATTGGTTTGCAATCCTGCAACCTAAACCTGTGCAGCAACTCTTTGACATACTTCACCTGTGTTAAACCCACTTCATGTTCTTTTTGCCACACTTCTACTCCAAGGCAATCATGCATCAGGCTGAGATCTGTCATCTCAAATTATTCCATGAGGTCTTTCTCGATCATGTCTATCATCTCTTGATTATTTCCCGTAATAATCAAGTCATCAACATAAAAGAGCAATCAAAGCAACCATACCATCAAAGCATAAGACATATAGATTTGGATCAGAATGTGTTCTCACCATCCCCTTTGAACAAAAGTAGGCATCAATCATGCTATACCACGCACGTGGTGCTTGTTTAAGACCATAAAGCACTTTCTTCAAGTGACATACTTTATTTTCGTGTCCCTTCGCTACAAAGCCTTCAATTTGATCCATGAACACTTCTTCTTCTAACTCACCATTTAGAAAAGCAGATTTCACATCCATCTGATGCAAAGGCCAACCAAAATGTGAAGCTAAAGCAACAAGTAGACGTAGAGTATTCCACTTACATACTGGCGCAAAGGTCACTTCATAGTCAATGCCTTTACTTTGTGCATACCCTTTGATCACTAATCTTGCCTTGTGCTTTGCTATACTTCCATCTGCATGATACTTAGTCTTGTATACCCATTTGCAACCAATGGGTTTCTTGCCAACTGGTGGTTCTATTAAGTCCCATGTGTTATGTTTAGCAATTTACTCCATCTCCTCTCCCATGGCCTTGACCCAAATGTCATCATCCTTCGCTTCACTATAAGTCAAAGGTTATTTGCTTTGAATAATGCTAGATAAGAGAGCATAATTTGCTTCATACCTTTCAGGTTGTGTCTTCTCTCTTGTTGATTAGGGAGCTTCCTGTCAAGTGATCAGCTTCCTGGTGAAAATGTATCCCATAATACATCCTTCTCCTTGCGTTTGTCACCTGCAACTTCAATCCTTCTTGCACCAAAAGGTTTGTCTCTACCTCTCCAACCTATCTCTTGAGGTTGAGTAGTAGTATCTTGAGATTTATCCTCATGTTCATCACTCGGAAGGTCAATGAATGGATCATCATTAGGTGGTATCCTCACTATACCATCTTCTCCACTGGATGTGTCTATTTTCTCAGCATCCTCGTCTTCATACATCTTGGATTCATCAAAGATAACATCATGACATATATGGATTTTTTTTTTCACTGGATTAAAACATCTATAGCCCTTCACACGATCATCATATTCTAGGAATATGCATTTGATGGCTTTTACATCAAGTTTACGTCTTTCTTCTTTAGGAATGTGTACAAAGGCCTTACATCCAAAGATTTGCAAGTGGTTCACCTTTGGCTTCTTCTTCGTGAATGCCTCCTCAAGTGTTATCTTTGGTATGGCAATGGTAGGACTTCTATTTTGAAGATAGACTGTCGTGCTACATGCTTCTGACCAAAAATCTTTTGGTAGTTTCATCTCATCTAGCATAGATCTGGCACTTTCCACAATCGTACGATTCTTGCGCTCAACTACACCATTGAGAGCAGGAGTAAGAGCTTGCATAAATTGTCTTTTAATCCCACATTGATCACAAAGATCATTGAAGTCATTAGACTTGTACTCACCTCCACTATTTGATCTTAGGACTTTGATCTTCCTACCTGTTTGATTTTTGACCAATGCTTTGAATCTCTAGAAGTTATCAAATGCATCTGATTTCTTCTTTAAGAAGTAGATCCACGTCTTACGTGACATATCATCAATAAAGGTCATGAAATAGAAGGCTTTACCTAAGGACATGGTCCTCATAGGCCTGCATAAATATGTGAATGCATTGTGCACCAACTCCACGTCACGTATGCGCTCACCAATAGAATGCAGTTCATCCCTCATTGTCTTGATTCTGGTCATGTACGTTTGAATGTGCTCTCCTTGTTCCATGCGGGCACTATTCAGCTTTGACTTCAGAAACATGATTCTTGACGGATTTGATGTCTCAAACTGCTCCTTTAGCACATCCCATGCCTGTCTAGGTGTAACAGCATCACAAATGTGGGTAATGATGTGGTCCTTCATTGACAAGTTAATGAAGGTCAAAGCTTTCCTCATCTTTTTGTCAAACACCTTGATATTCGCTTCATTTGGTGGCCTTCTCTCATCACCTATGACGACTTCCCACACATTTTTCTCCATCAGTATGTTTTTCATTTTGAATTTCCACACTGCATAGTTGGAAATCCCGTCCAATTTGTTACTTTCACTCAAAATGGACTCTCCCATGTTTGCCATCGCAAAACTGCTTGAAACTTCTGCCGTAGGTTAAAAACAGTATGCTGAGGCCTACAGTGATGTCAGAAGTTGAAAATAATGACTTGCACTTTTTCCCTTACCAGGCCCACTCACCGCTTTTCCACCAATTTGAAAGCCAAATCGGCGTCGCCTTCCAAAATGCACTCAGTCGTCAACTCCCAACAACGTGCCCAGTGGAATGGTGAAATCACTTCTGGCGCACTCCGAACACTTTATCCACTGCAATCACTCTGTTTTGTTGTACTGTACTTGCAGGTACAGTCCGGGTGCTCTTCGTTTGGAGGTTATAGTCTTTCGTTTGGGTCAAAACGGGCAAAGGACTCGAAAATAGGGACTTTTAGAACTTTAGAACTGTTTTTTTAGTTTGAAGAAACTCTACCCTTCAGTGAATTTGGACCCAACTCTCACTTCAAACTGAAATTTTTTAATGAAGTTGCAATGTGAATTACACTTCAGATCCCTTCCATCAAAGTTCATGTGGATTTAAATAAATCCAATGGCTTATCAGGATCCAAGGGCCCAGTCTCCTTTAATCTCCATCGTCCATCCATATGCCACGAAATCCGATGGTTCTGCACACTTTTGTGCACTGATGGAAGCCCTTCCAATCGTTGGCTCACTTCTAAACACTATGTAGGAGACTGGTTTGGGTGCGCAGACTCAGCCACGGCCTCCTCTCTTCATTTCTTTCACAAGCTATGGTGAATGAGTATTTTTACACCTTCATTGAATCTGATCCAACGCTCTACACTGTCTGCAGCTATCCACGTCCGTTTACCTACTGATTAGTCTCTCTAGGACGCCCTCCTATACGTTTTTACAGCTTCAATAATGCTCTCCTACAGCTCAAGATCCAGGCTTTTACATCACCGTTCGTCAAACAGTGTCCATTCGGATGCACACCGATTGCAAATACCAAGCAGCTACTTTGCAAAATTTTTAGAATTCCGTTTCTTCAACTGATAAGCCTTGTTTGTGAATCCTCACATAGTTTCACGCCTAGCAAACCTTTGTACGCTAGAAACCATGCACCAGTGCTTCACTTTTCATCTCCAGCCTGCCGTAGACCCCGAACTCTTAGAAGATTGCTTTTCTCCCGAAGCTCTCTTCAACGGCGACACTATACTGTGTACACTCCCTGTATGGCTCTGATACCAACTTAGAATTTGCTTTGCATAGGAATACAGATCATGCTACACCGTAACATAGACAGAAAACACTCTCCACAACAAGCTCACATAACAACTGTATTTCTCAAAATGAAATTACACTATACATATAGTTGTTCAATCAGGCAACCCATGCATGACCTAGGTTGCTGTTGGCGGGACGCGTGTCCCGTCGACTTGCCTCATGGCGAGGCCAACTGATCCTTATCCACTGATAGGACCCACAGTACAGTAGCACAGTGATTCTACTTTAATTCTAACTTTTTCTACTTCTATTCAATCTTCAAGCCAAATATAGATGGAGTGACCAAAGCCTCACATCTCTATTTGAGTAAAAAAATTTTCATCTACTTGTCATTTTTGCTTTGAAACAAAATTTACAATTTGGACATCAAGTGATATTCTTTTTACAATGACTTCTTCTGTCATGTATAGACTATTGAAAAACAAAATTCTTCCAGAAGGGAATGTCATGCCTGAGACAAGAGATGAGGCACGAAAGATGTTGTCTAACATCAGGATGGACTACAAGCAATATCATGCATGTCCAAAAGATTGTATTTTATATCGAGGAAGGTACGAATCACTCAAAAAATGTCCCATTTGTGATACCCCTCGATATAGAGATGATTTACAACGATTCCGTGCAAAGTTTTACGACATTTTCCAGTAATTCCATGATTGCAGTGTTTATCTTGTTGTAAATCTCTTGCACAACTTATGGACTAGCATGCACACCATACCTGTACGGATGGGATGATGAGAGTACCTTCAGATTCACCTACATGGAAACACATCAACAAAGAGTATCCAAGCTTTGTCAATGAGCCAACAAATGTGAGATTTGGTCTTGCAACAGATGGTGTGAACCCCTTTGGTGTACGAGCAACTACGTGGTCCATTTGGCCTGTTTGCTTGGTAAATTAAAATATTCCTCCTTGGTTGAGTACAAAAAAGAGACACATTATGTTGGCACTTTTAATTCCTGGCCAACACAAGGTTAAGAACATGGGTGTGTATCTTGAGCCGCTTATTGACGAGTTGGAAGATTTGTGGAAGGGGATAAAAGCATATGACATTTCGTGCCCCTTACATGAGAGGGAGTTTACATTACATGCCATTGTAATGTGGACAATGCATGACTATCCAGGATTAGGTGAATGCTCAGGTAATCATTCAAACAATGTCTATCTTGTATACATAGGAGTTTGTTTACAGTTACATACAGCTAGTAATTCTTGACATTTACATGATGTACTACAATGGCTATAATTATTCTTTGACATATACTTTTTTTAATAGTGATTGATAGTATCCATTTGTTGGGCAGACTTTCAAAAGGCTAGAAAAAATGCTTGGCTTTTGTGCTGGCCAAATCTTGTGGGAAGATACTCTTTTAGTCTCAAAAAAGTGGTTTATGAAAATCATCATAAATACTTGCATGAAGGCCATCCATTCAGAGACACTCATAGAAGAGGTTTTGGAGGAAGAGTTCAGAGAGAGATGCCTCCAAAGAGGATGTCTGTGAAAGATTGGCCAATACTATGGGAGGAATCTCAAGAAAAGCCGATCGATGGTATGAAAAGATTATCTATATTTCATCGTTTGCAATATTGGGATAACCTTTTGATTAATCACCTACTTGATCACATGCACGGATATAAAAATGTGGGTGAATCTATTTGGAAACACTTGATTGGTGAAAAAGATACCATTGCTACAAGGCACGATCTAAAAGAATCAAACACCAAAAAAGAATATCGGATAAAGGATGGTGAAGATCATGCTCCAAAAGTACCTTGGACATTCACTAAGGAGGAGCTTAACCATGTGCGCTCCATTATTCATGACATTAGAACACCAACTGGTTTTGCCCATTCTCTAAGGTCATCATTCACAGTGGATGGAAAGTTGGAAGGTCTCAAATCTCATGATTGGCTAAAGATGATTCAATTCATCTATCCATTGTCAATTCGTGGGTGTTTGTCAAAAGATATTTGTGAGACCATATACAAACTATCAATCAGAGTCAGGTATTTACATGTACTTGGTGCATTTTTCTATTTAGTATTTATTGATTGGAAATTCAAGTAGACATAAAATGGATTGAATATGTTGCAGATGGATGTGTTCAAAAGAAATTCGTGAGCTGGATCTCCACAAGAGACATGAGGATATGGTGGAGATTGTGTGCATGTTTGAGAGATATTTTCCGACTTCCATCATGGACTCACAAGTGCATTTATTGGTGCACTTGGTTGAAGAAGTTTCTATTGCTGGTCCAGTGCACACTAGGTATAAGTGCATAAATTATCTTTTGCATGTGTATTTAAACTAAATCAATTGATACATGAACTCATTAAATAAAACACTTATTTTTAACCATTTGTGACTTTTTAGGTGGATGTTCTTTATGGAAAGGTACATGAAAGTCTTAAAAGATTTTGTGCGTCAAAAGGCAAGGCCTGAAGGTAGCATGTCAGAGGGATGCTTAGTACATGAATCTCTCTTTTATGTTACTGAAATTTTGCACCAACTACATCCATCTGCTCGACTATTGTGGCGTGATGAGGAAGCCGAAGAGGTAACTAGTGAAAAACCTCAAGGGATGGGAAAGGTCCATAGGTTGGCACCCTTCCAATGAGAAAAAATTTTTACATTCATGCTTTATAATTGTGGAGTTATGCATAAATGGTTAGACCTATATGAAGAAGAAAAAAAAGAGAGGGCCTTGTCTAGAAGGCGCCAACGACAAAATACAGGTAGACACATGGCCTCAAGTTCACATGATCTTGAGCCATTGCCCAAGCAATGCACTATAGAGTGGATGCATGACACACTACAAAAAGCAACAAAAGAGGGACAAAAAATATCAAACGCAGAATAAGACTTTGCAAGAGGATGCGAATGGAAGGTATTATTCTTTAGATACTTTATTATTAGAACATTCTTGTTTATAACAATATTTGTTTAATCATTTTGAAACACCATGTTCATTCACAGTGATTATTTATGAGATTAATGTTTGTCATGTGGCAGTGCAAAATGTATAATGCTATATGGGCTTTTGGTTTCCACTTTCGTGTTGAAAGGATTGATAACAAGAGATGCACACACGATTATGGTGTAATAGCATCTTTCCAACAAGAAAGTCAAAGTAGTGCACGAGATCGGAATCCCATCTCAGGAGATATAGAATACGTAGGAACTATGCAAAATATTTATGATGTGTCATTTGGTGAAAGTGGACACTATTTTTTATTTGATGTGAAATGGTTCAAGGTAGTTTGTAGAGGGCCAAATGCAACCGTAAAATCGGATCCAAGTGGATTTTTTGTGATTGATTCATCAAAAACATTGAGCATGGAGTCCTTTGACACATTGGTGTTGCCTCGTCACTGTGAGCAGGTGCACATGTTATGCTATAATGTTTTTCATTTTATTGCAAGTGACTTCAATATTTGAGTTTTCGATATGTTCTAAAATAGTGATTTTTGCAGGTGTTTTTTTCAACCAGATCGACTAAACAAGATATGGTGGTTTGTAGCTCAAGTTGAACCACGTTCACGACGAGTATTTAATAGTGCAAATGTTGAGAATGAAATGGAAAACCTTCATTTTAACTATGAGATTGAGCTACCTAGAGATGTAATAAATCATCAAACCATACTTGAAGCACCCACTTCCATAGATGTTGAGAATAGAAATTCTAATAGTCAGGATGATGAAATAATTTTTGAAAGTGAGAGTGATGATGAAAATCATCTAAGAGAAAATGAATTGCAAGATGTTGTCGCTGATGAAATTGATTCTTGTAATTCTGAATAAAAATTGGTTATTGCAATTCTGAATGAAATTGATTCTTGCAGTGCTTTCAAATGATTGTTATTTAGCCAAAATAGAGTCTCATTTGTTTTAAGTGAAAAGAATAGACATAGTTTGACTTCAATCCCATTTTTTTGGAGATAATGTCGGTGAAGATAGATGTATGGCTTCATGTTCCAAGAAAATTCTCATTTTTTAACAAATGCTGCAAAGGCAGTAAATCACTAAAAGCATGTGAGTTAATGAAATCACCACCACAAGCTATGACAAAATCAAGTGTTTCATCATAGTCAATCCCCTTGAATTGAGCATATCCCTTGGCAACTAGTCTTGTTTTATAATTGTTCACACTACCATTTTGATTAAGCTTGATCTTAAAGACCCATTTGCAAACAGTATAAATTTTGTATCTTTGATGGAGGATCAACAAGTATCTCAAAAAATGCATCATGTACTCACCTCACTTTTCATTACATCAAATCACTCTTTTGTTGCTACAGTTTCATTCACACTTGAAGGAACATCATCAAACTTAAGGTAGTAATAAGGGCAATAAAAATTAAACAATCATCAACTTGTAATTGCTTTTCTCTTCCTTGTATTTGAGCCTTGATGGTTGCATTTGGGCTCTGATACCATGCTAAAATAAAAGGTTATGGACCTCATTTGGATACTAAAACCTTGAAAATGCATCAAAGGTTTCACTTATATCTAATAGATAGAAAACTAGCACACAATTCAACCTATTTTGCATCTAATTGGCAAAGGCTTTTGAACACCACAATAAAACTAGAAATAATTGATCTTCACATCCTGTCACACACGTGGAAAGTATAATACTTTGTCACAGATTCAGATCTATTCATTAGACACAAAAAATATCACATTCATCATTCATCAATTTTTCATTAAAGAGCAAACTTGCCAAAATTACCATCTCTTGAAAATCTCTCGAAGTATGTACAAAATGAGCTCTCAATCCATATCAAATGATCTCGGATATGAGATTAGGTAAAGTGCCATTAGGGTAGACCCTGAACCCCTAGCTCTCAAAGCCTTAGATCATGCATAATTATCCTCTTGGTAGCTCGAGTCAACTGTCTTATAAAAGTAGGTGGCTGTCCTCATAAAAAATCCCAATCATCTAGGAACACCATTATAATTCACTTTAGAAAAATATTTATTTAACTAATTTCATTTCATTATGAACATGCAAAAAAAAAAAAAAAACTCATCATAATATAATTCACTTTAGAAAAAAACAATAGCCTAATCATAATATAATTCACTTTAGAAATATATTTATTTAACTAATTTCATGTCATTATCAACATGCAAAAAAAAAAGAATGCATGGATAATCCACGCAGAAGATATCCACGCGTGGATATCTTTAACTTCCGGTCTAGTTCGGTGAACAAACTGAAATTTGTGTGGATTACGCGCATAAATTTTTTGGCGTCATGTGAAAAAAACACTAGTAGACTGGCCGGAGGCATATTCAATATTTTTTTGGCATGGATAATCCACGCATGGATGTTCCACGCAAACAAAATTTTGGAAAATCGACTAAGTGTCGGGTCTCGCGTGGATACTTTGCGTGGATAAACACAGAGTTTTCTAGTTGTGTCGTCTGTATGTTCTTTATTTGTTATAGTGATAAATTCAAACTGGAACAAGTAATTGTCCACATCTTTAGATGATGATCCCTTATGGCGCTGGGTTCGCCATATTATTAGGTGGTGGATCAGGTGGATTAGGAGGATCTGGATCTGAACTATGTTCAGATGGTGATGATAGTTATGATAAAGAAGGTTATGGTTCTGAAATGGGTTCGGAACCAAGATCAGACTGTATAGATTCTGATGAGTTTGTAGGACTTGGTGTTTTAACAGAACTTTACTTGAAAGAATCTACAAATGATGTAGTAGCATTAAGAAGATCGTTAAAGGCTTCAGGAGTTAATCTTGTTCTAACTGGTGAATTTCGCAAATTCTGCAGATACAAATCTCTAGATTTCCTATATGCTTCTAATCGTTGTGCATGTTCTAAATGTTGTTGTTCAATAGTTGCTTGTGACTATGCTTTTGGTATGCATTTCATGAAGAAGATTCATAGACTTAATACACTTAAAAATATTACAAAAGATGAAATTCATCTCCCCGACAATGGCGCCAAATTATGTGGTAGCCTAGTCGTTATAGATTTCCACAAAATCAGTGAATTAAGTAGTATAAAAGGTCTGATCGTTTCCCAAGAGAGAGAATAATCTCTTCCTTTGTATGATAAGTGTATGTAAGAAGGTGAATGAAACGTAATATGTCATATTCACAATGAATACTATGTCGGAAATAGGTGAGTAATGGAATGCGAAAACTTCCTACTTCCAATGTATGACTACGCCTATCAAAAATTGAACAAAGCAGTAGTGATGGAAATCACGTCCAATCTTTAGCAACTAACTTTCGCTAGATACTCAGTGATTATGTTGCCAAACATAAAGTATTGAATTCTCAGACAATTTCTATCAGTTTCAAAAGCAATACAGAGATACATGCATTTTGACACAAACTGAATGCAATAAGAAAATAGTATTGATTCAGAAAAACAAGATCAGATGCTAATGAGTGCAAGACAATAGCGGATAAGATTGGAAAATCTCATGATGATTGGTCATATGTTGAGTAGATCCAGAATTCAGAAACCACGAATCATCAAAATTTGTGTATTTTTCTTTGACCATAAAAGCGCCTTCGTCCATTTTGACTTGAGGAGATGTTGTAACTATATTTGCTTATCGATCAGGTTGCTTGGCTGCATTCTTTGCTTTGAGAATTCGACAATCCTGGATCTCATGGTTATTGCATTTGCAATACCTACAAAACATATTCTTCTTTGACAAATGTGGATTTGATGATTGTTCTTGACTTTGAGTCTGTTTCTGATTCGATGCAGATTGCTTGGAGATTTTATGCTTATGTCATTTTGAGCCCTTGTTGACATATAGAACATGAGACGAAGAGGTAGACAAAGTGTCTTGACTTCTTCGATTATCTTCTTGTAGCAACATAGTGATAACTCTGGTAAGAATTAAATCCAAGTGTGTCATGATGATCATCACCCAATTCTCATATGTAGTGGGCAGGCTCGAAAGCAATGTCATTATTGCGTCTTGATCGTCTATGACTGATCCGACAACGGCCATCTGTTGTAAGAGATTTTTAAACTGGTTAATATGATTATGAAGAGAATCACCATTTGACATCTTGAGTGTGAAGAATTTTCTTCAAAGATGTAACTTAGTAGTTACATCTCTCACATCATATAGTGAGCTCAGGATGTCCCAAACTTCTTTTGAATTTTGGCTTCAGCTATGTGGCCATTTTGAGTATCTAATATATGGAGGATAATAAGCACAAAAGTTTTACCATCATTTGATTTCCACTTTGAGTCTTTTGTGTCATCTTCACGTTTCACTTCAATACATGTAACAACACCCACAACTCGTTGGCGATTAACAAGGTCTTTATCTTAAATTTCCACAAATGATAATTGGATCCATTCAGCTTGTTTGCGATAAGACCAACTTTATTTTGAGAATCCATCTGAAACTTAGTCCGTCATTTGTATCGATGACGCTAAGATGTAGTGATGCCAACAACATGAAATCAATTCTCTGATACTAAAAGGATGAAAGGAACTAAAGAATATAATATCAATTTGACATCATGAAAGATATCGAGTATTAGAGCTTTTCTCTCCGATATTAAAATGATATTAGGCCCTGATAGAGATCACAAGTCTGACCGTGATGATTCAAATAAAGAAGTAGTGATCTAGCACTGATACTATGATAGTATGTTATGATACCATGTAGGTACGCTCTTATACCATGTCGAAAATAGGTGAGTAATGGAATGCAAAAATTTCCTACTTCCAATGCATGACTACGCCTATCAAAAATTGAACAAAGCAGTAGTGATGGAAATCATGTCCAATTTTTAGCAACTAACTTTCGCTAGATACTAAGTGATTACGTAGCCAAACATAAAGTATTGAATTCTCAAACAATTTTTATCATTTACAAAAGCAATACAAAGATGCATGCATTCTGACACAAACTGAACGCAATAAGAAAATAGTATTGATTCAAATACCGCATTTTTGCACATAATTTCTAATAGGCGAAAAATGCGAAAAAGGTGACACTGCATTTTTGCACGTAATTCCTAACAGGCGAAAAATGCGAAAAAGATGACACTGCATTTTTACATGCAATTCTTGACAGACGAAAAATGCGAAAAAGCCGACACTGTATTTTCACACAAGATTTTTGACAGCGACACTGTCGGGTTTGTAGATAGAGAAAATGTGATGCTGTTGTCAAACTCCGTGTATTTCTGCAGATTGTGTAAAAACACATGTAATTTTGCAGACTTTATAAAGACACGAGAAAATTTGTAGAACTGGATAAACAGTTGGATGAAGATTGACAAAGATTTGGGAAGACCAAGAACCACTTGCCTTTTTGCCATCACTTCCAATGTCTTGATTTTCACTTTTGGTGAAGATCAAAAGAATGTAGAAGAATAGCTTTGTAAATTTTGATAGTTCACGTTCTTAACTTTTACAAGCAAATGTTTTATGGTGTGTGATGATGGTTTTTTTTGGTTAATCCAACAATTTCAGCATTATGGAAAGGCTGTCATGATCTTTTTGTCTTTTAGAAGAAAAGTTGGACTTCTAAGTCTAAAATTGCTAAATACCAGTTTGTTATTGAATTCACGTGAAGAGATATGACATGATAAGATTATTTTTTATTATTAACCAAACAAAGTTGTTCTTCTTGCAATGGGTTTAATATTTTGATTACAAAATATGCCTGTCATTTTGGAGTTTTGAAATTGGCATGGATTCAAGAATATTCACGATCAACATTCACAATAATCATGAGTATTCATGATCATCACATTAATCATAATCAATGCTTATAATAATCATGAGTATTCACAATAATCACGATCTGTATTCACAATTAGTATTCACAATAATCACGATCAATATTCAAGATATTTGCTTTCAATATTCACAATTTAAAATAATTGTCACCAACCATCAATCACATAGTCTTCGTGACCCATTAAAGTCAATTAATTCTTCATCGGATATATGGAAGACATTTTGTATACATCCTTATTAGACACAATAAAAATATATTGTCAAATGAATTATCAAAACATATTGTCACTTGTCATATTTATTCATTCAAGCATGCGAGAGCACAAGAACAAAAAAAAAAATTGGAACATTGTGAAATCAAACATGCATCAGCTTTCAAGTCTCATACTCACATATGTGATTATTATATTCTGCATGTTCACAATCAAGCATGCAGTAATAAATTTGTTTGCTTGTTTTTTTTTCTATGCATATGCATGCAGGCTATGCAAGTCACTTTTTGGCCATTCGCCAAATGTCGTTTGCTATTTTCCATTCTACAAGGCAAGGACAAAAACCACCTAAGACTAGGCCTGGCTCAGTAGGCACTAAAACCATGAAGAGTTTCAAAGTCAGAACGACTCTGAACATGGTTCAGAAGCAACTAAAGCTGATGGCAGTGAACGTAGTCTTATGCAACTTAGTTCAATAGCTCCACATGAGAAGATACATACGTCTTTACAAAGAACCAGCGACAAAACCAATTACTCACTATTTAAAGTATTCTAATTTCTAGATGAGAAGATATTGCTTGGGAATGAATCAATTTAACCTAAAAATATGAAAATAGCTCAGAACATGAAAATTTTGGAGGTAAAACCTGAAAAAAAAAACTCTGCCTATGTCGAATTTAAAAAGTACATGTTTTATTAAGAGAAAGAAAAACTATGCATCAACAAGAACATAGAATGACATTTCAATTGTGGCTTATAGTGCAACTAATTAAAACTTAAAAACGGTCGTGGTAAGGATAATGTAGAATAACAAACAACCTAACATTCGATAACAAATAACTACCAAAGAAAGTTGCGCTAAGAGCATTAACTTACGTGAACTGTACAAAGAAATCTAGATAACCAAAGTGTTATTAGAATTGCATTCAAAGATAGTATATTTGAAGTATATGTTGAAACTCCAACTATTTCATTTCCAAACACCCCTTTCCAAATTTCTTTCTTTACATAGCATCCTTGCGTCTAAGTTATAGGTGATTTGCTTTGAGCAACCAACTTTTTGCATTTCACTACCTTCTTGTGCAATAGCTTCTACTTCTATCAAATCGACATCACATTAAGTTTCTGATGTTACAAAGTCATTCACAGACTCACTGCTCAATGAACTCACATTTCAACAATCACATGTAAAGTAATAGTGAACCTAATATATACTAATTAATATTTGAATATTTATCATGTCACAATCTTAGAGTCAAGGCACAATATTATGCATAATTTTTAAGACAATAGATTTTTAGATATTGTAATCAGTTTTTAAAAGTAATGAAAATTTTTATTAGTAAGTATTTGTAGTTTTACAACTAAATATAAAAAAAATTAAAATTAATATTCATAAATGTAGTAAATTTCATGATGTAATATTTACAATATCATGATGCATGTTCACAATTGCAGAAAATAGATATCACAATTTACTATATATGAATTGATGAAAGTAGTAATAAGTGGTCACAATTTGTGCAATTGACTACTCACAATATTGAAATCTATATTAAGAAATTTCAGTAGAGCATTGGGCTTTTAACCTAATGGTCGCAGGTTCAAGTCCTGCTATACCCAAACCTTTTTCAACAAGAAAGTATATGTAATTAAGTAATTGTGGGAGTTCGTATAAGCATCATATTACGTATAGTTCCTTTTCTGGAGGAAGGGGATCGTATATGAGCCATGGGCTAAGCCCCAACCATAGATATTTATGAGAGCAACCACAAATATCATGATATTTTGTACTGACTAATTCCATGATTTGATATAATTAATGAAATTCACATTTGATATCAAAACAAATCACGATTTACTATTTACGATTGAATATTCATAACTTTAGTATTTAGAAAAGTTGACATTTCTATTCCCAATTGCAGTATTCACAGTTTCACAATCAAAATTCAAAGTATTCACGTTTCAATATTCACGTTTTAGTATTCACACCTCAATCCATCAACTCCTCATCCAACCTGCAAAAAGGTCAAACACAAAATAGACAAAGAAAAGAGATAGAGGGTGGTGAGTAGTAGCAACAATAGATGAGAGAAGAAAAGAGGGTGAAACATAATTGAGCTTGCAAGTAACAGGAGAAGCTATGTGTTCTTTTTTCTAGCATGTCTCTTTTGGCACATACATGTGCATTGTAAGCGTATTACCGAAAATAACATTTGAATCCATTATGCATTATACAAGAGAAATTAAAAACAACTATGTTGCTAAAAAAAAGCGTACTTTTTCAATGTGAATATACATTTCAAAACTAAAATAGTAATTTATGGTACAAAACATTGATAAATTAATAAAGAAACACCTAATAATCATAAAAGTATTAGTCGATAAATCACTCATTTTACGTTAAAAATTTATTAATAAGGCCAAACAGGAGTCATTTTACACTAATCTAACTTGGTTAAGTAGCTTAAACTCAAAGTATTCATGTCTCCCCAACATGTGGCTCATTAAGCGATTAATCTAGGATTCAAACATAAAAAGTACAATGTCTATGTACTTCGAAACACTGCGTAAGAGTGCTACATTTCACATAGGGAATAGAATAGAATGAAAATTAGTATAAAGAACCCCGACCTAGAGTTGAATAGAGTAAAAAGCAGTTCGAGAAACCTTGGCCCATGGTTCAAAGGAAAAGAGTGACGTATCAAACGGTCCAAGAGGAGTAAAACCTGTCCCATGGTTCAAATGAGAAGCCTTTCAAAAAAGCATATTGTCTCCCACCTTCCAAAAAACAAGAAGGAAAGTAACTTTCAACCTTGGGTTCAAAGTAAGGAAAACATATGGGTGAACCCTGGGGTGGATCCTTAGGATCAATCCCTGGGTTCAAAGCAAGGAAATCAACCTCTGGGTTCAAAGTAAAGAAAAACTCATGGATGAATCTTAGGGACAATTCTAGGGATCGATTCCAAGCCTTAGCCATGGTTTTCTTTCGATGTGGCCACCAAAAATCTGTTGCAGTCGTCGTTGAGGCCATTGCTGACATGCCATCGTTGACAGTCCCGCACTGATAGGCCATAGCTGCTTCAAAACTGTTGAAAATTGTCACTTCTCACTTGTCATTTTTTATTGTAAATAAAGATCAATCATGAGAACAATGTTCATGATCTGATTTCACACGTGTGGAGCCTATTCCCACGTGTGAAAGAAACTACTTTTTATACTTGTAAATATCTATTTTGATTTTGTATCAATCAATTAGTGTGAACATGATATGACTAGTTTTTAGTCAAGTTGACTAGTCACCTAGAAATTAGCTTTTCCTTGCATGTGCATGAGTAAATGCTCCCACATGGCAAGTGGATGTTCACACGTGTGTATAGAGTTCTAGAAGATAAGAGTTGACCATTTTTCTTAGATCCTATTTTGTAGGGAATATTCCTATATTCTAGGAGACTAGCTCTTTGGATTTTAGCCATATTCTAGAAGGTCAACTTTGGATAAGGATCAAGGATGGATCAAATGAATAGATATGAGTGGTGTGGCACTCTTCACACATGTGAAGACCTGCTGGATTGTACCAGACTCGTGGATGTACTTGATCCATAAAAGGATCATCATTTTGCTAATGAGATTGATGAGACTTTTGCATTCTACACTTTTGTGAGATTTCTAGTCAATAGAATTGTGATTTTAATGAATGATTGCTATCAAGAACCAAAGTACTTGTTGTTTCAGGTGCAGGCCGTACTGTGGATAGTACTCCACACGTGTGAGGCTGCTTTCACTAGTTTATGAAGTTTTTATCCATTGCTCTTGCTTAAATCTAAGTGTAGTGAATCTAGATCAAGATCTAAAGTGTAGAACTTGATAGATCCATTGATTAAGCAACCAATAACTGTCTATGATTGTTAAGTACAATCAGTAATGTCCTAAAAACTAAAATTTTATCATGGTATTAGAGCTAAGTAAGAGAGTGATCATTTTATTTATAAAACTTGCAAAGATCATTGGCAAAATTTGTTTTTGGCCAATATTAGTGAGGGCGAGTTCATCTAGAGTGATAGCTTGTTTCTATTTGGATCAAATCAACTTGGAGGCTGTGTATGTACTTTTCACATGTGTGAAACCATACATCAACTTTCATTTCAAGTTCGTTTGTGTTTTTTGGTCCTATAATCTCAATTCTAGTCCAAATCTAGTGCTTCTTAAAGCATAGTATTGATCTAGATTCAATCTAGCTAATGCCTATGACCAAACAAAGTTTTGGATCATTGAAGCATTTCTTTTTGGAGTTTAAGATTAGATTTAAGAGGCTGATTTGTTCAGATCCTTAGTTGAAGTGAAACCTCTAAGAAAAGTGTAAAACAAAACTTTTTGTGAGAGTGAAAGCTAGGAATTTTTTCAAGATCTAATTGTGTATCATTCAAGCTTGTGTGCTAGTTTGATAGAGACAAGGCTATAGGCAATCTTGTGAGCTTTAGGCCTTTCATAGATCTTTAAAATTCAGAAATCTTTGTGATTTTAGAAGAGCATTCATTCTACAATGTCATCCATGGGTGGTTATTTGTTGGAATCAAGTGAGAGACTCACTTCCACAAATTATTCCATTTGGAAAGTGAGGATGGAATCACTCCTAGTGATTCATGACCTCTTTGACATAGTTCTAGGAGTTGAGGAAGAGCCTCAAGCTCCCCAAGAACAAACCAAATACAAGAAGAGAGCACAATTAGCTCCACATTGCATAAAGTTGAATGTACGCAATGACCTCTTGAAGGAGGTGTCTTCTTGTGCCTCATCAAAAGAGGCTTGGGATTCATTAAAGAGTATCTATGAATCCAATAAAACTTCAAGAATCCTCATGCTAAGAAATCAAGTCTTTCAAAGCATGAAAGGAAGTGGAGAGAGTGAATATTTCCTTAGGATCAAATCTCTTAACAAGGAATTGAGTGCTATAGGAGAAAAGATCAAAGATCAAGAGCTAGTACAAATCATATTGAATGGCCTAGGTGATGAGTTCACCAACTTGGTCCAATAATTTGCTATTCAAGACACTCTTCCATCCATTGAAAAGTTGCACAATGTTCTTGTGGTCGAGGAGAGTAGACTCCTACACTTCAAGACAAGAATGGAAGGCATGTCACTTAATGGAGGAGAGGAGAAAACAAACTTTACATCCAAAGGCAAGAAGAAACAACATCCATTCAAGAAGAATCAAGGCAAGGAGGCCGAAATAAAGAATGGAGGATAAACTTCCAAAGGCAAGGTGAAGAACAAGGCAAAGCTCAAGTCTTTCTTTTGTGGGAAGAAAGGACACTTTGCCTCAGAATGCTACTTGAAGAAGAATCAACAAGCAAATGGAGATCAAGGGAACATTGCTCAAGAGGAAGAAGATTAGGATGGATTCAACACATCCTTAATGGTTGCATCTACGTTCTTGATAAAATTCCAGTTTTTAGGACATTATTGATTGTACTTAACAAAGAGAGTTATTGGTTGCTTAATCAATGGATCTATCAAGTTCTACACTTTAGATCTTAATCTAGATTCATTACACTTAGATTTAAGCAAGAGCAATGGATCAAAACTTCATCAACTAGTGAAAGCGGCCTCACACATGTGGAGTACTGTCCACAGTACGGCCTGCACCTCAGAAACAACAAGTACTTTGGTTCTTGATAGCAATCATTCATTAAAATCACAATTCTATTGACTAGAAATCTCACAAAAGTGTAGAATGCAAAAGTCTCATCAATCTCATTAGTAAAATGATGATCCTTTTATGGATCAAGTACATCCACGAGTCTGGTACAATCCAACAGGTCTTCACACGTGTGAAGAGTGCCACATCACTCAGATCTATTCATGTGATCCATCCTTGTAGAAAGAAGCCTCAGGATATGCCATGACATAGGTAGCTGTGTCATGGTAGTGACAGGGTGAAGGTTGTGCCTTCTACAATCCGATTTCAATTTTCAGAGGCAAACTAGTGAACGTCAACATGAATATGTTTTTGTCTTGACAGCTTGTTATTGTGCTTGTAATATATGCCAAACACCTCACCAAACTTCTTGAACTCCTTAAAAAATCCTCTCCCCTCCTCCTAAGAAAATGCCACCTCTCCTCTATAAGACTCGTCTACATAGAGCTACTTCTTTCATGTTTCATCAAAAAATATATGGTGTATATACGTGCGGCAGAAAGAAAAACATAGAGATCTAGCACACTTTGTGAAACATGTTGGATATGAGCAGCATATGGAAGAAAAGAAGATTATGCTTATGCTATGCAATAACGCACCTTGAACGGACATGATTGACAACCTATAGACACAAAGTTTAACAGAGCAATGGAGCAAAGAAAGAAATAGCACAGGTCTGTTGATCGCGAACGTAAGAAAAATGAGCACACAAAAAGCTAATCTCCCTGAATGTCATAAAACGTAAAGTACAGAGTCTGATCCTTAAAGCAGACAACAAGTTGTATGCCAAGAACTTCCAGCTTCCAAGTTCCAGCAATGCCTACATCCTACCATCTAGTCATACCCATTAGACGTGGTCATTCAAGCCAACATTAACCAAAACGATTTCACATTCAAAAGAGAACTATATTCTAACTATCGCTAACTTAACTAGTTTCAGATTATGAGACAGTTCCTATCCTGACTACTTTTGAATTGTCACTTGACAAGGATAAAATAGCTTGTACCGCCTATTAAACACAAAAGGGTAAGCCGAATTTGCATCAGGGAGCACATTTGACCTGCCTTTTGCAATTTTCCAGAAGATTTTGTACAAACAATCAGTGGCAAGATCCCTGTTAGCTTTCAATCCATCACAAATTCATCCATTAACTATTAGATTTACAAGTTGTTCCTCCATTTGCAATGGGGCTAGGGTTAGAAGAGCTATTCCCTTTGTGTTGCTCACACCTCCCCTTGCCTACCTCCTCCTCCTCCTGCTTACGGAGGTGTCATGCTTTCGTTTATGGGCAGCCCTAACTAGGGACCTGGCTATGGCTGGCTATGCAAGAGGCCTTGTAAACCCTAACATTTACTCTGGCTATACCCTATACACTTTGCGTTATGTTTGGAATAAACAGGCAAGTACTGTCATCAGAGAACATGCAAGTAATCAGGCTCGCATGTCCACCAGAAGGCAACTTGCTCATGATTATGCAAAGAGTATCTCAAAACATGCATGCTTAGCCCTCCACCAAGGTCTAGACCTTAATTGTTTCGACCACTACCACAATTCAACCTTTAACTTTAACTTTATTCCAAACTCCATTGACCTACCTAAACACATAGTATTGCCTTTGCAAGCCAAAAATTGTGATTCTAGAAGGCGAAAATTTTTGAAAACCTTTGCAAGCCCAAAATTGTGATACAAGATGTAAAAGGCAAAAAATTTCAAAAACGGACAAGTTGAAAAAAAATTGCAGGAAATTAAAGGTTTCTCCCTTGGGCATGAAACGCGCTTGCTTATGGCCTCGCCAAGTTTCAATCCTTCTCTTCACACTTGACAAAAACCAAAAAGGGGGATTCAACTCCACGGGCAAAATGCCTCCTCTTCAGAAAGTGTCACCTGAATTACATTATTGAAGCAGCAGCAGCAGCCGCCCTGCCTCTTTTGACTTTCAAGTCAAAGACACAAAACATAACATACATCCTTGATCGGATCCTTGTATCTTACTCATTGAAAAGGTGCCACCGACGACTCGTGGCGAGCATCTAAGACTTAAGTGGTAGAGAGTGAAATGTACTGTGCGACAGTATGGGGGATTTCCCAGAATCTACAATACTTCAGCCTGCAGGAATCAGTCTGCCCTCTTCAGCCCATAAATAATTCAAGGCTTCAAAGTAGTGCAGCGGCCGGCGTATCTTTAGCGTACACAAAGATCTGAATTCTTAAGATCGAGCTGTTCTAGCAGCTACAGCCTAGATCCACTGTGATCGCTGCATTTGCTGATCCGTGCTATATACGGATATACGCCACGTGATCTGTTCGATTTGGAGCAGATCTGAAATTGTGAGAGTATTTCATTTGGGGTGCTGTAGCTCTAGTTTAAGCAAAAACTGCAGTAAGTGTATTTTTTGGGTTGCAAAGATGGCGACGATTTGTGGTTTGCCCATCTGTCTATGGGGCATCAACATCTCAACACAGGTGAGAAGCTTTGCATCGAAGCATGAATTATTATTTCTGATGTAGTCAGTCATAAAACTGTATTTGGATCAGTGTTCAGGATGGATGAGAAGTTCCAACTACAAGTAAAAGTGTAATATCTAGTCTCACCTCCGTGAGTTAAGCTACTGTTTTGAGGTATTTGTGGGCATTGACAAGGATATGAACACAGGTACTTTCTGTGAAGCGATCAGATTCTTGTTGTGTTCAATCAAGGGGAGCTTCAAGAACAGCTGAGATGATAGTTCGGAAAGATTATTCTTCATCTTGCATAGCACAATCGCTCTCGTCCTCTTTACCACCAATTCCGTAAGTTTTAGTTTCATGTCAAAAAACATATTTAGTGCTAATCCCTTCGCATTTGCCAGCAAACATTCACAGCATTTAGGCGCCATTCTAGCCAAATTGCTATGCACAATGTTGGTTATTGCGCAAACCTCTTTATCTTGTAAGCTATTTTCTTAATTAAAGGAGAATTATATGGTGTACAGCAAGGAGGCAATATCATTGTTTGAAGTACCAGTTACCACAGCACAACCTCAGTCCGTCGAAAAGAGACCAATTTCCACGATTGGCAAGAGACGTCAAGCTGTAATTAACGAGTAAGGACAATTAACTTCTTTGAGGAGTTCTGCTTACAGAGAGCGGCGAGCGCTGTGTTTTTCCTTGGTCATTTTATTGTTTTAGCATCTGAGTTTTGTTTCCTTATAGATCGATATGAATCATATATAATTCATATCGATAAAATGAATTATAGTTTAAGTATCTGTGTCATTTTATAGTTTTAGCATCTGCGATTTGATCTAATCATTTTTGTCTGGATTGGTGATTTGCAGGATGGTGGAATTGGATCGGCGAAGAGAAATATTGAAGCTGCAAAGAGTATTCAGCCAAGAATGCAATGCTGCATATTTTCAACTGCAAGATCTTTATGCTTTGCAGCAATCTCACAGTGCTCCAAACATAACACAAGCTCTCTTTAACAGAGTACAGTTTTGTTTGGAAGATGGTTCAGAGACATTTTATGATAGGATGGCTGCAAATGCTGCCTAGGAGAAGTTGCGAATGAAACCTCTCTCTGCCTATGCTTCAGTGCAAGATGTTTGTAAATTTGCCAAAGTATTCCTACAAAAGAGGAAAAAGTGTGACACGATTTTGATCGTTGATTCAGGAAGATGTTTCTAGATTAGATTTCGATTTGACAACCTGCATCACTCATTTTAAATCCATCAAATGGAAAACACAGGATTATTTTGAAACTCAATGGCAATTTCCCTGAATGGTTTTTATAATCAAATTGCAATTTGAATGAGCACCAGGCAGGAAAGAATCCTGTAGGTTGTATCTATAATACTTATATGTCATCCTGTGTATGCCAATTTTCAAGAGCAGTCCTCGTTTGAACCAAATCATGTCAGGTTTGCTGACACTTCTCTTTTGAACAGGTCAACTCTGTCTGTTACTCAAAAATGAAATGTGATAGGCACATCTTTAAATCTGGTATGTCTGAATGACACACCATACGTTCCAAGTCAAAATATGCAACTTCACATCAACGATTACACAAGTTTTTGCTGTAATGTATCTGACTACATAAGCTTTTATTGCAAACAGGCAACCTCCTGTTAAAATTTAGCATCGACTCCTAGTAATTTGAATGTCACAAGTCACAAGACTATCTAAATCAAAGTCTTATTTTGTAAGGGGCACCATCCCAACACTCCTACTTTGACATTTTCATTAGCTTTGTTGTGGATCTTTTGCACCGTCTCAATTCTTTTCAGATTGTAATTGTTATTTCTTTAGTTTATCTTTCAGAGTGCATGGAAAAGCCCTTGGATGTTTAGGAACTTAAAAGTTTGAATACATATATATATATATACATATCTCATAGATACACATGAAGTTTCGGAACGCATTTTGGGATTTTTTTGGGAACGCTGCTTGGAATGCAATTTTTGTTTTTTAGTGGTCAGGGACCTAGGCAATTGTCGTTTGCACCCTAAGCCCTAAACCCTTAAACTAGCAATAGTTTACTACTTTTTTAAACTCGATTATCTGATACATTGAGATTTGAACAACAATTTAGATGTGACTTTTTCAAATTGCATTTAGGGTTTAGGGTTGATCCATAAAAATTCAAGGCATTTTCTCCTTATTTCAGCATAAGACGTGTTGGATAGCAAGGTTAATATGATTTGTCAAGAAAGTAATCACCCTCGGCAACACTTGTTGTGAATCACCTTGTCTTACTTGTTAACCAATTTTTGAATTTACCATCCAACTTTGACAAGCTTCTACTATGTTCATCACAATAAGAGTGTGTGTTGCCTTATTTTGAGTCTTGCTTGCACCTCCAAGTGATGTTGTATTTCTACCAATGGTTATATCATATTCTCCCTAGCTTTTAACAAATGCCCCTCATTCTACACTCCCCCCATGTTCAATTCCATATGTCCTCTTGCCCCAGCTTACATTTTGCTTCATTGAAATTGGCGTGGCTCTTATGTCTCTAGTAAATAAGCACCATGATTTCATTAGTTCATTGGGACAACGAGTTTTTAGATTTAGAGTTTGTAACACTCAACACAATGCTCCAATGCTAAAATTTGACCAACAGGTGTGTGCTTGTTCTATGTAGTGTGCCAAATAATTTGCTTCCATGTCTATATACAATGCCCACAAGTCTAGATATAATACATTTATGTCTTGTAGTAAATCATCTTCTTCAAACTTAACAAAATTCGGCTCTATCGTTGGCTAAAAAACGTCGAGCTTCAAATGGTATCTCTGGTAGAAATTGTCCATCATACTGATTGTAGAAATCTAATTCTTTATGATTTAAATTTACTAAATCAAATTGTCCATCATAATGATTGTATAAATGTAATTCTTTATGTTTTAAATTTTCTAATGTGTATAATAATGTATAGCCTATATACAATTTTGAACTTCCAAAGGGATTGACACAAAAATTTTCCAACATAGGCAACCTCTCTGTTCTACATCCATCTTAAATTTCCACAAAGATAGAAAATCATCCATACGTTTAGTGATATTTTCATCAACACATTCTACTTTGAGACGTTTAAAACGCTCAATGTAGTTTCAAACAAACTCTTCGCGACGCATCTTGATATGGGTAATTTGAATGAATGGGCTCTGAGTCAGTTTAGATGGTTTGAAATGCTTGATGAGAGCGTCCTTGAGGGTGGTCCCAGAAGCAAGATCAGGAGCTTCAAGATTCAAATACCACTCCTTGGCTGTTCCATAGAGTACCATGGAAAATAGGCGAAGCTTTTCAGTTTCAGTGGTATCTCCATAAAAACGGCATGCATTATCAAAGTCTTGGAGAAATCGGACTGGGTTAGATTCTCCATCGTACTTTGGTGCATCGATATGTGGAATTCTACGTTCTAGTCGTGGAGGAGTCGGATTAGAAGATTCAGCACAATCACAAGACATGATGCAGAGTGTGGAGGAGAGTAACAATACAGATGATCAGGTCAGTACTGTACTTGGCAAAAAAAGATAGTTTGCTTGCAGAATGGAGAGTTTAGGACTAAAAACTGGTCTTTCTGGCCGTAATAGAATTTGCGGACAGACTAAGAAATCTGTAGATAAATCTAATTGTAAAACTCGAGAATTCTGAAAAGGAGTGTTGTCTTTCAGGATTATTAATTTTTTTATATTTTTGGAAAAAAATTTGTACTGTTAGAATTCACGGGTGGGACAGGGAATTCGTACTCATTGAGAATGATTTTGTAGGCTGGATGGCAAGTTCTAATACATAGATTTTACTGGCAGATAGGAAATATGAAAAAAAAATGTGACTTTCTGATAGAAAATAGGCAAAATCTCTGAGATAAAATTCGCGGAGCTGCTGGAGGACTGATCTTGATTAGGTCTAGCCTCAGTGAAGTCGACAAATTCTAGGACAAAGATTTGGGTGAGAAATAAGAGATTTTGACAGTATATCAGGCTGGCTTCTCATAATCTGACCATGGTCAAAATTCGTAGAGGTGATAAAATAAAAGATCGCATCTTAGGACTGCAGACAGACTGGCGAATTCTGATATACCTGTTTGGTTTGGAAAGAAATCACTTGGGTCATTTTTTTTCAAAGAAAATGCCCAAGTTGACTCTTTTGTTGCTTCCCCCCGGCTTGATAAGTTGCTCCACAGCTCGTGTAGGATCTAGAGAGAGACTTGTGATGTGGTTGGAAGATAGGAGACAAGCAAACAAGCAAACACACAACATGGAAACAAAAAAGGAAAAAAAGTTAGGTAAAAAAAATGCTTACAAAGTGGCAATGACGCCAATGTTGGAAGTAAATCTGGTTTGTCAATGTTTGGCTAGATGTACTCACGATGTGGTGTAGTATAGTGAGGATCGATCGCTTTCTAAGTTTCTACCAAGCTTTAGATGGAGTGCAAAAATAAAAAACAATGATGAACACTAAGGCTTACCCAACTAGTTTATTAACAAGCACTCATACATGGACTTACAAAACACATGCCACGGAGTTTTATTTTTCTCTTTTTAATTTTTCCAGTGTTAGCACATATGCTAACAAGAGCTTTTCGAGATTGGTGATGGTTGGGTACTGATCAGGGGTATGGGTTGGTGAAGCTAATATAAAGAATAAACGTTGTGGAGGGAATGAGGGTGGAAGTGGAGGGAGTGGAGAAACAATATTAGTAGAAACGGTGGTGGTGGTGGTTTGTGGAGGGGTCAGTGACTGATCCGCTTCTCCTGCATCATCATCACCAATTTCCATCAAGTCTGCAGCATCAAAGTATTGTGATGTTTCCGTGAGAGTATGGACTTGCTGGGCCTGTGGTTGTTGAGCCACTCCCATGTCTTGGGAAATGGTACTCCCCACTCCCCGCCCCCCAAACAATGTGCCTTTGGTGAGTGTGGCAGCATTGGCATAGTAATCAAGAGGGATGGAGTTGTTGTCTGATCTGGTGGCACAACTGCTGTTGTTGTGCCTGTGTCTACTACTGTAAATGTAGTTGCTCCATCACCCCTATCGATGATGTGTGAGGGTGATGAGTGTTGCTGATATGTGGTGTGTGAGGAGGAGCTCCCATCATCAGAGTCGAAATCATCGGATTCAGTGCCATCCGATGATTTTCTCTTTGCTTGGAGCTTCCTTCGGATTCGTTGTTGCCTTGTGTCAGGCAACTGGGCCTTAGATGTATCGGCCTCCTGAGTTGCCGAGGATCCTTCTACTGCTAGATCTGGTTGAGGGCTGGGTTGCTTCTATACCAGTTTAAGGATACTGGTATTTGGCCGTTTTGGTGGTTGTCCTGGTCGTGATGTGGCCCGTGAGTGGAATCGCTTGGACTTCTTCGACTCAATAGGAATGTCCCATGCTTGGTTTGCAACTTGCAGTTGTCCTCGAAGTTCGGGCCCATTGTTCACCTAATGGAGTGTTAGATCTGTCATTAGGTACCCCAGGACTGTTGTTGACTATTTGTTTTTGACATAATCATGAAGGCAGTTTGAAGCAAACTAGGCCCAATTATAAAGGTTTTGGGCATGTAGTCGTGAACCTGCCATCATGTGGAATAAGGACATAGGGACCCGCAACACCTTTGTTCGTGGATGTTGTGTGTACTTAGTGAAGTATGCACACGCAGCTGCTAGTTGTGGATCATTAATTGCTTGAGGCAGTACCCGTCTTTATTCTTCCACTTTTTCCCATATCATGATATTTGTGGTTGCTCTCATAAATATCTATGGTTGGGGCTTAGCCCATGGCTCATATACGATCCCCTTCCTCCAGAAAAGGCACTATACGTAATATGACGCTTATACGAACTCCCACAATTACTTACTTACATATACTTTCTTGTTGAAAAGGGTTTGGATATAGCAGGACTTGAACCTGCGACCATTAGGTTAAAAGCCCAATGCTCTACTAATATTTCTTAATATAGATTTCAATATTGTGAGTATTCAATTGCACAAATTGTGACCACTTATTACTACTTTCATCAATTCATATATAGTAAATTGTGATATTTATTTTCTGCAATTGTGAACATGCATCATGATATTGTAAATATTACATCGTGAAGTTTACTACTTTTATGAATATTAATTTTAATTTTTTTTTATATTTAGTTGTAAAACTACAAATACTTACTAATAAAAATTTTCATTACTTTTAAAAATTGATTAGAATATCCAAAAATCTATTGTCTTAAAAATTATGCATAATATTGTGCCTTGATTCTAAGATTGTGACATGATAAATATTCAAATATAAAAATAATAATTAGTATATATTAGGTTGACTATTTCTTTACATGTGATTGTTGAAATGTGAGTTCATTGAGCACTGAGTCTGTGAATGAATTTGTAACATCAGAAACTTAATGTGATGTCGATTTGATAGAAATAGAAGTTATTGCACAAGAAGGTAGTGAAATGCAAAAAGTTGGTTGCTCAAAGCAAATCACCTATAACTTAGATGCAAGGATGCTATGTAAAGAAAGAAATTTGGAAAGAGGTGTTTGGAAATGAAATAGTTGGAGTTTCAACATATACTTCAAATATACTTGGATCCATGCCAACTTCAAAACTCCAAAATGACAGACATATTTTGTAATCAAAATATTAAACCTATTGCAAGAAGAACAACTTTGTTTGGTTAATAATAAAAAATAATCTTATCATGTCATATCTCTTCACATGAACTCAATAACAAACTGGTATTTAGCAATTTTAGACTTACAAGTCCAACTTCTCTTCTAAAAGACAAAAAGATCATGACAGCCTTTCCATAATGCTGAAATTGTTGGATTAACCAAAAAGAAACCATCATCACACACCATAAAACATTTGCTTGTAAAAGTTAAGAACGTGAACTATAAAAAATTTACAAAGCTATTCTTCTACATTCTTTTGATCTTCACCAAAAGTGAAAATCAAGACATTGGAAGTGATGGCAAAAAGGCAAGTGGTTCTTGGTCTTCCCAAATCTTTGTCAAGCAATAGTCATGTTTGTGAGCAATGTGCACTTTCTAAGTCACATGGGTTATCTTACAAGAGATCTACATCAAGATGAAGTAAGCCTTTCCATCTTGTGCATTCGGATATTCATGGTTTATCTACAATTGGCAATAGTGGTGCCAAGATGTATGGTACATTCATTGATGATTTTAGTAGATTGGGTACTTGAAGAGCAAAGATGAGGTGTTTGATGTCTTTGTCAAGTTCAAGATTGCAAGAGAGGTTCAATTTTTCACAAAGATCAAGTGCTTGAGGATTGACAATGGTGGAGAGTACATATCTACCAAGTTCAAGGCCTTTTGTGAAGAACATGGGATCAAGAGTGAGTACACAAGCCCAAGGACACCACAACAAAATGGCGTGGCCGAGAGGAAGAATAGAACTTTGTGTGAAGGTGCCAAAGCCATGAGCTTAGGTGCTAATCTTCCTAAATCTTTTTGGGATCAAGCTTTGTTGTGTGCTAATTTTCTATGCAATAGATGGCCAAGTGTGGTATTGGATGGAAAAGCTCCTTTTGAATTATTGTTTGGTGGGAGGCCAAGTGTCAAGTTTTTCAAAACTTTTGGTTGTATTTGCTATATCAACATCACTCTTGATGATAGAACCAAGGAGGATCCTTGAACCTTCCAAAGGATAAGAAAGATATTGGATGCAAGTGGATCTTCAAGGTGAAGACAAACCAAGAATTGCATGTAAAAATGCAGTGTCGTCTTTTTCGTATTTTTCGCCTGTCAGGAATTACGTCCAAAAATGTAGTGTCACCTTTTTTGCATTTTTCGCCTATCAGGAATTATGTGCAAAAATGCAGTATCTGAATCAATACTATTTTCTTATTGCGCTCAGTTTGTGTCAAAATGCATGCATCTCTGTATTGCTTTTGTAAATGATAAAAATTGTCTGAGAATTCAATACTTTATGTTTGGCTACGTAATCACTTAGTATCTAGAGAAAGTTAGTTGCTAAAGATTGGACGTGATTTCCATCACAACTGCTTTGTTCAATTTTTTATAGGCATAGTCATGCATTGGAATAGGAAATTTTTGCATTCCATTACTCACCTATTTTTGACATGGTATCAGAGCGTACCTACATGGTATCAGAACATACTATAATAGTATCAGTGCTAGATCACTACTTCTTTATTTGAATCATCACGGTATCAGACTTGTGATCTCTATCAGGACCTAATATTATTTCAATATCAGAGAGAAAAGCTCTAATACTTGATATCTTTCATGATGTCAAATTGATATTATATTCTTCAGTTCCTTTCATCCTTTCAGTATCAAAGAATTGATTTCCTGTTGTTGGCATCACTACATCTTAGCGTCATCGATACAAACGATAGACTAAGTTTCAGATGGATTCTCAAAATAAAGTTGGTCTTATCGCAGACAAGCTAAATGGATCCAATTATCATTTGTGGAAATTTAAAATAAAGACCTTGTTAATCACCAATGAGTTGTGGGATATTGTTACAAGTATTGAAGTGAAACCCGAAGATGACACAAAAGACTCAAAGTGGAAATTAAATGATGGTAAAACTTTCGAGCTTATTATCCTCAATATATCAGATACTCAAATTGGCCACATAGCTGAAGCCAAAACTTTGAAAGAAGTTTGGAACATCATGAGCTCACTATATGATGTGAGAGATGTAACTACTAAGTTACGTCTTTGAAGAAAATTCTTCACACTCAAGATGTCAAATGGTGATTCTCTTCACAATCATATTAACCAGTTTAAAAATCTCTTACAACAGATGGCCGCTGTCGGATCAGTCATAGACGATGAAAACGCAATAATGACATTGCTTTCGAGCCTGCCCTCTACATATGAGAATTGGGTGATGATCATCATGACACACTCGGATTAAACTCTTACCAGAGTTATCACTATGTTGCTACAAGAAGATAATCGAAGAAGTCAAGACACTTCGTCTACCTCTTCGTCTCATGCTCTATATGTCAACAAGGGCTCAATATGACAGAAGCATAAAATCTCGAAGCAGTCTGCATCGAATCAGAAACAGACTCAAAGTCAAGAACAATCATCAAATCCAGATTCGTCAAAGAAGAATATGTTTTGCAGGTACTGCAATTTGCAGGTACTGCAAATGAAATAACCATGAGATCCAGGATTGTCGAATTCTCAAAGCAAAGAATGCAGCGAAACAACCTGATCAACAAGCAAATATAGTTACAACATCTCCTCAGGTCAAAATGGACGAAGGCACTTTTATAGTCAAAGAAAAGTACACAAATTCGGATGATTCGTGGTTTCTGGATTCTAGAGCTACTCAACATATGGCCAATCATCGTGAGATTTTCCAATCCTGTCCGCTATTGTCTTGCACTCATTAGCATCTGATCTTGTTTTTCTGAATCAATACTATTTTCTTATTGCATTCAGTTTGTGTCAAAATGCATGCATCTCTGCATTGCTTTTGTAACTGATAGAAATTGTCTGAGAATTCAATACTTTATGTTTGGCTACGTAATCACTAAGTATCTAGCGAAAGTTAGTTGCTAAAGATTGGACGTGATTTCCATCACTACTGCTTTTTTCAATTTTTGATAGGCGTAGTCATGCATTGGAAGTAGGAAGTTTTCGCATTCTATTACTCACCTATTTTCAACATAGTATTCATTGTGAATATTACATATTACGTTTCATTCACCTTCTTACATACACTTTTCATACAAAGGAAGAGATTATTCTCTCTCTTGGAAAACGATCAAACCTTTTATACTACTTAATTCACTGATTTTGTGGAAATCTATAATGACTAGGCTACCACATAATTTGGCACCGTCGCCAGGGAGATGAATTTCATCTTTTGTGATATTTTTAAGTGTATTAAATCTATGAATCTTCTTCATGAAATGCATACCAAAGGCACAGTCACAAGCAACTATTGAACAAAAACATTTAGAACATGCACAACGATTAGAAGCATATAGGAAATCTAGAGATTTGTATTTGCAAAATTTGCGAAATTCACCAGTTAGAACAAGATTAACTCCTGAAGTGTTTAACGATCTTCTTAACGCTACTGCAGCGTTTGTAGATTTTTTCAAGAAAATGTATGTTAAAATACCAAGTCCTACAAACTCATCAGAATCTATACAGTCTGATCTTGGTTCCGAACCAACTTCAGAACCAGAACCTTCTTTATCATAACTTTCATCACCATCTGAACATAGTTTAGATCCAGATCCTCCTGATCCACCTGATCCACCACCTAATAATATGGCAAACCCAGCGCCACCCACGTCTACCAAAATCAGATATGATTTCTGTAAGGGACCATCGTCTAAAGATGCGGACAGTTACATGTTCCAGTTTGAATCTATCACTATAGCAAATAAAGAACATACAGGCGACACAACTAAAAAACTCTGTGTTTATCCACGCGAGACCCGACACTTAGTTGATTTTTCAGAATTTTGTTTGCATGGAACATCCACGCATGGATTATCCATGCCAAAAAACTTTTGAACATGTCTCCGGTCAGTCTACTGGTGTTTTTTTCACACGGCGCCGAAAAATTTATGCGCGTGGATAATCTACACAAAATTGAATTTTGAAAATTCAGGTAACTGTTTGGGAGGGAAGGTTGGCAGCACTGGAAAGCAGTTTTGGCGTGGATAATCCACGCGTGGATTTTACATGCAAATTTCAGTTTGTTCACCGAACCAGACCAGAAGTTAAAGATATCCATGCGTGGATATCTTCTGCGTGGATTATCCACGCATTTTTTTTTTGTTTTTTGCATGTTGATTTGACATGAAATTAGTTAAATAAATATATTTCTAAAGTGACTTATATTATGATGAGGTTTTTTTTTTTTTGCATGTTCATAATGAAATGAAATTAGTTAAATAAATATTTTTCTAAAGTGAATTATAATGGTGTTCCTAGATGATTGGGATTTTTTATGAGGACAGCCACCTACTTTTATAAGACAGTTGACTCGAGCTACCAAGAGGGTAATTATGCATGATCTAAGGCTTTGAGAGCCAGGGGTTCAGGGTCTACCCTAATGTCACTTTACCTAATCTCATATCCGAGATCATTTGATATGGATTGAGAGCTCATTTTGTACATACTTCGAGAGATTTTCAAGAGATGGTGATTTTGGCAAGTTTGCTCTTTAATGAAAAATTGATGAATGATGAATGTGATATTTTTTGTGTCTAATGAATAGATCTGAATCTGTGACAAAGTATTATACTTTCCACGTGTGTGACAGGATGTGAAGATCAATTATTTCTAGTTTTATTGTGGTGTTCAAAAGCCTTTGCCAATTAGATGCAAAATAGGTTGAATTGTGTGCTAGTTTTCTATCTATTAGATATAAGTGAAACCTTTGATGCATTTTCAAGGTTTTAGTATCCAAATGAGGTCCATAACCTTTTATTTTAGCATGGTATCAGAGCCCAAATGCAACCATCAAGGCTCAAATACAAGGAAGAGAAAAGCAATTACAAGTTGATGATTGTTTAATTTTTATTGCCCTTATTACTACCTTAAGTTTGATGATGTTCCTTCAAGTGTGAATGAAACTGTAGCAACAAAAGAGTGATTCGATGTAATGAAAAGTGAGGTGAGTACATGATGCATTGTTTGAGATACTTGTTGATCCTCCATCAAAGTACAAAATGTTTACTGTTTGCAAATGGGTCTTTAAGATCAAGCTTAATCAAAATGGTAGTGTGAACAATTATAAAACAAGACTAGTTGCCAAGGGATATGCTCAATTCAAGGGGATTGACTATGATGAAACACTTGATTTTGTCATAGCTTGTGGTGGTGATTTCATTAACTCACATGCTTTTAGTGATTTACTGCCTTTGCAGCATTTGTTAAAAAATGAGAATTTTCTTGGAACATGAAGCCGTACATCTATCTTCACCGACATTATCTCCAAAAAAATGGGATTGAAGTCAAACTATGTCTATTCTTTTCACTTAAAATAAATGAGACTCTATTTTGGCTAAATAACAATCATTTGAAAGCATTGCAAGAATCAATTTCATTCAGAATTGCAATAATCAATTTTTATTCAGAATTACAAGAATCAATTTCATCAGCGACAACATCTTGCAATTCATTTTCTCTTAGATGATTTTCATCATCACTCTCACTTTCAAAAATTATTTCATCACCCTGACTATTAGAATTTCTATTCTCAACATCTATGGAAGTGGGTGATTCAAGTATGGTTTGACGATTTATTACATCTCTAGGTAGCTCAATCTCATAGTTAAAATGAAGGTTTTCCATTTCATTCTCAACATTTGCACTATTAAATACTCGTCGTGAACGTGGTTCAACTTGAGCTACAAACCACCATATCTTGTTTAGTCGATCTGGTTGAAAAAAACACCTGCAAAAATCACTATTTTAGAACATATCGAAAACTCAAATATTGAAGTCACTTGCAATAAAATGAAAAACATTATAGCATAACATGTGCACCTGCTCATAGTGACGAGGCAACACCAATGTGTCAAAGGACTCCATGCTCAATGTTTTTGATGAATCAATCGCAAAAAATCCACTTGGATCCGATTTTACGGTTGCATTTGGCCCTCTACAAACTACCTTGAACCATTTCACATCAAATAAAAAATAGTGTCCACTTTCACCAAATGACACATCATAAATATTTTTTATAGTTCCTACATATTCTATATCTCCTGAGATGGGATTCCGATCTCGTGCACTACTTTGACTTTCTTGTTGAAAAGATGCTATTACACCATAATCGTGTGTGTGTCTCTTGTTATCAATCCTTTCAACACGAAAGTGGAAACCAAAAGCCCATATAGCATTATACATTTTGCACTGCCACATGACAAACATGAATCTCATAAATAATCACTGTGAATGAACATGGTGTTTCAAAATGATTAAACAAATATTGCTATAAACAAGAATGTTCTAATAATAAAGTATCTAAAGAATAATACCTTCCATTCGCATCCTCTTGCAAAGTCCCATTCTGCGTTTGATATTTTTTGTCCCTCTTTTGTTGCTTTTTGTAGTGTGTCATGCATCCACTCTATAGTGCATTGCTTGGGCAATGGCTCAAGATCATGTGAACTTGAGGCCATGTGTCTACCTGTATTCTGTCATTGGCGCTTTCTAGACAAGGCCCTCTTTTTTTTTTCTTCTTCATATAGGTCTAACCATTATCCATAACTCCACAATTATAAAGCATGAATGTAAAAAAAATTTCTCATTGGAAGGGTGCCAACCTATGGACCTTTCCCATCCCTTGAGGCTTTTCACTAGTTACCTCTTCGGCTTCCTCATCACGCCACAATAGTGAAGCAAATGGATGTAGTTGGTAGCTGTACTGACTGCCTCTGCCCACAAGAACTTTGGAAGACCTTTGTCAAACAACATACTCCTGGCCATATCCATGAGGGTGCGGTTTTTCCGCTCTGGAACCCCATTTTGCTGAGGGGAAAATTTTAGTAACATAAAAGAGAGATTCATGTACTAACTATCCCTCTGACATGCTACCTTCAGGCCTTGTCTTTTGATGAACAAAATCTTTTAAGACTTTCATGTACCTTTCCATAAAGAACATCCACCTAAAAAGTCACAAATGGTTAAAAATAAGTGTTTTATTTAATGAGTTCATGTATCAATTGATTTAGTTTAAATACACATGCAAAAGATAATTTATGCACTTATACCTAGTGTGCACTGGACCAGCAATAGAAACTTCTTCAACCAAGTGCACCAATAAATGCACTTGTGAGTCCATGATGGAAGTCAGAAAATATCTCTCAAACATGCACACAATCTCCACCATATCCTCATCTCTCTTGCGAAGATCCAGCCCACAAATTTCTTTTGAACACATCCATCTGCAACATATTCAATCCATTTTATGTCTATTTGAATTTCCGATCAATAAATACTAAATAGAAAAATGCACCAAGTACATGTAAATACCTGACAATGATTGCCAATTTGTATATGGTCTCACAAATATTTTTTGACAAGCACCCACAAATTGACATAGATGAATTGAATCATCTTTAGCCAATCATGAGATTTGAGACCTTGCAACTTTCCATCCACTGTGAATGATGACCTTAGAGAATGGGCAAAACCAGTTGGTGTTCTAATGTCATGAACAATGGAGCGCACATGGTTAAGCTCCTCCTTAGTGAATGTCCAAGGTACTTTTGGAGCATGATCTTCACCATCCTTTATCCAATATTCTTTTTTGGTGTTTGATTCTTTTAGATCGTGCCTTGTAGCAATGGTATCTTTTTCACCAATCAAGTGTTTCCAAATAGATTCACCCACATTTTTATATCCGTGCATGTGATCAAGTAGGTGATTAATCAAAAGGTTATCCCAATATTCCAAACGATGAAATATAGATAATCTTTTCATACCATCGATCGGCTTTGCTTGAGATTCCTCCCATAGTATTCGCCAGTCTTTCACAGACAACCTCTTTGGAGGCATCTCTCTCTGAACTCTGCTTCCAAAACCTCTTCTATGAGTGTCTCTGAATGGATGGCCTTCATGCAAGTATGTATGATGATTTTCATAAACCACTTTTTTGAGACTAAAAGAGTATCTTCCCACAAGGTTTGGCCCGCACAGAAAACAAGCATTTTTTCCAGCCGTTTGAAAGCCTGCCCAACAAATCGATACTATCAATCACTATTAAAAAAAGTATATGTCAAAGAATAATTATAACTATTGTAGTATATCATGTAAATGTCAAGAATTACTAGTTGTATGTAACTGTAAACAAACTCCTATGTACACAAGATAGACATTGTTTGAATGATTACCTGACCATTCACCTAATCTTGGATAGTCATGCATTGTCCACATTACAATGGCATGTAGTGTAAACTCCCTCTCATGTAAGGGGCGTGAAATGTCATATGCTTATATCCCCTTCCACAAATCTTCCAAGTCGTCAATAAGCGGCTCAAGATACACATCCATGTTCTTAACCTTGTGTTGGCCAGGAATTGAAAGTGCCAACATAATGTGTCTCTTTTTTCTACTCAACCAAGGAGGAATATTATAATTTACCAAGCAAACAGGCCAAATGGACCACGTAGTTGCTCGTACACCACACGCCTCCCGCCAACGGCAACCTGGGTCATGCATGGGTTGCCTGAGTGAACAACTATATGTACAGTGTAATTTCATTTTGAGAAATACAGTTGCTATGTGAGCTTGCTATGGAGAGTGTTTTCTGTCTGTGTTACTGTGTGGCATGATCTGTGTTCCTGTGCAAAGCAAATTCTAAGTTGGTATCAGAGTCATACATTCATTTTTTGAATAGGCTGTGGAGCTTCCGCAGCTACATTTGTCACTTGATTCGACTGCCCCTTGCTGTTGTTCTTTGCTTGCAGTATTTGATAGTCTTGAGTTTCGTGGTTCTGTCGCTTGCAGTATCTGCAGAACAACTTCTTCTTCACCTACAGATTTGACTGTTCCTTGTGCTGTGCTGATTTCTGGTCTGGCTTTGATTGCTTCAGGCCTTTCTTCTTCTTCTTCTTAGTCGTGCTCTTATCGGTGTATAAAGCATCAGAATCAGCTGAGGAACTTGAGGCTTTGTTCCTCCGCGTGTCTTCTTGCAACAACATAGTAATGACTCTTGAAAGAGTCAGTTCTGGATGTGTCGTGATGATCATCACCCAGCTGTCGTATGAGCTTGGCAAGCTTGTAAGTAGTTGCATTACTGCGTCTTGATCATCTATGACAGATTGTTGGAAGTATTTTTAGTGAGTGCGGTGGCTAGATCTACTTACGGGTGTAGTATAGGGATGTAGAGATTCGTCCACTTTTTAAGTTTCTACAAAAGCTTCAATAGAAATATGAAGGAATGAGAGCACTAAGGCTTACCCAACTAGTGCCCGAAACGGAAATAAACTAATTAGTAACAACAATGAAAATCCTTGCTAAGGCTTACCCAACTAGCAAGGTGACTAGACTAATCGTAGATTAACGCCCAAAGGGTAATAAAATGGCTATACTAAAAAAATAAGCAATAATGAACATGCCACAATAAAACCAATGAAAAGGAGGCAAGAGGAGGCCCGAGCACCTTCCCTCAAGCTATGCACCTTTCCAAAGGGAACACAAATGAAATAGAATGATAATTCTCCAAAATAGAGAGCAAGATAGCTTAATCTCAAAAGTGTTTGTTACAATGCAAATATCTCTCCTTTTATGGCAAGGAGGGTCTTCCATAAGTGTCTACTAACTTATGGGACTAATCTGTTTCTAGTCTTTCTAGAATTTCTAACTTAGGATTTAGAACTTCAATTTTCTTAACTTAGGACAACTTAAGATAAAATATTTCTAATTTTAAGTTTCCTAAGTCTAAGTTCTAAATCTAGGTTTAAGCTATTTTATTATTATTTAAGCTTCTACTCATGGACTTACAAAACACATGCCATGGCTTGAAGTTTATTGACATATACTCATACGTGGCCTTACAAAATACATGCCACAAAGTTTTATTATTATTTTATTTTCTCTTTGTTAGCACAATTGCTAACATTATCCCCCTCCTTATTGGATTGGTGGTCCCACACCAATCGGCGCCTTTTCGTCCTGGATTTTTTGTGCTTCTTGGAGGTGAGACTGTTGTCGGGAGTGGTAGATGGTCGTCCTGATGCCCTCCATCATTTGCCACCGTAATTTGTTCAAGAAGGGCATGGATTTGTAATAATGGAACATACCCTGGAGAAAATTATGGGTTTTCCATAGCTTCACCATATCAACGTGCAAGGCGGAAGTAAGTGCAGCGTGATAATAGAACCTTGCAACGTTGATATGGTCGTCTTGCGTGCGCAAGGGTTTATTGATGTCAAGGGAAATTGGGGGTAACCCTCAATCCCAAAAACCTTTGAGTTTTGCCAGAAATGCCACCAGGACGCAATTATCCGCAAAATATCTGACATCACGATCAGGATTGCCATGGTGCTTATGGTAGAAGACTCGGCAGGTGACCATGTCTTCGACCAAGTTGCCGGTATCGACTCCTGTGAGCTTAGGCCAAAAGATCTATTCTTGACCTTGGTGGTAGGAAACGATTCTCGCCTCGCTACTGGATAGTAATAAGGATTGGTACACATGTAGGAGGGAGCTTCGAGATACCGTGCCATCGAGGTCTTACTTTGCAGGAAAAGCTGATGGCGCCAGAGAGGTTGTAGATCCAGGAGTTTGACTGCTGCTTTATGTGTTTGACACTGGTTCAAATCTGGAAGTATGTAGCCACCTCGCTCTTTCGTTGTTGGGTACTTCTTTGCAAACTCCCGAGAGACGCGCAATTCCTTGCTTCGTTCTGTGGGCATGATTCTGTGCCGAATGGTGGAGTTTCAGAGGCAATCTCGTGTGCGGTTTGTGGATCGAGATCAGGAGATAGAGGAGGCGAGGGGTTAGCTTCTGCAATGCATTGTGATCCAAGTGAAAAGTGTCGTGGAATGAAGGTGGGGTTAGTGGTGTCGAGGGGGTTAGAAGCAGTGGAATGGAAAAAAAAATGTTGGGAGCTAGTACCCCCAGAGCCCGATGGATTGGTTGGTGTTTGAGCTCCTTGCCCCAGGGGTTGGCTTTGAAATGCGGAGCCTTGAGTTGCAGGAGGAGGCTGTTGAAATCCTGCGCCATCTCCACCATCAGGTCCATCAAAGTGGTGTCCCGAATCATGAAATTGGGTGTGCTCTGCATGAACCGACGGTGTCGACTGGACATCAGCCTTTAAGCGTTCTTCCAAGGTGGCTATGTGCTAGTTTAGGGCCTCGACGGAAGCAATGTATGATTGTTGTAATTTTGCATGTTGCTCCAATGTGGCTTTCAGCTTTTGGGCCACCACTAGAATGGCAGTTTCCTCAGGGATAGCTGGTGGTGCAAAGTCGTTGAAGTCCACCATTTCCAATTGTTCCTTCATAGCAGAACATGCTGCTTGTGAATCTACTACATCCTCATCCTTCTCGGCTTTGAGGGTATCGATGGTTTGCTGCATGTTGGATACCTTCAGTTGGAGCTGGTTCTGGAGATGGATTAGCATCTGCTACTGTTGTTGATTGTACTTCATGAGGTTTTGGATCTGCAGTTGTTGTTGTTTGGTTTCCTCCTCTAGCCTTGCTTTTTCTTTTTGAAGCCCCGCCATAGCACCATCGTCGAATTGCCGCATAGTGTGTTGTCCCCCTAGGGTGCCGAATATATTGTATTGGAGCTCATTCACCAATCATACCACTTTTTGGGCTGTAAGGAGTAGCTGCTCCCAAGGACCAATGTCAGGTAGGTTTTGTGTGTAGTTAGGATATGACATGGGGTTAAATGGTAGAAAATCAGGAGCAGGGCTAGACGGAGGTGTAGGAAAGGCAGAGATGGGTGATTGTGGATTGAGGGGTGGGGAGAGACTACGTGGCGGAGATTGTGGGATTGGGTTAGTGGTGACAGTGGTTGATGGGAGTGCAGTTAGTAATTGTAAGACAAAATCATCTACGTTGATTGTGGAGTCAAGTAGGGTGGAGATTTGTACAGTCGAGGGCTTTTGTGGAAGTGTGGATGGGAAGCCCGTGTTGAGAGCTAGTGAGGGTGTGGAGGTGACTATAAATGGTGGGGGTGGTGGTGGGATTGTGATAGCAACAGATGGAGAGGAGATTTCCTGTGTGGACGAAATCACGCCCATAGGATCAGAGCCAGAAGTGCTTGCCATTCCGAAACTGCCTGCTGCTACTGCTACTGCCTTTTGACATTGTTGGGCCTGGTGAAGTAAGGCCGCCTGCTGCTCTAGGACCTCCTTTGGGACCTGAGATGGTTTAAGGCTCCCTCCGAATTCAGCATATTCTACCCCGATGTCGTTGGAGAGAATGTCTTGTGGGACATCAGCTTCGGTACTGACTGCCTTCCCTTTCTGCTTCTTAGTAGGTGGGACTGGTGAGACTGGTTCTGCTGTCAGTTGGGAGGTGGCTCATTTTTTTGTGCTTGGATAAATAGCATCCAGCTCCTTGATGGCAGCAGCCGCCTTAGACCCCAATTGCTTGGTGACCAACATGTGGAGGAGATACCCACATTTGGTAGTTGATTTGTGGGCTTTCAGGGCTCTGCACAGCTTCTCCGCTACCTTTTCATCCCACTTATAATTTTGAGTGGGGTCGTCCATGGTGAGGGTGAGAGAGAAGAGATCGCTCGGTCGAATGCGATCCATCTTGGTCGTATGTATTGTAGCCATGGTGACAATGATCTCTGAGAAGGCCCGTAGATGGGGATCCGTGATAAGTCGGATAGCGATCCCGTCGTTGGTTTGGGCAAAGGTTTTGCCGTGGTCTGTCAGAAACTTGGTGAAGTACTTGGCATCATATCTAGTGCCCTTGCCATGGATTGTCTCTCCGAGATTAAGAAAGCCGACACTCTGAAGATCTGCCGGAGAGACGTTGATAATAGGATAGCTGCCAGCCTTGGTTGTAAGCCAAAAAGTTTGGAACTCATCCGAATAGGTCGAGTAAGCTGCTCGGATGAGGCTCTCGCTCTGCTGGTCCCAGAAAAGTGTTAGATCAAAACCAAGGTTGGTGAGGATATCCTTGGCCAGTGTGAGCTGTTCGGTGTAATTTTTAGGATAGATCATGACTATATCCCCTGAATAAGGATGAGGGGGTTTACGGCGGTGCAAGCTCACTGAGGAATCACGGGAAGCCATGGCAGTAGTGATTTTAGATTGCTCTGAGAATTTTAAAAATTCTAAAAAAAAATTGGCATGAACTCGAGAGCAGCAATCTAAAATGAACTCGTGGAGAGAGGGTGGAGACCTATATATAGACTTTTTTGGACTGGAAATCGCAACTTCACCCAGAATTTGTCCTCAGTGTCCACGATTTGGTAATGATGGTCGCGAATTTTGAGGCAGCATTCTGAGGGCCCGCGAATTCCTGTAAGTGATCTGCGCTGGCCAAAAGAGGAAAAATGTTTGATAGTACAAAAATGTATCTGATTAGAATTCGTGGAGGTAATAGAGAAATCGTGAGGATCAATTTGAGCTCTTGCGACTGCGAATTCTGAGCATGGGTATCTGATGAAGAAAACTCTATTTTTTGATTTTTTTGACATTTTTCTTCTAAGACAGAATTCGTGGAGGCCAAAAATGAATCGTTCTCTATAAAAAAGGGGTCAGACGAATTATATCTGAGATGATGTGAAAACATTTTGTCTGAAACTAATGACTTTTGTGGTTTTCTCAGAGAAGACTGAGCTGATAGTATCTTGATGGGTCGAACAACAAATCACAGCAAAAATGGTGTCAAAATGGCATACAAATAATAAAAAGGGAGAAGAATACATATCAAGATAAAAGCAGGGTTCGTTGTACTTTCTCAGTCGACTCCCATTGACCACAGTGTCGAGGACATCGCCTTGAAGGGTTTGGAGTTGAACATATCTAGAGGCAAAGATTTTTTTTATGACGTAGGCTCCTTGGCCCAAAAATTTCAGTTTGCCTTTGAAGGCTTTGGCCTGGTATAGCAGGACCTTATCGCCCACCTGGAAATCTCTAAGTTTCAATGATCGATCATGCCATGCTTTTTGTCGTCGTTTGTGGACTTGTTGAGCATGGATGCTAATCCGTCGTGTTTCACAGAGTTGCTCCAGATGGAATAACCTATTTGCTAGATTCTGAGGAGTATCGAGCTCAAAGTTGTAGGCTATTCGAAGGGAGGGAATATGGAATTCCAAAGGCATAACGGCTTCTTGACCATATGTGAGCTGGAAGGGGATTAAGCCTGTAGCTCGTTTCGGGAAGCCCAGAGAGCAGCATGGAGTTTGAGTTCCCAATCAGATCGGCTGGATTCGACGGTTTTGGTGATAATGCCACATAGGATTTATTGGTGGATTCTGCCTGGCCATTGTAGCATGGATAGTATGGGAAACTTTTGCGATGTACCACAAAAAATTTGGAAAGAAGATCTGCTACGACAGGGTTAAGAAAATGTGTTCCCCTATCACTGATAAGCTCTAGAGGACATCCAAACTGAACTATAACCTGTTCATAAAGAAATTTGGCGGTGGAACGAGTGTCAGCATTGCGAACAGCTCTTGCTTCAGCCCATTTGGTGCAGTAGTCCATAGCTACTATGATGTAACGAGATTGTGTGTGTCGAGCAGCAGGACTAATAGGTCTGACATAATCAATTCCCCATTTATGGAAAGCTTGATCAGTGATTACAGGGTGTAAAGGCATGTAGTCTGTTTTTTGAAAGCATTTTGTGCGTTGGCAGACATCACAAGCCTTAGTGTAATTGTGTGTATCCTTGAAGAGTGTTGGCCACCAGAAACCGGCCAAGAGGATTTTCTTAGCAGTTGTTTTAGAAGAGAAATGACCGGCACCAATACCTTCATGAGTGAGAGAAATTACAGAGGGGATTTCTCCTTTAGTAAGACATCGTCGGATAATTCCATCTAACCCTTGCTTGTGGAGTTGTCCTGCAATTAACGTATGCTTCACCTAGGTCTAATATTTTAAAGTGCCTTGAATATCTTTGTTCACCTGTGCAATCAGTGTAGGTCTTGTTGATGAGATACAACAGTGCTTGATGATCAGTGAAGAACACAAAGATTTTTCCTAGAAGATAATGGCGAAACTTCTGAACCGCATATACCATTGCCAAGGCTTCGCGTTCGGTGGTGGTATAATTGTCCTCAGCAGGTATCAATTGTCGACTAAGAAAACGAATTGGGTAATCTTTTTTTAATTCTCCCGGTTGGATGAGCACTGCTCCAATGGCATACTTGGATGCATCGGTATGCACATGGAATTTTTTGAAATAATCAGGAGCTTGGAGGATGGGTGCTTTGGTAAGGGCTTCTTTGAATTAATTGAAGGCGATGTGTTGTTCATCCGTCCATTTGGGAAATACAACTACTTTGTAGATTAAGCGGGCTTTGTTAGCGAAATCAAAAATAAAGCACCAATAGTAGTTGGCGTGGCCAAGGAGTAAACTTCACGTATCGTACACGGTTCCGGTAGATTTTGAATGTTAAGGATCTTTTTAGGATCAGTGGCAATGCCATTTCGTGAGATAATATGTCCTAACACAATACCACGGGCTACCCAAATCTAGCATTTTTCAGGATTAAGAGAGATACCGAAGCATTGACATTGGATGAATTTTTTTTTGAGCACAAACGGATGACGTATTTCTTCGAAATGTACTCTAAATCGTCCAAGTAAACTTCTAAGGTATCGCCCATCTGCTGAGAAAAGGTCGCTTGCATAACACGTTGGAAGGTGCTAGGAGCATTACAGAGCCCAAAAGGCATGACTTTCCAGTAGAAGGTTTCCCATTCTGTGGCAAAGGCGGTTTTGTGTTGATCTTCTTCAATGATTTGGATCATATTATATCCGCTAAAGCCATCTAAGAAGGAGTAAGCCTCATCTCCTGCTAGATTTTCTAAGATGGATTCTCCGAAAGATAATGGAAAATGATCTCGTCTAGTGACGGCGTTAAGTTTCTTAAAATCGACACAAATCTGGAGTTTTCCATTTTTCTTGGGGAAGATGACAATTGGGGAGACTCACTCAGTATATTCAATTTCATATATAAATCCCGCATCTAAAAGGCGTTGTAATTCTTCTTTGATCTTGGCCCTATAGATGGGATTGCATCTGTATGGACGACTCGCAATGGGCCTTGCACCTGATTTAAGTGGGATACGATGCACAATTGCTTGGGGTGAGATGCCTTTTATGTCTTTATAGGTCCAGGCAAAGATATGTCGATATTTTTGCAGGAGCTTTTCAAGCCGTCTTCGTTGTTCGCGATTGAGATGAGCTCCGATGTGGACAAGATATTCGTTGGTTTCATTTGGCTCACTCAGGGAAAAGGGTTATGGTTTGTGCAGAGCCTTCGTAGGGTGAATTACCAGTGGGCTCACGTTGAGCTTGGGGTGATTTGATTGTGACATCCTCAATCGTATAGTCCTTAAAGTATGCAGGAACATCATGGGATGGAGATTCGAGGGGGGCCTCGCCTTTATCTTGCCGAGATGGTGTTTTTTCGGGGATGGGTGTAGGACTAGAGGCAATCTCAGGAACTTCCCAGACAGTTGTGAGGTCACCCGGCGGTTGAATTGGAAGTGGTTTTTTCATTTTCTCTTTCATAGTATGACCACGGAGTTGAGGTTTTGGTGGTGGAGAGACAATGGGTATATCATGGAGGATCTTGCCATTAATTTGAATGCGTAGCTGGGATTTTAATGTTGCCTCGTTCGCTGAGTGGATTGGTTAGATGTAAGGGCATTTCAGGCAACTCATCAATAGTGGTGGTGGTATTGGATTGGATCTGTTGTTTCCACTAGCTAGCATGCTTCCAGAGGACATGGAAGGGAAGAGTGACATTGGCTTGTAGTAAATCTCCCCAAACTTCGGTACCTTCAAGGGTTTTGCTTTCAAAGAGCTTGTGAGGTACTTTATGGGAAGAGGAAGAGTGTTGGTCGGCATTACGGATTTGTTGGCGATAGTCATGATGCAGTCGAATTTCTTCATATGGGTGGGGATAAACTATCGGGGTTGAATCATCACTTGGAAGAACAGTCTACGGTTGAGTTTTGTTGGGTGCAAGTGTAGGGGCTTGGCATTGGGTTTGTGCCCAAGTCAAGACCCAAGCATGATGAGTTTCAACTGGTAAAGTTTCTACTTGCACTGAACAGACTGGAGCAGCAGGTTTGGATCGGGATGGGCAGTCCTTTGCGTGATGTTCAATACCACAATTTTCACAAGCTGGAGGGAAATAGAGTTTATCTGGGCAACGAATACTACCTGCACAGATAAAGCATGCTTGTATTGCAGGTAGTTGGTGTGCGGCAAAGACAGCTTGGTTTGGATTATAAGCTTGGGCATTGGGATCCAGTGGTTGAGCATTAGAATCATAGGTATAATAAACAACTGTTTCAATAGAGTACTGCAGTTGAGTATTGTCTTCCACATAGTAGGTGGCCGAATCGATGGTATTCGGATCAAGATAATGGACAACGTTTTGTGGGGCAGGTTGGTTAACAACAAACTGTTGACATGGGGATGGATATTGATTTGGTGCAGGTGGTCGTGGTTGGTAAACCCCTGGTCGTGGCATAGGTTGTTGTGGCAGGTAGGGGCGGTAAGCTCGATAAACGGTGGGTCTGGTGGCTGCTGGAAAATGATTTCGCAGTTGAGGGCATTCATTAGCAGTGTGATGCTGTGAGCAGATTGGACACCAGACATTTTCAGTTGTGAAAAAAGTCACTTGGGTCACTTCTTTTGAAGAAAATGCCCAAGTTGACTCTTTTGTTGCTTCTCTCCGGTTTGAGAAGTTGTTCTGCAGCTCGTGTAGGACCTGGAGAGACGACGCGTGCTGTTTGTTGGTAGATAGAGCTAAGCACACAAGCAAACATACAACACGGAAGCAAGAAACAAAAGAAAGAAAGGAGAAGAAGCTAGGTAGAAAAATACTTAAAAAGCGGCAACGATGCCAATGTTGGAAGTATTTCTAGTGAGTGCAGTGGCTAGGTCTACTTACGGCTGTAGTATAGAGATGTATAGATTCAGCCACTTTTTAAGTTTCTACAAAAGCTTCAACAGAAATATGAAGGAATGAGAGCACTAAGGCTTACTCAACTAGTGCCCAAAACAAAAATAAACTAATTAGTAACAACAATGAAAATCCTTGCTAAGGCTTACCCAACTAGCAAGGTGACTAGACTAATCCTAGATTAATGCCCGAAGGGTAATAAAATGAGATTGCAGCTAATACTAAACAAATAAGCAATAATGAACATGCCACAATGAAACCGATAAAAAGGAGGCAAGAGGAGGCCCGAGCACCTTCCCTCAAGCTATGCACCTTTCCAAAGGGAACACAAATGAAATAGAATGATAATTTTCCAAAATAGAGATCAAGATAGCTTAATCACAAAAGTGTTATTTACAATGCAGATACCTCTCCTTTTATGGCAAGGAGGGTCTTCCATAAGTGTCTACTAACTTATGGGACTAATCTGTTTCTAGCCTTTCTAGAACTTCTAACTTAGGATTTAGAACTTCAATTTTCTTAACTTAGGACAACTTAAGATAAAATATTTCTAATCTTAAGTTTCCTAAGTCTAAGTTTTGAATCTAAGTTTAAGCTATTTTATTATTATTTAAGCTTCTACTCATGGACTTACAAAACACATGCCATGGCTTGAAGTTCATTGACAGATACTCATACGTGGTCTTACAAAGCACATGCCACGGAGTTTTATTATTTTTTTATTTTCTCTTTGTTAGCACAACTGCTAACACAGATCCGACAACGACCATTTGCTTCAGCAGGTTCTTGAACTGGTTAATGTGATTATGCAAAGAATCACCATTTGCCATCTTGAGGGAGTAAAATTTCTTCCTGAGATGTAGCTTGGAAGCTATATCTCGCACTTCGTATAGTGTGCTCAAGATGTCCCAGAATTCTTTGGATGTCTGGGCCTCGGATACATGGCCGATCTGAGTATCCGAAATGTTGAGGATGATCAACGCGAAAGCCTTTCCATCCTTCAGCTTCCATCTCGCGGTTGCTGCATCATCTGCTTCGGGTTTCCCTTATGCACCTGTAACAACGTCATACAATTCTTTAGCCATTAGTACAGTTTTCATCTTATATTTCCACAGATGGTAATTGGCTTCATCAAGCTTATCCATGATAGGACTGGCTTTCCCTTGGGAATCCATGTGGAAGATTAGTCTAAGTGATAGAGAAAACTATTAGTGACTTAAGTATGAAAATCTGGTACTGAATTACATAACAAAAAGACAATTACTCTGTCGGCTGGTAGAGTCTTGTACTATGGAAGTTTATCAGGCTACAAAAATGGCTCTGATACCATGTCGGGATTCGGAAAGAGGGTGTGTGAGTCTGAGAAACTAAAATAGCTCAAAAAAGAAACGAACACGAACAAGAAGCGAACTCGAAACTCGAACGAGAAATGACTCAAACAGAAAGTGTTCTTGCGCAGCGAAACGAGCTTCTCACTCTTTTCTTAAGTATGACTATGCCTATCAGAAACAAACAGAACGTTTGTGATAGAAATCACGGTTACATAGCCAAACATTTAGCAATAAAATATCAAAAGGGTAATTTGTCACAAACAGCTAGACAAATTATTTGTCACGAATAATTCGCGAAGTGCTAGACAAAGCTCAATTGATAATTTGTCGTGAATTAGTCGTGAAAGACAAGACTAAATATTAGTCGCGAACAGCTAGACAAATAATAATTCACCAAGAACAGATTACCAGATTGAACAATAAGAAAGTCAAATAGAATGTAGAAAAGCATAGCAATATTGACATAAATATGAATGTAGAACGAGACAGAGCTGTTATCAGATTAAGTATAGCAAAATATACATGTCAATAATGTTGTGGAGCACAAGACAATAACAAATGAAACTCCGTGCCCTACAAAGCTAATTCAATCTATAAAGGGGAATGAGCCTATTACTGACCATACAAAAGAATCAATGCACAAGGCATCTACTCCATCTATTTCTGATAAGCTTCTGATACGTGCTATATTTTACACACACCGGATATGCAGATGGTATCCAACATATATACATGATTTTACAGGTGTGCAGATGAAGAAAGTACAAAGTGGATGTGCTCTCTATAGGAGATCGTGGGTGGATACTGTCATTGTCAAATCTGATTGCACACTTGCATAAGATGAGCGTGAGAAGGCCGCGACGTCAGCCTTCGCTGAAATGAACATTGGTGAAGATGCAAAAAATGCAATACTCTGGAAAATGCCTTAAAATTTGATTTACAGGGTACTTTCAATTTTTTATTAGGGCACCTTTGGCATTTTGTAGACAGTGTCGCCTTTTCACATGTCACAAATCCCATGTAAAAACACGGTGTCGGCTTTTTCGTCTTTTCTTTGCCTATGGCAAATCACGTGTAAAAACACAATGTCGTCTTTTCACCTTTTTTGTATATCTCAATTTATATGTAAATATGTAGATTGTGCGACAACGTGAGTAAAATTACGGCATGAATGGAGGCAGATTAAAAATAGGATTAAGGAGTAAAAGAGATAAATCCAACAATTGTGTCCAGAAGCGATGAGCTGATTGCTCAGGTGAAGCATGATATTTCACAGCAGTTTGAAATATCAGACCTAGGGGAAGCAAAATGCTACCTAGGATTGCAAATTGACAGAGATCTTGACGAAGGGAAGCTGCATCTTGACCAGTCAAGATACATCCAAAAAATCATTGATAATTTTTGAATGACAGACTACAAGGGAGCTAATACGTCGATGGTAGCTGGAATAATTCTGACCAAGCAAGACTGCCCGTGTGAAAAATGCAAAAATAAACTTGGTAGAGGCCAAAAATCTTGTATATAGATAAACACACATGTGTGGAGCCTGTTCCCACGTGTGAAAATAGTGTACTTGTCATGTACCATAATCATATAGGTTTTACATATGATTTAATTCAAGTTCTAGTGGCTAAAAAGGCCAAAAACTAGTTTTCTAGACATATGACACATGGCATCAATCTATTGATTGCATGAGTCACATCCTTTGGTTAGGTGTCATATCCCATGTGTAGAAGACAGCTCACATGTGTGGAATAAGCTGAAGTAGGCAAATTTTGACTTCTAGAAGATTTCCAAGTAGATCTCCATATAGAAGGAAAATGGACCAAAAGTGCTCAAAATAGAAGGTTTTTTCCAAGTGTTAGTTTTGCATGATGAATCATCATATGACAAAGCACCTTCACACATGTGGGATCAGAGGGATGATCAGTACCACGAGCTCCCACTTATTGTATATAGAGAGCCACATTTGGCCATAATCAATGTGAGACACCAATCTTGGTTTTGGAAGCAATTTTGAGTGATTCTCTCCATTTGTCTACATTTGTTTTGATTGTTTTGAGGTTCTATCAATGTGTACTTGATTTTCAGGTTGGAGTCCGTACTCAAACAATGTTTCACACGTGTGAAACCATAAAGTACACTTACCTTCAATTAATGATTGTTCTTGTTAGGATTTTGTGTCTAGAATTGATCTAGATTGATCTTAATCTGAAGTAGATTGATAGGTCAAGTAATTTGACAACCAATCCCTTTTGAGGATCAGATTAGGATCCACTCTTGGTCCTTTTTGTACTTTTCTCACATGGTATCAGAGCCTAGTACAAGAGGTTTTGTTAAAATTGATAGGGTTAATCCAAATCAAAGCCAAAATTAGCAGTTTTTTGAAAACTAGTCAAATTTTGGGTAGCAAGTTGGATTTGATAGATATTCTCAAAATTTTTAGACCAAAACTTGTTGTGGGCTGTAGGAACCCTTTTCACACGTGTGAAGCCATACAGCTCCGGTTTTGGCTGAGAAAATTCAAAAATTTGTACAATTTGACTCACACACCCAATTTGAGATATTTTTGGTGCAAAATCAAGCATTTTCTATAGAGAATCTAATCCCTTGATTAGTTCTTGGATTAGATCAGCAAAAAAATTAAATTTGAAGCTTGAAATAGGTACATTAATTGAACATCTCTGATTTTTTGAGTGCATGTTGAAGTTGAGAGAGATTTTTGTGATATGATTCTACAAATGTAATTTGTGACTTTCAAGAGACTAGATTTGAACATCTTCAACACTCTAGAAGGATCTACAAAAGATTAAGGAGTGATATGCAAGGTGAGAGGTTGTAATCCATTGTACCATCACTCTAGATTTGTTCAAGAGTGATAGGGTCAAGTTTAGAAGCATCAATTTTCTAGAAAACATCCTTGGATCTGTCCTCCAAGTGAAACCTTTGAGAGTTTCTAGTGCATATAGAGCATCTATGCAAATCTTTTGTAGAATTTGACATAGATTGGCTTAAATAGAGAGTTCTAGAAAAGAGATTGAGATCCAAGTCACATTGTTCAACCCTACTCAATTTGTTTGAGTGATTGTAAGGTTTGAAAAGAGTCATTAAGGTGTCTATGGCAAATGTGTAGAGAGAGATCCAATTTTCTAAGAGTTCCTTCCTTTGTAGAAGGCAAGATCTAGAAGCTCATTTTGTGTTGTTATTGGTGGAGAGTTCGTCTCTTCCCAGGTGATCAAATCTTTCTAAGTAGCATTAGCTCTTTGAAGCACAATATCTTAGTGAGAAAAATCACAACCTTTGATTTTCAATTTCATTCCAAGTCTTAAGAGGTAGAGTAATTGATGGAATCCAATAGGGGTGATTGAATCAATTTATTGAGCAAAAAATGACATAGTATGTATGAAACTCAAATTAGTTCTATTCAACTTTCTTTGTGAGAGTGTGAGGGTCAATTTGAGATCCCATTGGATGTCTAGAATGAGGAGGAGTCCATATTTGAGTATTCATGCATGGATGAGATCTTTGTGAATCTCTATTTGTCTAATTTTTTAAGTTTTGTGAAAAATTGGTGGTATAGTTTGTTGTCAAATCAAATCAAATTCATTCTAAATCTCACGTGTGAGATTATTTGGGTCAAGAGTGAGTCCAAAATTAAGTTTAATTTGCATGTATTTGAAACAAAACCCATCTTTTGTTCAAGAATCTCAAGTGTTGACAGAACTAGTCAAGTGAAAAGGAAAATCTAGGTGTCAAATGTTTTTCATATCCATTTCAACTTTCAAAATAAAGAGTCATTGGTGTTTGATGATTCCAATAGGAGATTGGATCTGATTTCTTTAGTGATTTGATTCAAAGATTGTGTGCTTTTGTCTTAGTGATCAAAGCAAAGTTTCCAAGTGACTAGTCATTACTGTGAAGATTGATTCTTAGGTTTGTGAGCTAGATCTTTTGTAGATCCTTCTAGATTGTTGAAGATGTTCAAATCTAGTCTCTTGAAAGTCTCAAATTACATTTGTAGAATCATATCACAGGTTTTTATTCACATGGCATCAATAGGTGGCGTCCTATTGAAGGAAAGAAAGGATCTTGAGTGCAAACTTTGTGGCAAGGGAGGATATTTTTTCTGAAGATGCTACAAAAAGAAGACCAGTCCATCCAAGGAGAACCAAAGCAAGGGGGCCGAGGTGAAGGATGGAACTTCAAGCTCAAAATGCAAATACAAGAAGGACAAGTCCAAGGAAAGGTGTTTCCTTTGTGGAAAGGTGAATGAGGCTTGGAGTCTCACAAGGACTTGCAAGATTTGTCTTCAAGAGTCCATCACAACACATGTCAAATCTTTTGAAATTTTTCATTTGGAAGTGCATTGTTTGGTTCAAGATGCAAAGGTAGATGTCACTTTCATGAAAGTAACTTGAATTTATTTCATGTCCTTGGAAAGTATTTTGCTTGGAACTTTGGACAAGTTCAAACTTATTCTTATTATCCAAGAGAAATCAATCAAGAATAAGGAGCAATCACAAAATGAAAATAGTTTCATTTATGCGCTCATGTCAACTTATGAAGAACCATTTGCTTTGAAGAGATTTTTGTATCTCAAAGGTGGATTAAGGCAATACTAGTTGAGTGTGATGCCTTAAAAGATAGCAAAATATGTTTTCCTTGTAAGCTTACATTAGTTATGAAGTCAAGGAAATGGAAATATCTTCATAATGTAGGATTTTTTGGTTTCAATAAGACCATGAATGATGTATTCATTCATAAAGATGAAAATTGTAAGTTTTCAATCTTGAAGGCAAGTTGTAAACTTCTTATGAGAATAAGTGAAGCATCCAAAGTGGACACTTATATTCATAAGCAAGTAGTTAGTCTTATTGAGATGGAAATGCCTTTTGATTTCAATATTAGAAAAATCATGCCAAGTTGTGGTGATTTTTGGACTTATGTTTCTAGCATAAGTAATTTTGATAATCATAGGAAGTGCATATTGTGTGGTCATAGTTGTTGTGATCATTATGAGACATGGAGGTCTCGGATTTCCATAAAAAAGGAGCACCATGAAGAGGATCTTAAGGAGTCATCTCAAGGTTCAAATGTGCCAAGGATTGAGGAGGAGAATCCTTCTCAAGGTTCAAGTGTGCCTAGGATTGAGGAGGAGAGACCACCTCAAATTGTGATTCCAAAAAGAAACTCAAGAAATATGGTTGAGTCCATGTGGCTCACATTTCAAGGGAAAGAGGAGCATATCTCATGTGGTATACATCACATACTTATTTCTCTTATGTCATTTGATAAATCAATTTGCTTTAGTGAGATCATTGCATCTCAAAATTGGAGTAAAACCATACTAGTTGAGTATGAAGTCTCTCTTGAGAACATAGATGATGTTTTTAAAAGGTTGAAATTGATTTTAAATCAATTAGAAAGCAAATGGTTATTTCATCAAATGTATGCTCTTGAGTCATGCAAGAGCAAAAGTGATTTGTTCACTCATAGTTTGAAAATTTCTATTGAGGCAAATTGTAAACTCTTTATGAGAGTAAGTGAATCATCTTCTAAAGACACTTATCTCCATAATGAAGTATTTAGCCTCATTGGATCAGAGATTAGCATGGTAAACAAGCATGAAGATATGATGCAAACACTTTGTTATTATAGCATGCATAGTCTTGCCAATTTGGATGAGTCTAATTTTCTAGATCGTGGTAACATGATGCTAGATCTTTGTGATCCTAATAAATCAAGAAGAAATATTTATTTTCTCATGAAGGAGCATGCACATGAAGAAGGAGCAAGCCTCAAAGCCAAGCATCTACATGAAATTTGGAAGGAATCAATTTTGGAGGTGCTAGGATGGTGCAAATCTCTCAAGCTCATCAAAGATGTCAACATCAAAGAAGCACTATCATGGATATGATGATTTCAGATCAACATCAAGCTCATTGGCTGATCTTCACACCTTTGGACCAGCAAAGACCAATTCAGCCCATGGACTCAAGTTCAAGATCATCACGTTTTTCATCAAGCTAGATTTACCAAGCTAGATTTTTGAGGAGTGTGAAAAATGCAAAAATAAGCTTGGTAGAGGCCAAAAATCTTGTATATAGATAAACAAACATGTGTGGAGCCTGTTCCCACATGTAAAAATAGTGTACTTGTCATGTACCATAATCATATAGGTTGTACATATGATTTAATTCAAGTTCTAGTGGCTAAAAAGGCCAAAAACTAGTTTTCTAGACATATGACACATGGCATCAATCTATTGATTGCATGAGCCACATCCTTTGGTTAGGTGTCATATCCCATGTGTAGAGGACAGCTCACATGTGTGGAATAAGCTGAAGTAGGCGAATTTTGACTTCTAGAATATTTCCAAGTAGATCTCCATATAGAAGGAAAATGGACCAAAAGTGCTCAAAATAGAAGGTTTTGTCCAAGTGTCAATTTTGCATGATGAATCATCATATGACAAAGCACCTTCACACATGTGGGATCAGAGGGATGATCAATACCACGAGCTCCCACTTATTGTATATATAGAGCCACATTTGGCCATAATCAATGTGAGACACCAATCTTGGTTTTGGAAGCAATTTTGAGTGATTCTCTCCATTTGTCTACATTTTTTTGATTGTTTTGAGGTTCTATCAATGTGTACTTGATTTTCAGGTTAGAGTCCGTACTTAGACAATGTTTCACACGTGTGAAACCATAAAGTACACTTACCTTCAATTAATGATTGTTCTTGTTAGAATTTTGTGTCTAGAATTGATCTAGATTGACCTTAATCTAAAGTAGATTGATAGATCAAGTAATTTGACAACCAATCCCTCTTGAGGATCAGATTAGGATCTACTCTTGGTCCTTTTTGTACTTTTTTCACAGCCCGCGCCATGCAGAACGTGCCCTATAGGAAGTTAGTCGGATCACTCATGTACTTGGAAGATAATACACGCCCTGACATTGCTTATGCATTTCTAAGAATGAGCCAGTTTAGTATCAATCCAGGCCCTACGCACTGGAATATAGCCAAGAGAATTCTGCAAAACCTTCAACAGACAAAAGATTATGGGCTGTGTTTCTCTCAACATGAAGGATTCCAGATCAAATCCTATAGTGATGCAAGCTGAGCATCCTTGAAAGATGACTTTAAGAGCGTCTCAGGAGGATGCACAATAGCAGCCGGTGCAATTGTGATATGGATCAGTAGGAAGCAAACCAAAACTGTGCAATCATCCTACGAAGTAGAGTATGTTGTAGCTGCCAAGATGGCGAACGAGCTTACATGGCTCAAGTAGTTTCTTGATGGACTGGGAGAGAAATCCAACGAGCCGCTGCTACTATTCATGGATAACACGTCTGCCATTCATCTGACGAAGGATCCAGTGTTTTATTCCAAGACGAAACACATTGCTATCAGATATCATCTGATAAGAGATCTGGCTGAGAAAGACAGGTTGAGGACCGAGTTTGTTGCAATGAAACAGATGGTGGCTGATATTTTCACAAAGCCTCTTGACAAGGCAAATTTTGAGAAGCAACATGCCAGAAAAATACCAGCTTTGAGAGTTTCTGTTTTTCAATGTCTTAGTATTTTTCTTAGTTTTTCCTTTGCTACTTTTTTTTTTTCTGACTATTGCATTTTGAACTATGTTTCACACAGTCTGCATTTTTGAACTGTTTTGTTGGACAGTTCGCATTTTTGGGTCATGAAAAAAATTCAGCACTAAGTCAAAAACACTTAGAAAATGATTTTGGCCAACTCTCCCAACACTGTCGCATTTTTCGCATTTTTGCAAAAAAGACGACACTATGTTAAAAATGCCTTAGAAATGTTTTATGGCCTACTGTCATGTTTTTTACCTTTTGGAAAAAAGCGACACTGTCACCAAACCTTCTGGGATAAAAGCGAAGGTGCCCTTGAAAAAGTGACACTGCCCTTAAAATCACGAAAGTGTCTTTTGACAAAATGCGAAGGTCTGCAGCGTGAAGGCACTGTGCAACGAGCAGAAGGCAGCTAATGCACGAACAACAAGAGAAGGTCAAACGACGTGAAACGACACGAAACTCTTCGTGACACGAAACTCTTCGTGACACGAAACTCTTCGTGCTCCAAAAGGACCAGGAAGATCAAACTAGTACCATGAAGTACAACTTCCTGATATGATATGAGGACATAAACAGAAGAGCGTTAGGACGTGTCTAATCTGCCGCTCTTGTAATCTGAGATTAGTTTTAGATTGTTTTATCTATCTAATCAAAAATGTTACTCTGAATATATGCATTGCTAGATGCATCAAGAAGAAGATAGTCACAGACACATAATAGACAGAACTGTAAAAGTTTGAGATAGATCCAGAGTGAGTTTACAGATTAGTAGTAGCTAGTCATATTATTCGTGAGACAGAACATCTCTCTCACCCCAATGCGCTGATATGAAAAACAGACAGTGCCCAAGAAAGATATTGCAAATTTAGTTCTAATAATAGAAGCTTTTTTGTCAATGCTATGTTCTGTGATGTGTATGATTTGCATTATTAAAATGCATGCTAGCAGTAGATAAATTTCCACTATTGTTTTACTCAACATTATTTGTTGTTTACAAGTTTAATTTTAACAATAGATTGTCAGAAGCGATCTGGGGCTTGGAAGAGAATTAGACAACAATCAGTAGCAGTAGCTACTCTTGCCAAGTCGGCTCTATCCGGTCTTCATCGCCAGGAACGTCACAGACTCCCATCAGTGGAACTCCAAAATTGATTTTGTTTGCGTTTTGTTTTGTTTTGTTTTGTTTTGTTTCATTTCGTTTCGATTCCCATCAATGGTATGAGAGCTCGATTCGTTTCGTTTCGATTCATTTAGTTTCGCTTCGAGTTCTCAACATATAGTACATTCTATTGAGAGGTGGAATGGTCACCATAGGTGCATGTCGGTCTACATAGGCCAAATGCCTCCTTGCTATTTGAGAATTTCTCATCGGCAATCTCGGCATAGATGATTAACTCCGTATTGTGCACAATAGGATTCAGATGTTGATGGATCCCCTCGATGTGGACACTCGGCTCGACGATGTTTTCCTCTACATCCATAGAATCTTACCAAGTCCAGTATACCATCACCTCTAAGTTGATAGGCATACACTGGTAATAGATTTCCCTTACGATCTTCCACAAAATAGACTGGTAGGCTATTGTGGTCTTCGTTAGAGTTCGGAGACATGCATGATGATATGACCAATACCTCCACCTTGCCACTGGTTGTTGAAGAAACTCGTGATTTGAATGGATCAATCTAACATCCATCCATCGAATGAGCTCCTTGTCGGCTTGATTCTGCTTCTGATCGTTGAACCTCTATATCTTGTCGTTGAACTTGCTGCTCTGCATTTTGTCCTTGTAAGAAGCATGAATTTTTGATTGGACACCTGGTACTTGGATGATCTCCAAAGTAGAAGGTACATTTGTCCTTTTCAAAAAAATTAATTGAGCGAGCATAAGCTTGCTAGCAGCCTGAAGTGCAAGGTTCTTGGTCTTCCATTGCACTTGATCCGCTTGACTCTGCTCCACTTAGTTGCCTCCCACAGGTTTCCATTCTTGATGGATCATCGCTCATTGTTGACTCTTGTTCCTTTGATTTCCCACCTGATGATTCATCAGAGCGATAGGAAAAATCCTTCATCCCATGTGAGATTTGTGTCAGAAAGGAGAACAATTTGCGAAAGTCAACATGCCTTGACTCGAAGGACGAACGACTCGCGAATCATTCTCAGATCGCAAACATGCCTCCAGGATCGCAAAAACCGCAAAGGGACGCAAAACGAAAAGACACGAAAGAAACGAAAACGAAAGATATGAAAGGAAATCTTCCGCGCTGCCAGCTGGCAGCTCAACGGGCTTGGAGTCATAGACTTCACGCCTAGCTAAAATGAGTAGCAACGACGAAGAGTAACTGATTAGTTTGTATTAACGAAGAGCATTAACTAGTATTGTAATTCTTTGTTTAGCTATCTTGTAAACTCCACGCAGTGGAGATACATAAATGATTCTCCTAGATCATAACGACCAAGAGAAAGATCAGGATACTAGAAACAAAAGAGTTGTGCATGAAAGTCTGCCAATGAGCAGAACACAGTGAAAGAGCAGAGCGTCAGGCCGCCAACAAGTGAGACACTGACGACCTCGTTCTAAAATCAAACTGATAATACAGTTGCTCTATTTTCATGCACCTATTTGTCTTGTGTCATTTGTCTTGATTGCTAGAATGGAATCTGTTCTGTGATATGTAGTCGCATGTCTAGGTTTCTGTGAAGCTTCCGCGCAAAAGAAAATTCAAAGACACAAAATCATTTGCGACAAAGAAAACGAAAATGAAAAAGAAAGTTTTGTGACATGGTATCAGAGCCTACAGGTTATCACTACTGATATCTTAGCAGTGATTTTCTAGACAACACAATATGGCTACAACAATCCATACAAGAGTAGCAATTAGTCTTGATGGTGCAAATTACATAATTTGGAAATTCAAAATCAAAACACTTCTGAAGGGCGAAGGCATCTGGTCGGTGACCGAACTCTCAGAGGTGCAGCCTCTATAAGGAGACCTGAGGAGAGTTGAATGGATCATAAAAGATGAGCGTGCAATGGCAATCATCTTTTCATCCATAAACGAAGATTTATTCATGCAAATTGAAGACTGCAAAAGCAGCCATGCAGTGTGGGAAAGATTAAAAAAAAAGTATGAAGTGAGGACTACAGCTTCAGTCATGCACCTTCACAATCAGCTATATTCAATACGATGGGATGTCAACCAGTTGGATCAGCACGTTGAGAAGATCAAAACGATTTTCGCTCAACTCGCTGCGTCAGGGCATGATCACCAGGTCCTAGCACCACAGCAGTTGATGTACTTCATGAAATCTCTACCGACGTCCTATCAGTCGTTGAGAATGCTCATACTGAGTCTACCAGATATGACATTCGACAAAGCAGTCAGTCTTGTCGCTGATGAGAGACTGATGAGGGACGAAGGAGACAGAAGCAGTGATCAAGAGAAGGCCCTCTTCATGAAAGGAAAGAAGAAAAACAAGAACAAGCCAAGAATCGAAAAAATGAAGTTCTTGAATCAACAATCTTCTTCTTGTGATCACTGCCACAAACTAGGCCATACGGCCAACAAATGCTGGTTCAGTCCAGCAATACCTTGCATGCACTGCAAGAAGAAAGGGCACTCTGCATACGATTGCAGATTTAACCCAAAAATAAGGAACAAAGTTGAAAAGGCTAATGTTGCAGAGTCATCCAAGGATGCTGATAGAGGTGACGAAGCCTTCATGATACTCGATGAAGCTTCAACAAGCTACACTGAACATGACTACGATGTAGTCATTGATTCAGGAGCAACGTCACACATCACCTGCAACAAGAAGATCTTGATCGACTTCAGAGAACTCGAAAACAACAGAGAAATGATTCTAGGGAATGGGAGCAGACACGCAAAGGCATCGGCACCCTACAACGAACATTGCCAGGCCAAGCAGAGTTGCCAGGAGCACTCTATGTGCCCTCACTCAAAAAAGATCTGCTGTCAGTCTCCAAGATGGAAGATCTTGGCATTCAAGTTTTGTTCGACAACAACACATGCCGCATGATCGAGAAAATGACAAACAAATTGTTGACGGTCGAATGAAGAGAAGGAAACCTCTACTAGGTCAAGATAATCAACAACTTTGATAGCATATTAAATGCATCATAAAATGAAGATCAGCTTTGGCATAGGAGAATGTATCATCTAAACATGCGGAGCCTGTATGACATGTGAAAGAAAGACATAGTCACAGGTCTCGAGATATCAAGGCCTGAAACTGAGTTTTACAAAGCTTGTCAAAAAGGCAAGCAACAGTGGAATCCATTCACACATGAGGGAAGAAGAGCCAAGGAAGTTCTTGAGCTCGTCCACTCTAATGTCTGTGGACCGATGAAGATGGATTCGCTCTCAAGTTTGAGGTATTTTCTAACGTTCATAGATGATTACAACCGGATGACCACGATCTACTACCTAAAGAAAAAATCGAAGTGTTTAATTCCTTCAAGAAGTTTGTGGCATTTGCAAAGCGACACACCTCGAAAAAGATACAGATCCTCAGATCTAACAATGGAGGTGAATACAAAAGCAAATAATTCTCAAAATTCTGCAAAGAACAGGGGATAGAACACCAGTTCACACCTGCATACACACCAGAATACAATGGTGTTGCAGAAAGAAGAAACAGAATGCTAGTCAAAGGAGCCAGATGCATGATGGCACAGGCTCAATTGCCAAGTCAATTCTAGGCTAAGGCAATAGCTGCAGCTGTACACCTGCAGAATAGATCTACAATGACAGCACTGGAAAACAAGACACCATACAAAATATGGACAAGTAGAAAGCCTAATCTCTCATACGTACGAATGTTTGGATGTGTAGCATACAAGCACATTTCCAAAGAAAAAAAAAGCAAGCTCGATGAGAAGTCAGAGCAAACGATCATCGTCGGATACTCGAATGGAACACAAGTGTACAGACTCTACGATCCAACCATGAAAAAGGCTGTTTCGAACAGAGATGTAAAGTTCGATGAGTCCACATTTCCTGGACTAAAAGACGAAAGAGGCCATGAGATCTTCACACTGCTGCCTATTCAAGAGGGAGATCGAGGACAAACATCAAATCAGAATGCAGAGCCACAGACTCGAGTGCAACAAGAAGTAGAGGATCAACTCCACGAACAAGATATGTTCGAGCAACGACAAAACGAGCCTAGAAGGTCAACAAGACAAAGAAGACCTCCAGATCGCTACTTTGACAATCTTCAGTGGAGCGAAAACACGCAATTCGAGTACTGCAGCTTCACTGAAGAGCCAGCAACATATCAAGAAGCTATCCAGAGTCTAGAGGGAGAATTCTGGAAGTAGGCAATGCCAGAGGAGATCGAGTCGATGAGGCGCAACAAGGCATGGACACTAGAGCCATTGCGAGAAAATAGAAACATAGTCGACTGCAAGTGGGTGTACAAGAAGAAGATGAAATTAGATGGCACCATTGGCCGCTACAAAGCAAAACTTGTCACGAAGGGCTACATGCAGAGATATGGTGCTGATTATTTTGACACATATTTGTCGATGGTCAAGATGACAAGCATACGACTACTCCTTACATACGCTACACAACACAATCTAGAAATTCACCAGATTGATGTGAAAACAACCTTTCTCCATGGAGATCTAGAGAGAGAAATCTTCATGAAGCAGCCTGAAGGTTTTGAAGACCTCAACAATCGACAATATGTCTGTCGGTTGCAAAGATGCATCTATGGTCTAAAACAGGCATCACGAGCTTGGTATAAGAAGCTCGATGGTCTTCTGAAGTCTCTAGACTTCAATCCTACACAACCATACTGCAATGTCTACATAAAAAGAGTAGGAAAAGATTTTGTGATACTAACTATCTTCGTGGATGATTCCCTAATGATAGGAAATTCCTTGATGTTGATCAAAGACACGAAGCCCAATTCCCCTAATAGGTAGGTGTTTGGTCAAGTTTCCTTGAATTTAGGACCAAACTCCTCAATCATGGAGGTAGTTGATCAACCTAACCATAAAAATGGCATAACTCTAGGGATAGGTAATATTGACATATTGGGGCAAAGAATGTCAATTAGTCTCCTTATTACATGCTCAATTTTCACCTAACTTGAGAGGAGAAGAGCCCTATTGTACATACAATCTATTATTCCATAGTGAGGAGATAAAAATTTTAGTACAAATTGGCAATCTTGAGTTCCTTCTACATTTGTCTTGAAATTTTGTGATGCAATTGGTAACTAAACTTGATAATTTTCATTCTCTGATAACAAGCCATACTGGAAGCTGTACCACACACGTGTCGGTTTGGATTTCCATGCTTGATCATTTCTTTTGATTGCTCTTGATTGTGTGATCCATAATTGCTTTTCTAGATCAAAAAATTGGTGACTAGTTTTGTAATAGATAGGTGTATAAATCAATCAATCACTCTTAGAATTTTATGTAGGCTCATTTATAGTCCTTATTACTATGCTTTCAACATGGTATCAGATCCAAGTACAAGAGGATAATCAATTTTCAACACAAAATCCATTTTTAGCAAGTTTGTTGCTAGGAAGCTAGTCTTGAGAGGGTGAGTTGAAAACAAGTCTTGGTGTGGACATTTGTGATCCAAACTTGGTGAGGGTCAGTTGTAGTACTTCCCACATGCGTGGGAACTTATGTACCTACATTTAATCTTCATTATTCACAAGATCTGATCATGTGTTGTTCATGCACGTTAATTAGGATTAAACCTTTTTGTAAATAATCTAGTTAAAACTTGTAGGATGTTTATATAAGCATTAGGCCAAGTAAGATTATGTAGGAAATTTTTCTCTTCCACCTTCAAACACTATTTCCAAGATCCAAACAAAGACAAGCAAATAGGTTAAGAATGTTAAAACTTGCATTTTTAGACCTTGAAAAGATCTACATGCATGTGAGGTTGCACACAAACAAAGCTATGAAGTCCAAACTCAGATTTTGATGAGCAATCTAACTAGCTTTGAAACTTGGCAAGAGCTCATGGCATTGTACACAAAGAGAGATCAATCCACAAAGTCAAGCATATTTCAAGTACACAAGTGAAAAAACTAAGTGCCATTATTAGCGTCAACATATAATTTATTGAAATTGAGTTGGCCTTATTCTTTGTTGGGAATCCTCAAGGAAAGGTCAAATACAAATTGATCGATTATTCTTTTTTCTCCTATATGTCCTCTACAATAGGTTTTTGGAGTCAAACTTGTGACCTCAAAATATATGAAAGCCAATAGTCTTAACCAAGTCACCAAGTATTGAAAGACAAATTCATTCAATTTTAAGCGTTGAACATCATCGTGTCCACAGCTCAAGGCTCGCCAATAGAAATGAGCCAATACCTTTAGGATCGTTTGTCACCACCTTCTCACTGATGTAGTACTCATAAGTTCCATTTCTGTAAAAGGACTCACCCCCAAGCCCTACCTTAGCAACTGTGTGGGTGTAACTAACACCTCCATTAGGCCCTAACTGGATAAATTGTTCCTTGATTCCCTCATAGCCTATTTTGGCGACACGTAGATAACGTGGTGACAAGTATCCCTTGCGTACACCCTTGGCGAGGGCATACACAAACATACAAGACACAGACGATGCAACGTAGTTCCCTTTTCGTCCACCTTGGTCGAGAACTTGCCACCACACAGCCGAGTTGGGGTCCTGAACCTCGTTGCAAGATTTGCTCAAGGTCATCTCGCTTGGGATGGTGAAGAGGGAAGAAGTCCAAAGCATCCACAAGGGCCATGGCATACCATCCCACGGGACGGCCACAGAAGACAGGTGACGTGCCCGTTATGGGATTGGCCCAGGCCTGAAGCCTGGACTCATCCCAGCCATGGTAGAGCAGCCCTGTCTTGTTGTCACAACTGTTCTCCTCCATTCAGATGAACTGCATCGCGATGTCGTCGAGCTCGTCGTACGTCTCCTGGAATAAGATAGCGTATTCGGCACGGAAAGGCTCGGCCATGAAAAGGTCATCCAGCCACATCTGCCAGGGATATACGAGCTTGTGCCAATTTCCTCCCTGATGGGTCCTAGGCTGGCTTCTCGTCTGCTCGCGCAACAGTGTTGCAGCGATGCGATACTTCTCCATTTGCTTGTACTTGTACAGGAACAGCACATTTACACCTGAGCGGATCGAGTCCATGATGTAGTCCTGAGGCCTGTAGGTGGGGATTGATCCATTGTCGGTGAGAGTGCCAACGGGGTTGGCTCAACTGGTTAGCTTGGCATCCAAAGTTTCTTTGGTCCCAGGTTCGAGCCTCCCCTTGGAAACCAAGAAGCATTGTCGGTGAGGACCAATGGGGTTGGCTCAATTAGTTAGCTTGACATCCAAAGTTCCTTTGGTCTCAGGTTCGAGCCTCCCCTTGGAAACCAAGAAACATTGTCGGTGAGGAGGACATCTGTTCGATTCTGCAGAAAATGGAAGTACTTGACGTCTCTTGTGAAAACCCACATCCTCTGGATGCCAGACAGCAGAGTGCCGCGCTCGTAGTTCCAAATATCGCCTGGACCAGACGGATTCCACAGCGCCAGCGCCGTGTCTGCCATCCTCACCCACAAGGGAGCGTGCTGCTTCCTAGCTCTACTGTTGCTCCCGAGCAGTGGGCTGTGGGTTTGATCCGGAGCTCTGCCCGCCACAGCCAGGTGCTGTGATGGCATCCATGTAAGCTTGCACAAGAAGAGGAACAAGAAGAAAGAGAGTGTTAGAGCAAGCTTCATTGATGAGATAGTTTGGAATGGATTTGTTACTCAGATCATAAAGCAATCACTTTTTTTTTCTGTTTCCTTACTCAGATCAGATCACAAAGACGGAATGCTGAAGACATGACTCATGTACATACACACCTCCACCACCCTAGTATCTAAGATTTTGAAATGGCCTTGACTCTTCCATGTGAAACAGCCACAAGATTATCAAACTTCATTCAGAGTGTTTGAATATGCTTATATGAATGGGGCCAAGTCCACTTCAAATACTGATTCACTTATGTGAACCCCCCCTTAGTTTTCGAGGCGATGGCCATTTTTAATGCTTAAGTGTCTATTCTGATTTATTGTATATATATAAAGTGACTAAGATTACACTTCACGTCTTATCAGTTCTTATGAATTGGTATTTATACACGATGTAAGAATTTACAAGAAGAGTCTAAACTGAACTGTAGGTGATGGACATGATAGTGAGCAGTTACTGTATATAGTGGCAAGTTCGAACAGTGTTGATACTTTGATAGTGCCGATAGTGCAGGACAGTCAAGAGTGACAATAGTGGACAATCAACAGTGTCGACTATCGATAGTCACAATAGTGATGACAGTGCCGATTGTGTTGACTTCAAACTCGGTTTGTAACCATAGTAGGCTTTGATGGGAGTCTTGGAGTCAACAACTTTGGTGCTCGAATAATTTTGCAGATAGCATGCAGTAGAAATAGCTTCAACCCAAAATTTCTTTGGTAGTTGAGTATTTGTTAGCTTTTTTCATGTTGCATCTGATAGTGTTAGTTCTTCCTTTTGGCTACTCCATTTTGTTGTGGGATGTAGTTGGTGGTGAACTGATGATGCATGCCTCACAAAGACAGATAGTCAAACATTTCATCTGACATATATTTTCTCCCACAATCAATGTGTAGGGACTTAATCTTCTGATCAGTCTGTGTCTCAACAGACTATTTGAATTTTTTGAAGTAGTTATTCTTGATGAACCAATAGAGAAAATTTGACCTTGGAAAGGGCCCTATAATGATTGCCACGTAGGATGAAATTTTTTTGGGAATGTAAAAAAAGATCACAACTTTCGTACATCAGCTCAGATAAGTGTGTTTCACAGAGTTTATGCAGAGCTTCGTGGCATAGTTGTAGAGATTTGGACTCATTAAGATGTTGCGTGGTGGTTATCCTTAATGAAGGAACTAAAAACTCTACTGGCATTACAACATCCTGACCATATACCAATTGAAAGGGTGTTTGATCAGTGCTTCCTTTATATGTTGTCCTGAATGCCCATAGTGTAGCATGCAGCTTATGTTCCCAATCCGATCTGCTAGCTTCAACTGTTTTCGTGAGCACGCTACACAGGATCTTATTGGATGATTCTACTTGCCCATTACCACAAGGATAATAAGGCGTACTGGTTCTGTGGATCACGAAAAATTCCTCCAACTTCCTATAATAGTTAGCATGACCTATGAAAATGTAGACCTCGCGGATCATCCCCGGTGGTGGTAGATCAACAATGATCCTGATCTTAGATAGATCTGTGGCGATCCCGTGTCTTGACACTATATGGCCGAGAATGAAGCCATGTGTCACCCAAAATTGACATTTTTCTGGATTCAGGGAGATCTTATATTCACAGCATTTTTGTAACACCTTCTCCAAGTTGAATAAGTGTTCTGAGTCTAGTCCATGCATGCACAGATCAGCCAAGAAAAATTCCAGATTTTTTTGCAAATAATCTTTGAATGTCGCCTGCATGACTCACTGGAAAGTGCTTGGGGCATTGCAAAGTCTAAATGGCATCACTTTATAGGCATAGGTTCCCCATTCAGTGGGGAATGCTGTTTTGTGTTGGTCTTGGGGGGCTATCTTCACCTGATTGTAGCCACTGAAGCCATCCAAAAAACTCTAGGCTTCGGCGCCAACTACCCTATTGAGGACACTTTCCGTAAATGGTAAAGGAAAATGGTCCTTTTTGGTGACTGCATTTAGCGCTTTCAAATTCACACAAATCCGCATTTTGTCGTTCTTCTTGGGTACTATAACTATCGGTGATACCCATTTTGTGTGCTCAATTTCATAGATAAAATCTGCATCCATTAGTTTTTGCAACTCTCGCTTGATCAGTTGTATATAATTCGGGTTGCAGCGGTAGTAACGGCTTACCTTGGGGACTGTTTCGTCTACCAAGGGTATGGTGTGTTGGACTACTATTGGTGGAATGCCCTTCAGGTCACTATAACTCCAGGCAAAATAGTCTTTATATTCCACCAACAACGATCGTAGTCTCTTGAATTGTGTGGGTGTTAACTACTCTCCCACATGCACTATCTTTTCTTCTTTACTTGGCTCGGCAAGGTTCATCGACTGTGTTCACGCAGGTCCCTCGAAGACTTGTTCCACTGGTGCCTGACTTTGATCAGGTTCTCTCTGGGCTTGCGGCATCATGATTACCACGTCGTCCAAGGTATAGTTCTTGAAAGTTTCAAGCATCTCGTGAACTGGCACTCATCGAGATTCCTCTTTCAGCATATTGATCTTAGCCCGACTGGTCATTTTTTGATTTTCTGTCACCTGTGTAGAAGATGATGTTGTATCTGAATCCAACTTGATTGACTTCAAGGTCTCCAATACTTTCTTTTTGCTCTTTTTTGTCATCTTGGTGAATTCGTCCTTGTTGTCTTTCATCAAGACTGTCGTGACATTCACCTCATGGTTTTGAATATCCACATCCATCGTAGCTATCGCCTCATCGGTAGATCACTCCAACGGATCACCTGGTTGTAGCGCTGCTTCAATTGATTCTTCTTATTCATAGGTGTCTTGGGTGGATCGATCCTTGAGACCTTCGCCATAGCAGACTTTTGCGGTGGTTGAGTTGGTACTTTCTTGATTCCGTAACAATCTGGGTCCATGTGGTGTAGGACCTATTCATCAGTCAGCTCAATATCTTTATTATAAGTTAGAGCATGTTTCCAAGGGACCAAATCATCTCCACTGGGTTCTCAATCTGCTTGGAACTAACTCTCGCAGGCTTCTATGCAGGTCTGGGACAGTGCCCTGGAGTTGCTGCCAGTCATGCAAGGGTTAATTGTCACTGATCTTGGGGATATAAAAATCTGATGAGATTTTATGCTCTTTTTCCCTCCAAAATACAGATTGTTGTGTTTTTTGGATTTTTTTGGCTGGTTGGTTTGGGTTTCAAGTAGGGTCGAAGATCTCGCGTAGTATAGCCCTCCCGCCTGTCAACAAGGGTTAGATCACTGGATAGGTATCTAACTATGCATAGATGTTATTTTCAGTTAGTTTCCTACTTTCTCCCTTAACTCTACTCACCACTAACACTACTCTCTCTTAACTCTACTCCTCTACACTAACATTCATCATGATTGTAGGTGAAAGGAAGGGGATGATTAGAAAAGATGGAGGGAAAAGAAGATAGAAGAGAGAGATAGAGGGAGGGTGGAGGTTAGCTCAAATGCACATTGTACTTGCTAAAGGAGAAACATAATCTATTGAAACCAAAAAGCATGAACTTGAAAGCAATTGGAAACAACAAGAGCAATAGCAAGCATTGAATTGCAAATGAGGATGCTTCTCTTCCAAAATTGGTAGAGTTTCCTCCTTCTCATTAAGCATGAAAATAGTGTACAAATGGTGCCTTTTTATAAATTGGGGACACATGACGATAGATAGTCCTTCATCTCATTTGATAGGTACTCTCCCCCTGAATCAAACTGTAGGGCCTTGATTTTCTGACCAGTCTGATTCTCAGCATATTGCTTAAATTCTTTGAAGCAATTGAATGCTTCAGACTTGTTAGTAATGAACATTACTCTGGTAAAACGAGAGTAGTCATCAATGACTATAATAAAATATAGAGCTTTTCGTCTTTTTTGCTTGTTGAAAACTGCATGTAAAACTGCAGTGTCGGGTCTTTCGCCTGTGTAGAAACTCGTATAAAACTGCAGTGTCGCCTGTCAGAAAACTTAGTGTAAAAACAAAGTGTCGAGCTTTTTGCATTTTTTGGTTGTGCAAAAATGCGAGTAAAAAACCAGATTGTAGCGATAGTTCAATTTTTTGCAGGTTACATTTGAGAGAGTAAACATTTCGAGAAGGAAGAAGGGCTGTTGGGATGAGTAGGAGTTAGATTAAATTCCAACAGTAATAACTATAGAAAATATCAGTTATAGATATTTTTAAGTAGTATATCAAGACATGTATCTTCATCAGAAAACTACTTCAACGATTATGATAATCATCTGATATCTAAAACTTCTGATAATTATTTCTATCAATTCATTCAGATTGTTCTGTTGCATGTGTTATCACACACAACGATCATAGTTATCACTCTGTAGCCAGCGTTATCACGCTCAACCAGTTGAAGTAATAACTTTAAGCGATTAAACTCATTTGTTGATATTAATCAGAGTACATTTTGTCCCACTACAGTTGTTGTTCCATTGTGCATTTTCTGATTCTTTCATTTGGACTATTTTGTTGCTAACTGTTGCCTTTCTGATCCATTCAATTATCTCGCTTCCAGCTTTTGCACAACCCATTGATTTTTGACATGGCATCAAAGCGGGCATCCAAGCAATCTGCTTCTCATTGCGGATTATTAGTCTTGTTTCTATCAAGACAACGAACTAGCAAGCGCGCAACCAACATGAGTGCAAATTTTTGGCGAGCATTTCCTGGTGAGCATATGTCGGCGAGCAGATATTGGTGAGCATTTTTTAGAAAATGTGTACAATGGTGAGCAAATATGAAACTTTAGGACCCTATTTTAAATAGTATTTTTATGGGTTTAGGGTTTGGAGTGTGATGTACAATTTCTTGTCAGGTATCCTCTAATGTGGTTCTTTTTTAATGAATATTATTGGTTGTTAAAAGGCAATGTGGACCAGCACGTAACGGGACACATAATACTATCACAATATTTTTGAGAGTAATAAATAAGCATAGCCAATATGAAAAACTTTTTTTCAGCGATAACACTTAAAAGGATAACGCATCTATTTGAACACCCCTATGAGACTTACTGTGGCTTCAAACCTGTCTGGCATATGTTTGAAAGTTTTACTCATTGCTTGCTTTCAAGTGTCGTCCTCAATTTCATACTTCACAAATGAGCTGTGGAGACCTGAGGATTTGAATTTTTAACTGCAAGGTGTTACAACACGATCCTCATAGCTTACTTGTAAGGATTTGGGACAATTTTGAGCATCAATGGCCAGCATTTGGATTTGCAGATTTTTTGTGATATACAAGCTTCATGCTATATTTTACATCTTTTCACGTGTATTGTGGAATGCCGAGATGTTGATAAGAAGCACTAGTAAGTGTCATCTTCTTGCATGTTTCAGATACATAGGGAATTACTTGAGAACTACATTGTTGATATTAAATATTTTGTAAAATCATGTGTCATTATGATCTGCCTTTATTGATCTATAAGTAGACATGTAATTTTGTCTATGCTTTCTTTTTGAATACAAACCTTTTGTACTCTGGAATGACAAAATGGTTTCCCTTCCCAAGTTTTCTTTGGGATCTCTATTAAAAGTTTTGGGTGCGCACTGCTTTCTGATAAAGCTCTTCTATATGTAGATCGATACCCTGGATTAGCTTGATCTCAACAGAATTGAAAATCTAAAGAGGGCTGCAAAGGTAAACATATGGCTAACCAATATTGAGCTTTTGGATGAGTTTGATTTTGCAAGTGCTTTTCCTTCAAAAGAATAGACTGCTTCTCCAAATCTGACACGAGGGAGGTAGACATCTCCATGTTGCATCTTTCTAACCCTTGCAGCTTTCAAATGTTTTTAATTACCTTCAATGGGCTCTCTTACTAGGAGCGTGATGAGGCTATTCGTAAAGCTTTGAATGATATGGGTTCAGAGAATACAAACAGTGGATAGACTTTTATGTGAAGAAGTTCTTTTGCTCTTTTCTTGGTAAACTAGCAATTTTATTGCTATATTCACCTTTCTAGTGGAAAATATGCTTTTTCAGTGTTTTCTTCATTTTGAAACCTATGTGGATCATGTAAACCAATTAATTAGGTTTGATATCTTATTATTTCAAAACTTGAGGGTGCTTGCAGTTTATTGGCATACTGCTTACTTATGCTTATGCTCATGCCAACAATAGATGTGCAAGGGTACAGTAGGCAATCTCGAGTAGTAGTTGATAATATACACTGGAGACACTCGACATAAAGTGCTGGTGCTAAGCTCTATTTGCTTGCATCTGGGACAAGTGATAGTGATTGAACAAACCGTATCCGTAGAATCCAAAGCTCTGATGCTCCCATCATTAAGTGCAACAAAAAGTTATACAAATTAGACTTTTTGAGGTGTTGAAGTTATACTGGGTACTGGCTAAATTCATATTGGAGGATCACTAAGTGTCTCCAATATTTTGTATTTTGAAGACTGGAACATTGCTACAATGAAATTATGACTCGTTGAGGTATATCTGCTAATAAAATACCTGCTTTTACCGAGACCAAAGTGGCGGATGTCTTAGCTAAATCTACTTAAAAGTTATTCTCATTTCTGTACAAAGTTTAAGCATCTGGTGGAAAATGTGATGCAGTTTTGAAAATCACAATCATGTAGCTTTTGTAAATTGACAAACAATGTCTGAACCACAAACAAAAACTTGAACCCATTTGGACGTACTTCTCAAGAATGCATTATCTTTGAGCTCCATTGGTGAAAGTGGGGGTGCTTATGGTGAATTGCACAGTCCACAGTTGGTGATTTTGACTTTCAACATAAAATCTGGATTATGCACCAAAAATATAGGTTTTGTGTAGCTGATTATACTTGTCCATTTTCACTTGCTGTGAGCAGAATCTGGAAAAAATTCAGTAAAGAGAAGCAAATATGTCAAGTTTCAGCCTATTGAATCCAATTCAAATGTTATAGCTTATAAAGTGTTTTCAATCGAATGCTATTAGATCGCTTGTTTGACGTTGTTGAGAAAGATATAGGCTGCTAGAGGTTCTAACACATGTCTTTACCATTGCATTTCTATTAATAACAACAAAACCTAGCTTGACAATGTTAATAAGGTAGTCATATATTGTACAACACAGGTGTTGTTAACTGGAAGAAAAATAAGCAAAGATACAAGAAAATGAACTAGATAATGATGTATTGTTCTCCTATGCTATGGAGTGCAGTACACAAGATTCCAACACAGACCATTAAAATTGTGAGCTCTACTTGGTGGAGAAGAAAGGTAGAGCCAATATTATAATTGACTACCAAATAAAAGTAATCTTTGTCATTTGTTGAAATCAAATAACTAAAATCATTTGACTTAGGAGGGATTCCAATCCAAACATTGAAAGAAGAAATCACCAAAAAGTGAGAGAACAGATAAAAGGGGAGCAAGGAAAACAACAAATTAAATCTAGATTAACATCTTTAACTTTAGAAAAAATCCTTTTTCATTTCATCTAATAAATCCCTCATTGATAAAGCCATATCGAAATATCAAGTTATCACTTGCACTTGCATTGATGATTAATTAAAGTCTAAATAAATGAAAAACTATATCATTCACATGAACAATTATCAATCAATAATTTTCAATTTCTAAAATTTACATCTTAGCATGGTACTAGAAATTGTTTTTTTTTTTTGTTGGACGATCATTGTAAAGATCATTCAATTTCTTGTAATCAATGCAAACTCTATCCTTTAGATCCTTGAACTTCAAAGAATTTGTATCCTTTCCTTTGCCCTTGACTTTCTTCAAAATTTGTGCGTTGCTTCATCTAACTCATAAAAAAATTGTCTTGTCTAACTCATCAAAGAAGGCAGTGTCAACTGCAGGAATTTCCTTGAGGCATGTTAATATTTCAAATTCGATTTGGCTAATTATATTGGAAAATATAGGATGCACTGTGGTAATAACATCAAGCTTTGCAACTGATAAATCTATCTTTGTAGAACAATCCACCCTCTCATGATTGATGCTAATGATTAGAGTGCACAATTGTTTTTCTTTTCAATTTCGGCAATGTTGGCACAAGCACAAATTATGTTGAAAAAGGCAAATCCAATTTCTTGATTAGTGTCAATATCAAAAGTCCATGTCATTGATTATCAACAATATCCAGCTATTTGGACGACTAACGATCCAATAAAATTGGTAAGTCATCTGAGCCTTAGAACGATAAGTCCTACCCATTGCAGGGTTGAGGGACTCTTCAAGTTTAGGGTTTGAAAGTTGTCAAGGAGGAAGTCTACATGGAGTGAGCATCACAAAGCCACTGTTGTTTTTTTTTGTCAACATTTTTATAAGGGATGGTTGCATCATCCATAACGAGGGAAGCATGGACATCTGGCAAGTAGCGAGGGAAGCATGGACAATGACTTTTGCAGTTTGGAAATACTTGTGCATGCATGGGATTTCCTCAAAAGTTTTTCGCTAGTGAATAAATTCCAGAATCCATGTTTTTACCTGTTCAAGCTCGCACTTGTGCCCTTCAGGAGTGTTGTTCTTTAAGAGAAGTATTGGGAACTTGCCAAGCTCGCACTTGTGCCCTTCAGGAGGAGGAGTGCTGTTCTTTAAGAGAAGTATTGGGAACTTGCCAGTACTCTGCCGGTATTTATCGCGGGTCATTTCAATCTCTATCTTCTGGAATTGTTGCAGGAACGTTTTCCAGTACTGTGGTTCTGGAAATGTGCATCTGTTATGGATTCAACAGTTTAAGGCATGTTCAGGTGAGTTGATTGAAACATAGGTTGTTGATGAGGGCGAATCCAGAAGGAAGTGCGAGCAATTGAAGAGGTAGTTAATTGTTTTTTAGCACGTCATATCAACCCGTTATGCTATAGTTCATCCACTCTGATAACCTGCAAAGAATTTTCTGTGGACCACTGAAATTTGTTGCAGCGATGGACGATGGCAATCAGAACGCTTCTTCCCTGATTTCATTTGTTGAAATGGGCATGAATGTCTAGGAAGGGAGCTTCAGAGTGGGATCAAGTTATAGTTGGCGGCTGGAGCAGCCGTGGAGCAGATTTTAACCATGTGTGAAGGTTATGGCAGTTGCGATAGTGAAGAGAGCATTTACCACAGGCTTAATAACTATTACCTGAGCATCGAACATACAAAGAAAAAATGCCTCCAGGGTTCCAGCGCCAGCGCTGGACCCTAGGACGACGCAATGCATGAGCGGTGGAGGTGCTCGAGGCACGATGGAGGAGACGAAACACAGGATGCAACAACAGTGAGAGGGAGAGAGAGGAAGAGTGGGAGTGGGAGTGAGAGTGAGGAAGAGGAAGAGGAAGATTATTGATTAATATAGGGTTTAGGGTGATGTGGCAACTGGACAAAAAAATTTCCACCAAAAAATACGACATGTTTTGATTTATTACATTTAAATTTGTTAAGTAACTCATAAGAAGAGAGTATAGAGCAATGGAGGACCCTGACCCGGATTTGTTTTAAGGGGCACGCTAGACCCTGGCTTGTTGTAGCGCCCAAGCACTAGGAGTAGCCACTCGTTGGAATGGGCCAAATACCCGTTGGGGGCAGTGACTGCCCTCCTGGGTATAGTACTTTTCGAATTAGAAAATTACCGATTGTTGTATGTAGAGAAGTTGGAGAGATTAGCATCGTGTTCTTGGACATAGTGCTGACAAAGAGCTGCACATTCTTGGATACTGTGCTGGCACACCAAATGTGTTTAAGGTATTTTTTATCACAATGTCTGTGCAAACATTCCTGTCTTCAATCTGGAGAATTTGGAAATACTTTTGATTACTTGCACCAAAAACAAAATTTGATATGGACTCTTCCTTCACATCGACTTGTGATCTGATTTGATTTTCATCCAATTTTAAATGCAAACTCTCAAATTGGTATAAGCATCCTTATTTTGGGTCCTTAAACCATGACATTTATTATTTGACAACATTACTTTTTCCCAAGCACTGTTTCTTTTTCTCCAAAAATGAAAATGAATTGCAATATGTTTTGTACTTATACAAACCTTGGTGAAATAGATACGATAAGCATGTTGTTTCTAGGCATGGGTTTGTAAAACAACCCATCCCACTACTTTTCAATATTTGTCCACTTTGATCCATTCAAAGCAAGGAAGGACCTATATACTTGAAAAAAAAAATATCATCAGTGGAAGCGAAGTGATATTGTATATTAATCGTATATGTCTGTGTGAAAATTCTCACAAAACTTTACACAAGAGCAATTGCTTCCTTTGATGATTTCCTTTTTACCTGTAACTATTTTGCCCACTTGGATGACCCCATCTACTGATTTGTTGTTCCATATCAAAAGGATTTTTAAGAAATTTGAGCTGATTTGTTTCGATTGAACAACACCATGACAATGGATCCTTAACTTGGAAATTTTTGCTGCGTATTGAGTATAAGTTGTTGTTGTGTACTGTATATATGATCTTTGGATGAAGATGCTTACATGAAGAATGATGTGTCGATCTTGGCCTAAGATTTATAAGCCAAAGATGTCTTCATGCAAATATTTTCAATGCAGCTTCTTGATGTGATTGATGCATTCATAGATAAAAGAAAACCTTCGTAAGTTGTCCAATATAATGATCATATTGCACAAATGTTTCTAATGGCATTGATAAGCTTTGCAAAATCTAGAAGGTTTGGGTGTTAATTATTCATATTCTAAACGTTTCATATTAGACATGAATGTTCATGATGTCCAAGATTTAGGTGAAAGTTTCATTACTTAGTCCAAGAACTCAAGTGTATTGATTGAAGTTAATATGCAGTCGACGTGAGTGTCATAGGGCAAGTATCTTTGATGTTGATTAGATAATTTTTCTCAGCCTTGCAAGGAAAAATGGGTTTTATTTTGTTGTGGCTTGCAAATTAGTTATAATGCTTTCACATAACCACATCTTACAAAATCTCAAAGGTCTTGAGCTCTTTTCCCCCAGCTTGGAGATCTATGATATACATGTTAAAACCTTTATGGCCACATTCCAACATAAATTATATTTTCCTCTCACACTTAATTGTAGTTCTATCTCTCCAAGGGTTTTTGTTGCTATGTTGTTCTAAGCACAACAAAAGTATCAATCATTGACTACATGGATTTTTTGCAACCCTAAACCAATCAAATCTCTAAATATATATGGGACTAAGGATAAAAGCCTTCCTCACTAGACTATTTGCAAACAATTGGAAATTCATAAAGGTTAATTTGATGAACCATATTATGCACAATAGAGATCTATGTTTAGAAATGTAGACGATGGAAGTGAGTAGATTCAGCAGGTCAACCAAAATTTCCTGACTACGTGTTACCGGTATTATGTCTTGCTCCGAACTTATTTAAATACCCATAATGGTCATGCAATACCGGTCAATAAGTCTACGTGCAAGATATTGGTTGTACATTATGCACATTTACATGATGAGCACAATCATGTACAAAAATTTATCGACTGCCAACTGTCATCTGCGAGATGCACCAATGCTTCCAGCTATAAATTTCAACAATGCAAGAGTAATTACCACAACTTTTAGCTTCGTACATATATCTTCTCTTGTCATAGTTTTGGAAAATAGCTCAGTATGACTTTTTATGGATTTGTAGCAACCCTAAACCAATCAAATTTTGTAGTCTCTAGAGTAAATCCTGAAGATGTCCGTAGGAAAGATCTTTGTGTAATCTTGTGTTGCACTTCTTAGCAGTCTGAGTAGCTCTTATATGACTGATTTGGGTGTCTCTGATGTTGAGAGTGATGTAGGCAAATGCCTTGCCATCTTTAAGTCTCCATTTGGTGATAGCAGCTGCTTCACCTTCTGACTTCAGTTCTGTGCCAACAACAATGTCCCACAGTTCCTTGGCTAATAGTATGGTCTTCATTTTGAACTTCTAGAGATGGTAGTTACTTCCATCAAGTCTCTCGATGACAGAAGAACTAGAAGGTAGATCTGATTGTTCAAGAATTTGTGAGCTAATTCAAGCAAAAAAGCAATAAATCACTTTTGCTAGATGAATGGATCGGAAACGCAACAATTAGCAGCAAAATAGTTCAAAATGAAGGAATCAGAAAATGCGCAATGGAACAACAACTGTAGCAGGACAAAATGTACTCTGATTAATATCAACAAATGAGTGCAATCGCTTGAAGTTATTACTTCAGCTGGTTGAGCGTGATAACGCTGGACTCTGATCGTTGTGTGTGATAACACATGCAACCTGAATAAATTGATAGAAACAATTCCTCAAAAATATCTCTAACTGATATTTTCTATAGTTATTACAACCACCTTAGACTGTACAATATAGGCGGACTTCCAACGTGAAGTTGTTGGGTCGATTTCTGATCGACAATGTTCGAAAATTACATAGGTTTAGATTTTATACAAAGGATCGAAAAATATTTATTGGTTCAAAAAACATGCTGTGGGCCGAATTTCTCGGGGTCGGAAAAATTAGACCCGCCGATCCGAACCGAACATGTTCGAAGGCGCTCGTATAATTTAGTGAAGATTCGGAAAAATTTCGAACCGATCCGACTCGGCCCAGGGTCGAGATTTTCCTGCTAAGAAAAAACTCGAGCCTTCTATTTTCTTGGTTTTGTAAAGTTTTCAAGATGCTCATTAACAAATGGATTTGAGATTGAGCATCGAATTCCAACACTCCCCACTCAGCTCCCATTGTAACACTGTCATCAGTAATTTTTGCCGAGAAGATCCTAGTGAAGAGATACTCCAAAACAATGTCTGCCCTTCTGATATGGAAAAGCTCTTCTACCATTCAGCTCATAGTCCTTGGGTTGTACAACAATTTTAGTTCGAGCTCTTCTCCTATAGGTGAAAAGAAAATGAATGCCAATTGGATTTGGATACGAAATATAACGATACCGCAACAGTTTCCAATGAAGAGTTTCCTATCTTTATTGTGGCAAAACAGAACAACTTCGTCGAAGGGACTTCCATAAGCATTTTGCTTCCATAGAGGCTTACTCAGGGACAGCTTCAGAATTGTCAGCCTATCCAAAATTCTAGCGTAGTCTAGAATCGTTCTCCTAATGTTAGCCTTTGCTTGGCTACTTCAGACTTTGTGATGCTTAGTGCTCAGAGTTCGTGTGTATTTTGGAGGCACCTCCTCCCACAGAATTTTCAAGCAAGAGTTCCTAATGCCACGATCTGCAGAATGCTTGTTGTGACAGCTGAATTACTAGCATGTTATGCCAGAATGATGGATCTGACAGCTGGATTACTAGTGCATTCTACCGGAATTCTCCCTTCGCACTGAGCTTTACACAGGGGAAGGCCCGGGCCCTCGGGCCTTCCCTGCAGTTCGGGCCCTGCCCTCAGGCTCCCACCCTCCGCCAACGACCCTCCCAACATGGAAGGCCCTCGGGCAGGGCCTTCCCCCCCACGAAACACCTCCTCCTATCACCATTAGGATGGCAAAACTTTTGCTACATTTTCATGGCATGAAGTGTTTAGCTCCTACAAATCAGCTACACTCAGAAATGAGTGAGGACAATGAATGCGATCTGGATGAATGTATCTCACCTACTGATATAGTGTGAGCAGTCCGCAGAGATTGTAGGAAACTTTACGAAGTTACAAGGCTCAGGGCAGATCCAATTTCCCTCACTACAAAGTAAGAACTCAACAGAGCAACAACAACTGACTTCTAACAAGAACTAGCCAACATATTTGAGAGAAAAATGTCCACATAATAAGAATACAAAATGTTCCAGTGAATTTGATGCCATAACTGAGTGACGAATTTTTTTAATTAAAGCAGATATACCATCTAAATTGCAAAAAAGACAGCATACGTGTAATGCAGTCCACGAGACACCCTTGACAACTCAGACACATGAACTTTTGCTCGAAAAATTACTAGGAAAAGTAAGGACACGGGAGTTAAGGCACTAGGCCACACGTGCTGGGCGTTTGGCCCTGGCCAATGTTTTGGCGCCACGTGGCCTGTGAGCGGTGACCGTTAAAATTGAAAGGCGCGATTGATTTTTGCCGGCGCGAGCGTTGCGACGAGGGCCCGGGCACCCTGGCAGTGGCACTGGGCAGCTGCAGGGTGTGTGCCATGAAGCATAGACTAGCAACAAAATAGGCTCAGGGTGTGTGCCACGAAGCGTAGATAGCACCAACATAGGCTTAGGGCTGGCATCGGGCAGCAACGGGCAAGTGACGCCGGGCACCGCCACGCCCAAGCACACGCACGTGAGACGGAGGGGAAGCTTACCTATATATTCGCTCGCAGTAATCTCATAAAAATGCTTATGGGATAAATTTTGGTTGCTCGGACATGTGGTGCTTGGGCAGTCAATTAAAAAAAAAAAACTGTGTGACACAGGATGCACGGGGCAAAAGCCCCAAGTGCTAGTAAGATGCGCGGCCTGCCATCCACGTCCCCGAACCAGGTCCCCGACCCGGTGCAGTCGGACCTGAGAGTCTGATCCCGTCAGGTGAATCTAGTCTGGCCCTGCCCCCCACCCCCCCCCCCCCCGGACCTTGGCCCCTGATTCGAGGTGGAAACCGAGCAGTCTAATTCCTTCTCATTGGGTGAGGCTTTTCTTGCATCTTTTCTGCTCCTTGATCACTCATTCATAGGGTTTAGGGTTTAGGGTGCTTGTATTTTACATTTTGTGGTGGGTTTAGTACTCTGCCTTGATCAGACCCTTTCCAGCACTAATGACATGGCTATCATTTCGCTCTCGTTAATTGCTACACCTTTACTGTTTTTGTTTCGATTACTGAAGCAGCATATCCTTTCAATGGCCCTCGTAGCAATGTTTTCAAAGCGACAATGTGTGAAGGAGACAGAGAGCAATGAAGGAAATACAACGCTATCCTTGTTGGATCTTCCTATAGAAGACATTCTCAGTCGTCTTCCTGCTGCATGTCTCCTTCAAATGGCAGGGGTTGCAGGGAGTTAAGAAACTAATCCAAAACTGACCAACTATGCGAAGCCCTGCTTTCTCAGAAATGGGGTGAACTTGCAGGTCCAGGAGCTTATTACAAGTGACGAAGCGATGATTCGAGAAAGCATAACATAGGCATCACAATAGACTGGACTCCAAGCTCTCTGATAAAGCCTTTGTTGTCTGTGTGGCCTTTCTCAAGTTTGAATTGGGCAACTAATTAGTGGAGAATAAAATCTTGCCATGCTCCCATTGACAATCTGATGGCATGGTATTGGGCTCTGGAGAGAGGAAATATGTGGTTCTCGGCTCAGGTTTACAACCGTGAGGTACCGATCCATCATTCACCCTTTTCTAATCTCTTTTAGATATTGCTATTTAAAGTTCCGAAAACACTTAGAATTTGCTGCTCCTGATATGTTTTTGATGGGATTCAACTGTTTTGTGCAGGTCACCAGAACCTATATCATGCTCTGTTTTTCTGTGGCTTGAATTTTTGTGTAATTCTTTACTTTGACTTAAGCTGCTGTACTCACTGAGAATCCTGTAGACAGATCAGTCATACTGTACACAGATATAATAGTTTGCCTATCTTACCATTCAGGAAAGTGTTTATGATTGAAAACTGGGTTTTTACCATCCAGAATGGCTTTTCAAATATTTGGGGAATGAATCTTTTTTAAACAAGGTTCTTATTCACCAGCCAGCTCTCAAGCAACCACCACCATGGACGAAGGTGGTCCTGTGACTAAAATGCAGTGTTGATTGCACGTACTGCCATTCTGCAATCATCAAGTAAAAGTGTTTGATTAGCTCTGTGTCATTTTTACAAGGAATATTTGCTTTTGCATAGTTTTTGGATAGGGCCTGGGGCTATAAGTGAACGAAGCTGACACAACGAGCAGACAGCCTGTCGCCTCCACTTTTGTCCCTGCTATCAGCATAATACGGAATCTGCCACTCTGCAGAATCAGATGTTGTAGACTGAACAATGATAGCCTGCTAGTTGTTTCAGCCTCATCTAATCCGTGCTCAATATTTTGACCAGTGTTGCAGTGGATTGCGATCTGCTGCAAATTCCATGTCTGGGGCCAGGATTGCTTTCCCAGATCGCAACCAGAAACATTTCATTTTAAAAAAATTTCAACATCTAGCGACCTCTTCCATAGCGATCTGGATGCTCTAAAAAGATATGGTGTTCAAGGCTTCAAGGCTTCAAACATCTGAACATGTATATCCAGATTTCCAGAAGGATTGAACTTAATTGAAGTAAGGCAAAAAATATCCACTCAAATCTATGGCTGCACTGCGAAGTACTGGCTTGTGAATCTGGATCAAGAACGTTAATAGTGGCTACAGAAGTTTCCTGGTAGCTTAATCAATAGCAGTGAGGACAATCATGCAAATTGCTAATCAGCCTGTGTGGTTGCCTCACTAGGGAATTGCGGGATATTTATTATGGAGTCTGGATATGCAGAACATGCTTGCAACAGACCTGTGGATTAGCCGTCCAAAGGCAGCAACAGAGCTGTGGATTAGCCATCTGAAATGACCATGGTTTTCAAAACTCCTGGCAAGCTGCATAAATGAATTGCTCTTGGAAAAACCTTTCATTTGATGCCCATATTCCTCTCTCCCCCCAAAAAAAAAAAAAAATGTGTGCTGGGAAACCCTAATGGGAATTCCCGGACCATGGAACGTGATCCGGATCGAAATGTGCATGTATGATTTGCACATTCCTGCATTTTCTAATTCAGTATTTGTGCCACGTTCTAACTTCTACATAGCGTCTACTGGGGGCCTATTAGTGATAAGGTCTTGAGTTAGATATCAAGATGCATATAGTAGTTAGGTGTTCTGTGACACTGGTAGTGGTGTGAGTACACATGTCACCATGCATGCCATTTGTCTAACACTAGACTAGGTTGGGCATTCTTTATAAGAGGGCAATGGCTAGGCGTATCAGACTATGTGCACTATCGTGGGTTCTAGGCATCTGATAGATATGGAGCTTGTTCAAACTTGCTTGAATGGATTGAGAGATGAATATCAACTATCCTCGTCAGTGGCATTGTGGCAAGAGAAAGATTGCCCTTGTTTGAGGAGCTGCATGGGATCATGCTGTAGGAGGAAAAATGACGTGAGATTTTCAGGATTTGAATCAAGGGAAATGATGACTAGGCATTGATGACTAAAGAAAGGTAAAGGCAACAATAATAAGAAGAAGTTCAAACCATCTAAAAATCCTTCTGATTGTTAACTAGAAAACTAGTGAATAGAATCTCTATCAAATTTCAAGCCAAATTTGATGGGGAAAGGATCTAATGCTCTGATACCAAAATTGTCATGTGCCAATCTTAGCATTCACACGTCTAATCCATTCTTAAACATCAAATTAGCATGATAAAATCAAGAAACTAGATAAAATTGGCAAACCTTCACTAAACTAGGCAAAGTAGGATAGTAATCCTCATCCCAATCGATCAGTAAATACTTTGTGCCTGAATCTAGAGCATGATCAAAGCTCTCATGTGATTTTAGGCACATGAACCACCAATTAAATCAAGAAAGCTCTCAATGAGAAGCTTCAAGAACTCATAGACCTCAAAAAATTACAAATGTAGAATAACACCAAATTTAGCATGGTCTCAACTATCTATAGTGGTCCATTGTGCCTCTAATATGAGTTTGGGCCTTGTTTAGTTAAACTAGGCCTTACAACCATTATCACAATCTTGCTATTAACAAGCATAGCGCTGTTGTTCAAGCCAACTTATTAACTATCCTATTGACTACTTCTAGTCTAATTTAGCTCCATGGCCATACTTAGCATTGTAATTATTAAACACATGGGCTCATTACATGATAGTCATGTGACATTACATTGTGAATCAGCTTAATGTAGTATTGCATATTAGTGCTTGTGTCAACAAAAAGGCACCATGTATAACTTTTTTTGTTTATAACTACAAACTATGTATTTGTAACCTGGAAAAGATTTCTAGTAATCCTCGATTAAGTCTTAGTCACTGCCTAACCATGGTCTAAGAGGGATAAGCAGACATGTTAGCTTCCATTGTAATAAAATGGCATCATGTATAAAATTCAATGTTCATTAAGAATTTATAAAGTTGAAAATTTTACTAATCTCTGAGTCCATGGCCTGTGTTATGCAGAGAGAGAGAGAGAGAGAGAGAGAGAGAGAGAGAGAGAGAGAGAGCTGCTGTCAAAGTTTTGTTGGCTATTGAATTTTAACCAGACGAAAAGAGGAGAATCAGTTTTCCAGAGAAAATGTGCTGTGTATTTTATAGATTGGTAGAAGTGTACTTCAGATTTTTTGTTGCTGTGTAACAGCATGGACACTTTGGCTTCACACTATCACGTTATGATGCTGAAGTTTGCTATGACCGCCACACAAATACATTTTCTGCATGGTATGTGTGACTAATGTATTTGATGATACATATTGTTCTGATCTTTATTTGCACCTTGTATCTTGCTCATTCTCAAAATGACAGGGTTTGCATCTTCATGACATGTGTTGATGACCCTGTCTAGAATTTCAAAATGACGTATTGGCAGTATGAATGCCTTAGCTGAATTAATCTTGATTCCTAATGTCAAGACACAAAGCCATTGGTCAAAATCTAAATACATCTTTTCCATTGACAATCTAACTTTTCCTTCTTTTCTTCTAATTGTTTCATATTCAAACTCCAATCCAACTGTATTCAACCTCATAAATTTTTCTGTAACATGCCTCATAAGTTTTTATTTTGTAACATGCAACATGCACAGGAGGCATCAAGCTCACCCTGTTAAGGACAGTTAAGCTGCATTGTATTTAGTATTCGAAACAGAACAGAACTTTTGGAAAGTAGACCAACTTTGTCTCAAGAGGCTAAGAGGAGAAGATTTTGGCTTTAAGGTACCTGCCACGTGACCCACGGACGCTAGTGATTGAGGAAGGTGTACCATGGGATAGATTGAGAGCTCCTCCAGTGGACACACATGCACACAGCCTGCACATATCTGAGCAATTGGATGAATTGAGGCCTGGAGATCCTGTGGAAGTCCAATGGAGACGAAATGGGGCGTTTCCTTATGGTACGGTGCATTCTTATGTGATACCTTCATCTTTTACTGGAGTTACATCTATACTGAGTACAGTAGTATCTCCTTCTTTTGACTTTCTTAGTTGCATCTGAGATGCCTTTCTGAGTCCCCAGTGTTCCACAACTTGGAACAATGTTATGCACAAGTTTCTGAGGTTTTGGTACACAAGCCACAACAAGAACAATTAGAAAGGGAACAAATCAGTGTTATTGGAGAATGTAGAACAAGGTAGTTACCTTTTCCACTATGAAATCAGGTCTTAAGTAGTAGCACTCATGTGGTTACATAAGGAACTGGTTACTGAATTGACACTCAAGGTGGCCAACATATTCCTCTTAGACTGTTACGGCTTGTGATCACATTAATGGCATCTTTTATTTTTCCAGATCGAACCTCAGGTTTTTTTCCCAAACTAAGATGCCTTCTGAGCATAGCTTTTTCAGAACGTATTATGCCTGTTTGTATAGAATGTATAAAACTTGATGGAAATTCTAATTAGGATCCAAGTGTTTCTTATTGACCAAGTTTATTTCTCGGCACAGTAGAAGAAATCGTGGGGAACACAACTTAGAAAAGTGTATTGGTACAACCAAATAGTTGATGGAAAAAAAATTGAAGAATCCATTATTATACTAATCTAGGGTTTAGGAGATAGAATGGACAAATAAAAAATTTTCAGGGGTGCAAATCACAGACTTTACATGAAGTATATAGTAAGACACACCCCAGAATTTGAATATTATACAATGCACATGCTAATTGGTAGCTATTTTTCTATACTTTCATTTACACTCTATGAGAAATTGTACTTTGTACATTGAACTTAGACTGTTGACAATGACAACTATCGCGAGTGTGAACCCAACTTGATGTATTTTTTAAAATATTGTTAATTAGTTGTATCTAGGGTGGCTTCTCACTCTAACTTCTTATGGTTGAATATTTGTGGTGGAGTTTATCATGTTATACGAGGGCCATTGATCTTGACGTGCATATGAGCAAATTGAGATCATAGAAAGCTAACAATTAAGGTGAAAATTATTCTTAGAGAAGGAAATCACAAGCAATGATAACAAAAAATTATGATTTTCAATAATTTGAGAGGTAAGAGCATTGTATCAAAAGTGTGAAGGGGTCTACTGAGTGCACAAAAGCTAGCTCAAACTTTGTATGACATAAGACAACCTTGAAATTGGTTGAAAATTAACAAACTTCCAATTGTGGGATTGAATTTGTGAGAAATCAAAATTTTAAGAGAGAAATCCATCATTATGAAGACACAATGAAACAAACTGAGTGGAACATCATACTAAGCTCAAGATAGTAAAGTGATCTTAGTGACATGATCAACCAATAGAAAATAAGGTAAAAAAGATTGGATAATCTGTGATTTTTTTAAGCTTTTTGAAATTTTTTGGACACTTGGAACAAATTCATTGTGGAATTTCATTATCAAATTTAGTGGGTAGTAGACTAAGTTTTGGCCTTAAATAGTCTATGAGGGTAAAGTTTTGAAATTCCCATAAGCTTTTATTGGAGCATCGAATTGACATGATGAAATGTGCTTTACTGTCAATATAGCCAAGTGTTTTGATAATGACTATCAACATAATCATAATGATAATTAGCAAGATCAAGATGGTGAAAATTTAGAAATGTTTCTATTGGCCTTGTTAACAAACAAGATTTATCTAAACACACTTGGCTATATTGACAGTAAAGCACATTTCATCATGTCGTGAGTGGTTCAAGAATTTGATCCAATTGAGAATGGAGATTAAGTAGGTCAAGTGGATGGCAAAAAATTCCATTCAAGGGTATTAAAGAAATCTTAATGATGATGTTGAATGGAAAATTTCACAAAATTGGGAATGTTCAACTCATTCTAGAGTTGAAGAATAATATTTTATCCATGGAATCAACTACCAATAAAAATTTGAAGTTTGAATTTTGTCAAAAAATGATGTCTACTGAAGGATATTAAAGACCATTGCAAAGGTTGTCACAATAAGGCAAAAACTTGATGGCAATAGATTGTATCTATTGAATGCAATCATATGTGAAAAGTGCCTTATCATCTTATATTGATTTACAATTTGGTTTATGGGAAAAAAGACTTGGACATCTCAATGCTCAAAAATTTGCAAATTTTAAAGTGACATGAGTTAGTGATTGCATTACATTAGAGCTCATACTATGACAAAGTTTATGAGAGTTGGGTGATGATGAAAGTAACATAGAGAGATAATTCCAAAATCTGGAGCCAAGAGACCATGCCAAATTCATAAGTTCATTGACAAGGATGTTTGTGGTACGATATGCAAACAATGTTGATTATACAATAGAAGATTTTAAATAACCACTTATTATTGCAGTCAAAAGGGGAAGAAGTAGAAAGCTATCCAAGGTCTCCGTGGGAAAAAGCGAAGGAGAGAAAATTGGTTTTGCGAGAAGAAAGAGCTAGCTCAGCTGTGAGACGGGAAAGGCTAAGGCTGTAGATAGAGTTCATGATGTGCTCCCAAGTGATTAGACCCTTAACGAGTAAGATTTCTACAGAGTCTCCTTTCAATCATAGCCAAAAGCTTTGAATTGATGATAATCGCTTTGGAAAACCAAAGGGATTCCAAAGGGGAGATAGAATTGCCTCCAGTACAAAAGGTGAGTTCACGCATGAAGAGGAGGACCCTATAAATAGATTTAAAAAGAGGAGGAAGAGAAATCAAGAAGAGGACAGAAGATCGAGTAAGTCAAGAAAATAAGAAAGAGGAACATTGTCAACCGAAGACGGAAGAGGAGGTAGAACATAGGTCATCATGAGGGTCCAAGGTTGAGAACAAGAAAAGTTGGAATGGATACGTCTAAAGAGAGGAGAGAGAGAGAGAGGTAGTGGAGGGGTCAAGGAGTCGATACAAATATCCCAATTCAAAAGACTAGGACTATTACTCCAAAGGAATTTTCTAAATATCTTAGCAATGGAGAGATAGTAGGAAGGAGGAAGAAACCATATGAAAAGGAAGTGAGTAAAGTAGGAAGAGATGATATGTTTGTAGAACAATGAGCCTTACAGAAAAAAAAAAAAAAAAAAAAAAAAAAGGTCCGAAGAGTTCCAAAGTAAAATTTTGTTTCTAATTTTCTCAATGATCCAGTTAAAACGATCTCTATTAGAGAGAGAGGCACCCAAAAAAAAACTAGATAACGAAAAATGGTACCGTTGTGAGGGAGGACGCTTAGACCTAGTTCTTTGTACCAATCAGGAGGAGAGTCATGAGAAAGGAAAATGATGTCTATTTTCTGAAAATTAAAGAATTGGAGAAGTCACAAAAACGATCCAGCTTTGTCATAAGAAGTGAGGCAGAGTGTTGATGAAGCTCGATAATACAAGCTAGATCATCAGGAAATAGCTGGAGACCAAAGTTGAATTTCACATGTGTGGGAATGCCACAAAGTGTGATTTTGATCTCCTAAGATGTGGTGATTGCACATTGTAGGTATTTCTCAGTATGTTTTTTTGTTTTGCTTGTATTTCATTTTCTAGCCGAAGCGTTTGTTGCTTAGTTGCCTGTGCGCCTATACTTGGCGAAAATGCGCTACACTATGTATTGAATTTGCAGGACCTAGATACTCGACTACTGATCACTTATGGCCTTAACAGGCGCAACACAAGATTGGTACTATAATCAAGATGAAACTGAACGTACAAGTTGGGAGGCTGTTAAACGAGTCCTCATCACACGGTTCAAACCGCGAAAGTTTATGGAAGACCCTTTCCTATTTTTAAGTAAAATTAAAATGGGAAAGAGAGAAATGTTCGAGATTACATTGAACGGGTGAAACGCCTCAGATCTGAGTGCCAAGGCATGGCACGATCGTCGATTGCACAAAAAAGATTTGAAAGCAGGAGATTTTGCATTGATGTACAAAACCAAGCTGATCAAGGGCAAGTTGAAGTTTACCAGTGAAGGCCCATATAAAGTGAAGGAAATCCTGAACTATGGCGCAGTAATTCTTGAGCACTTGGATGTTAATACTTCGGTGAATGGCAACTAATTACGCAAGTTTTGGCAGTCTGCTCCGCCAGTTCAGCAAGCTTGATCTCAATGGTTTTTTAATTTTATTTGTTTTTCAAATTTTTGTTTTCGGTATTTAAATTGCTGATTTTTTTTTAAAAAAGACAGTTAAAAAAAATAAAAATAAAATAAAAGCAAAAATTGAGAAAAGATTGATGAGCAAAAGTCAGAAAGTCATCAGCATGAGAAAAAGAAAGCATAGTATTTGTTGATGGAGAATGATTTAGAAAATCATTGTTTTCTTCCTGACTTGCTTTCTGAGACACTTTCACGCGTCTTACATTTCCTTTCTGCTCATCATGTCTTCTACCGATACTTCCCAGTTTCTGCGCTATACTATCCATCATGATGTCCCATCTGCAACGGACATCATAATCCTTCCTAGCACAAGCATGGTCATTTAGTGGATGACCCTTGCGGAGCCTTTGCTCACTACAATGAGTATCCATGAGAAAGCCTTTTCCAGCAGAATCAACATGGATTTCATTACTCTTGCCTTCAATACGTGAAAGGAAGAGAAATTCAAATTTTATATCACTTTCCAAGGAGCAACACACAAGGTGCACGTCACTGAGGCCGCCCTTGTAGCCATAGGTATAGCATCTGGTACACAGGCCTCACCCAATCACAATTAGACAAAACAGGTCATCAAGCCCTACATTGACCTCACCAATGATCTGCACCGGACCAATGACAGATACCTTCTGGAAGCCATCATTGAGCCTTCAATACACACTGCCCAACTACTGAACAACTTCCTGATGGTTGGCAACCTCAAGAAAGACCGCATCACGTCACAAATCCTCCATAGGATAGTGGAGTCCTATGCCAAGTTGGCCAAAGCCCCTCTTGAACCATATAATTGGTTCAAGATTGTTTCTGGTGAGCTCAAACGAGCTATTAAGGGCAATACTAAGTAGCAGTTCACTGCCGGCTCTTTATTGTCTCTTCTAGCCGCTTCTCACCTAGAAAATAAAATCCATGGTTTCCACTTGGATTCTGTGTTTTCGGTCTACGAAGAAGCACCGGCCGAGTTGTCTCACCAGGCCTCGAGTTCTCACAGTCGTCATCGTCCACGCAGTGAGATCGTTATTTCTGACTCGCCTTCCACGTCATGACGTCACACAAGGCATACATCGTCGGCTGCGCTTCCACCCCTGATGTTGTTCGCACTTAACTTCCCATTCCCCCCATCTCTGATGCTTCCCTCGCCTCTGCTTCCACACAAGGACAGTCTGTGACCATTAAGGCTACCATTCCCATCACAGCTGCCCAGGTCGCCTCACCCCCGCACACCAAAGCCACTTCACAAACACGCAGTTTTTCATGGATATGTTCGATGATTCCGACCCCCTTGGGGCCACCAAAATTTTTGAAATGCCCTAGAGCCATGCGCCCTTTGAATTCCAATCCTCTGGAAGAGGATTCGAACAGATCCATGAATCTACTGTCGGTGTTGAAGATGTCAGCCAGCAACCTCACACTAAAGATAGCCCAGCCGCACTTCGGATCGACAAAGCTGTGAAATCACCGAAGCAGTTCGACGCCACCGTGCCTGAGGGTTTCAAGGAAGAAGACATTTTTGAAGAAGAAGAAGTACTGACACCTATTCCATGCCAACCAAAGACAGTACCATCAGGTCCTCCTGTTGTTGCCACCTCCACGATTCTGATAATGCTCTCGGTTTGGTCTCAAACCTTGCGCAAGTGATCCAGTTTATGTTGGATAAGAAGAAAGAAATGGAGCAGAGAATTTCAGATCTGAGGTCCGAAAACACTCTGATCAGCCAGAAGATTGTCAAGCTGGATCGAGAGTTGAAAAGACTAAAGAGACCATCACCGCCTATGAAAAATCAGCTGCTTAGTGTTGGAAGCCGAACCACAAATCCCTGTACCGGTCATGCCGCAGTTCTCCCCTCTGCGCGCCAAGAAGATGTACAAATGGATACAGGGTTAGATTCGAGCATGGACCAGGGGGAGCTCCAGAACTAACAGAACAACCGCCAATTTTACCGGCAATGCAAGCAGGTCCATCCTCATCAAGGACCACACCTCTATTCAGAAGGCCCATCAGCGTCGAGGACCACATCCAGACCTTCTTAAAGCAACATTCGCATAAGTCCTAGCGTGGTAGATGATTTCTGAAGTTTAAGACCTCTGAGATAGAGGCCGACAAAGAGTTGGACAAGATACTTGCATTGGGAGAGCAGCCGGCATGGAGAACTACAGTTTTTGAGAAAACTCCGAAATCAATTAGGAGTTACGTCGCCAGCCCTCGCCAGTTGCAGGTCGATCCCTATTATGTGCCAATGTCGCGAAGGAATAAATGGAAAGATTTGGGATTGGCTATGGACAAGATCACCATCCATACGCCCAATTGGCCAATCATCTATCAGCCCTACAGCTGGACCATATCAGTGACTTCCACCGGGCTTTACAAGTGTATCAGAGCAGATTCTAAATCATATGGATCCGACCAGATTTGGAATGCGTAATATTCCTGATGAACCAACAATAAAATCGCCAAAAGGTGTTGGATTTACTCCTACTCTCCTAAATACCATTTTAGAATCTGCCTCCATTCTTGCTGCATATTAACTAATGTTGTTACACAGCCTGCATATTTACACGCAAATTCGCATAGACGAATAAAGGGCGAAAGAATCGCGAACACTGTGTTTTTACACAAGTTATGGTGACAAGCGAAAAGGGGACACTATCCTACAGAATGCCGAAGGTGCCCTAAAAGCTAAGGCACCTTGTAAATCTTATCCTAAGGCCATTCGTAAGAGTGACCCACTTTTTGCATCATCACCAACGTTCACTTCAGCACTGGCTGACTTCGCACCCTTTTTACACTCACTCCATGCAGTTGCGCTAACAGATTGGACAACGATTGCAGCCACCCACGATCTCCTACAGACAGCACATCCACTCTGTACTTTCACAACTACACACCTGTAATATTATGTATATATACATATTCTGGACACCATTCAGACGATGATGATGATCAGATGATCAAGTGAGAGAAGAAGAGACTAAGAGAAGAGGTTTCATTCCTCATTACAGACAAAAATAAGTTTCGTAGGGCACACGGTTTCGGCCGCTATTGTATTGTGCTCTGCCGCATTATTAACTTGTATATATGATATACTTGATCTGATACATCTCTTTGTTCTACATTTAGATCTGTGTTAATATTGCTATGCTTGTTCTTCATTTTGTCTGATCTTTCTAGTTGCTCTTTCTGGTAATAGACCATCACTTTTAGTCTTGTCTTTCACGAACAATTTGCGACTAAATATCAGTCGAGCACAGTCTAGCTCTTCGCGAATCATTCGCGACAGATAATTTGCTTGCAATTTGCGACAAATTATTCATCTAGCGCTCCATCCATTAAATGTTTGGCTACGTAATCTAGAATGACTGTGATTTCTATCACTAAAGTTCTCTTCATTCTGATAGGCGTAGTCATGCTTACGCAGAAAGTCAAATAATTCATTCTGCTGCGCACGAACATTTTCTGTTCAAGTTCGGTTCTCGTTCGTTTCTTGTTCGAGTTCGTTTCTCGTTCGTGTTCGTCATTTATTCTTCCCCCCTCTCTCTCTCTCTCTCCAACATGGTATCAGAGGTATCTTCATAGCTTGATTATCTTCCACAGTACAAGACTCTACTAGCCGATAGAGTAATTGTTTTCTTGTTTTGTAAATATCAGATTTTCATATTTAAGTCACTGATAGTTTCTCCTATCACTTAGACTAATTCTTCCACATGGATTTCCAAGGAAAAGCCAGTCCTATCATGGACAAGCTTGATGGAGCCAATTACCATCTTTGGAAATTTAAGATGAAAATTGTACTAATGGCAAAAGAATTGTTCGACGTTGTTACAGGTGCAGAAGGGAAACCCGAAGCGGACGACGCAACCTCTTCACGAATCATTCGCGACAGATAATTTGTCTTGCAATTTGCAAGACAAATTATTCATCTAGCGCTTCATCCATTAAATGTTTGGCTACGTAATCTAGGATGACTATGATTTCTATCACTAAAGTTCTTTTCATTCTGATAGGCGTAGTCATGCTTACGGAGAGAGTCAAATAATTCATTCCGCTACACACGAACATTTTCTGTTCGAGTTCGTTTCTCGTTCGTGTTCGTCATTTATTCTCCCCCCCCCCCCCCCCCCCTCTCTCTCTCTCTCTCTCTCTCTCTCTCTCTCTCTCTCTCTCTCTCTCTCTCCAACAGAAGGAAGATAGGATCACAAGTTCACTGACGAAGAAACAAGCCAAGCAATACTATAATATGGTCATGAAATAGAAAAAATCCTCCTCAAAAGATTGATTCAAAGAATGTGTCACCCTTATTGGATAAAGGCAAAGGGAAAGTCAAGAAAGATTCCTCAAGTCAAAGTTCTAGCAAGACATCACCGTCTAGGAAGTCTTCATCTTCGAAGAAGAGTTTATCTTTTTGGAAGTCATCACCTCCACGATCAATTCCTGCTAAAAAGACTAAGCGAAGATCCAAGACAAATCCTTTTGACAAAAAACAAACAGATGGAGTCCAACATGATATGCCCAAACATTCTAAACGATATACACTGGATGATGTGGTTATCATGTTACCAAAAGCACATCGTGAATCTGAAGAACAGCCAGTTCCACAGACAATGCAAGCATGTCCATCTTCATCAAGGATCACACCATTGTTTAGATGACCAATCATCGTCGAGGACTAGCTCCAGAGCTTTTTAGCGCAACATTCTCATGAGTCCTCGCGTGGTGGTTGGGTCATCAAGTTTAAAACCTCTGAAATTGAGGCCGACAAAGAATTGGATAAGATACCCGCATTGGGGGAGCAATCGGCTTGGAGAATTACAGTTTTTGAGAAAAATCTGTAATTCATCAGGAGATGTGGCCAGCCCTCGCCAATTGCGCGTAGATCCATGCTTCGTACCAATGCCGTGCAGAAATAAGTGGAAATATTTGGGATTAGCCATGGTCAAAATTACCATCCATACACCGACTGGCCAATCATCCACCAACCATATAGATAGGAGATCTCAGTGGATTTTCATCGAGCCCTACAAGCATACCAGCAGGAGTATATCCACTCTCTCGATCCAACAGTAAATCTTGACCTGATTTAGACTCAAAAGCCATAGAAGAGCACTCTTTTTTATCACTCTCTTCTCTAGCAAAGTTAGAAGAATCTGATTCTTGCTTATCAGATTGCTTATTGAACTTACCGTTCTTGGAATAAGATCCCTTGTCTTTTCCTTTAATATTAGCAGCAGCTGTTTGATTCTACATTCATTCTGATGATGTCCTTCTTTTGCACAATAGAAACAAGGACCTTTTTTCTTGTTCTTATGAAAACTAGATGAATTGGTAGAATTCTCACCTTTGTGTTCACGTTGTTGTTGAGCAAAATTCTTGGAAGAGTCATTATTTCTCCCTCTCCCTCTTCCTTGCTTTCGACCTCTCCCTCGAGAGCTAGTAGATCTGGCCATCAAAGCTTGATCTTCAAATTTGGAACCTTTGGAGTAACCTTTTCACATTAATTCTTCCTGCATAAGGATTTCTAAAAACTCATCGAAAGTAAGTTGTTTCTCTCTCACCATCAAGGTAGTCACAAGGTAGCGATAAGTGGATGGAAGTGCATATATTACCACAGTCATTACATTAGCTTCGAAAACTGGTTCGTTAACTGCTGCTAATTGCTCACACACTTCTTTGACCTTTGTCAAGAATGGTTGTACTGATTCATTTTCAGACATCTTAAGGGTGAGTAGACTTCGCTTAAGAAACAATACCCTCGTCACATTAGTAGCCTCAAACATTTTTTGTAAGAAACCGTCTGTTTGTGGGAAATGCTTTTTTGCAACAAGTTTGTGGGATTTAAACACTCCACAGATCAATGCATACAAGCAAATATCATACATTAATAATGCATTATTTGGCAATCACACATTTGCACACAAGCATTCACATCCTCTCTTTTCTACAAGGATTGAAGCATGGCATCCATTAACAATGGCTCTGATACCATATTACAAACAATGGATTAATGCAACTAGGATCTTATCACCTACTGCCATCAATTACAACATAATCAGACAATGAGAATACACAAGACAGAGCATTGCCGTTACAATCTCTACTTTCCTCATTATGATAATAGAGAACAAAGAATGAAAAGGTATACAAAATTGATGATAACCAAGTTTAGAGTTAGGTCACCAAATTAGGGTTTCAATCACTATTAGGTCAGTAACCTAGTATGTACCAAATAAACAATATATTACATATTCCAATACATGTCACACACCAAATCTCATCTTGACAAATGTAAGTAGCCTAACTAGCTCGAGCTACATCACTTTCTACCTTTTGCCTATTTTGCTTCTAATGCCAAAAATGGCCCTATCACCTACTTACACATAGATAGGTGTCTATAAAACTTTAAGTACACCCAACTCAACATGACTAAAATATTCTTGTCTATTTTCCACATGTGGGAACATGCTCCACACGTGTGAGACTTTAAACTAGCGAAGCTAGATTTTGCCCTATTTTTTCACAACCAAGAGAAATGTGATGGAAAATAATCTGCTTCTCTAAGCTAGTTAAGGTGAGTTCTTTTATAAAGAATCACAGCTCTAACGTAATCGATGAATTTGAGAGAATTGGATGCTTCTAGAAACTCGTCTGCCCGTAGAGAAGGATTAGAAGAACAACATATTTCTAAGGTGATGTTAGAGAACATTTGTCTAAGGGAGGAATCGTGTATGGAGACTGAAGATTTTGCCAGTTTTCCTTGAAGGTGGATGAAAGAACGAGATCTATAAAAAATGTCCTCAAGGTTCGAAAGAGAGGAGATGGTTGTGGAAAGAAAAAGGCAAATATGTGAAGATATCATATCCAAAACATATTTAGATCATAAAGAATCTTTAGCCAAGTTTGATCACACATCTAGTTTCATCAACAACATAGAAATCACTACTTTATGCAAGCTAGAATTCAGAAATGCATTGATCTTAACCACTTAGATCTGACTTAGTATTGTCCTTGTCCATACAACAGTAGTACAATACAATATTTCACATGTGTGAAAGCTAGATCAACAAGAAAATCGACATTCTACACATAGAAACTCAAGATATCATGAGAAATTCACAAGAGATGGACATAGAATCGACAAAGATGAATTATCCACATCCTAAGAGAATATAATGATCTGTTTTCCATGTAGGTATGGCTATTTATAACAGCCACAATGTCATTTGGCCACTTTTCCTAAGTATGCCCTAAAATGGCACCTTCTAGGTACTTAAACAAAAACCTAGAAATTCTAGTCGAGATGCAATGTACCAAAATTAGCCAATTAGAATGGGTCCAAACTCGACCTCACCCACTTATCTACTTGAAAAAAATAGTACAAACACTATTTAGGCCTTTATTGACAAATATGAAACTATCTCTAAGTTGAGATTTTAAGTTGGCCTCAAAATTTCCAAATAAAATGGCAACACTCCCTCTTCAACTAGTTTTAGCATAGATTTGGATAGTACACCAAGTGATGTTTCTATGCTTCATAAACGAGTGTTTTCCCAATTCTTTGGTGAAGATATCAGCCACACATTCCCTTGAAGAAACATGTTGAAGCTCCACTTCCTTTGCCATTACTTGTTCTCTCACAAAATGATATTCCACCTCAATGTGCTTGCTCCTTGCATGAAAGATATGATTGCTTGCCAATATTTGGGCTGAAATGTTGTCACAAAAGATGATTGGACTCTCTGAAAAATCCAGCAAGTGAAGATCTTTCACCATCCTCTTGATTTATAACATCTCCTTTGTGCAAGATGTAAGAGCTTTGCACTCGGCCTCACTAGATGACAATGAGATAGTAGCTTGTTTCTTTGACATCCAAGAGATAGCTCTATCATCTATTAAAATAAGATGTGCACTTATGGAATTTCTATCGATTTGATCTCCATCAAAGTCCAAATCTGAAAATCCAAACAAGTTAGGTGATGATCCTCCATAAACAATGCCAAAATCTCTTGTTCCCAAGATGTATCTTGATACCCTCTTGCCTTGCTTCCAATGATCCACACTAGGATTTTGCATAAATTGGCTTAATCTACCAACACAATAGCTAAGATCAGGTCTTGTGATGGTTAGATATATGAGTTAACCAACTAGCTTTCTATAGAGAGTAATGTCCTCGAAGAATCTTTCATCACCTATTATAGTTAGCTTTACATTTGCCTCCATTGGTGTATCACAAGATTTAGAATCTACCATATGAAATCTTTTTAGATTCCCTTGACATATGAATGTAACTTGAGAGGCTCTAAATACCTCTTTTCCCAAGTTATAATGCAAGAGGCCAAAATCATGCACCTCAAACTCGTTTTTGAGTGCAAACTTGATATTATCAATATCTTGCTTGTTTCTTACACTCAAAATGATATCATCCACATAGATTAGAAGAATAGTAACATGATTTTCAACAAATCTATATTAAAGTGAATGATCATACTTTGAGAAAGTAAAAAAGAGTTAAGTTTAGCATACCAACTCCTTGGTGCTTGCTTAAGACCATACAAACTCTTATGTAGAAAAAAGACATGATTAGGCTTGCCATGTGAAATGTATCCCTCGGGTTGCTCCATGAACACTTCCTCCTCTTCAAAAATGCATTTGTAATGTCCAATTGCCATAGATCACATCCAAAAACTATTGCAAGAGATATGATTACTTGAATGCTTACCATCTTTTCCACGGGTGCAAAGGTCTCCTCATAGTCAATACCATGTTCTTGTGCATATCCTTTTGCCACCAACCTTGCATTGTACTTGTTGATTGATCCATCTTGGTTTGTCCTCACCTTGAAGATCCATTTGCATCCAATAGTTTTTTTTGTCCTTAGGCAACTCCACCAATCTCCATGTTCCATTCTTTATAAGAGCTTGATACTCAAGATCCATTGCTTGGATCCACTCCTCTTCTTTCCTTGCTTCATCTACACTTGTAGGTTCATCAAAAGAGGTTAGGAAAGCATAGTTTGTATCACCAACAACTTGTTTACCTTTTTCATCATAAGTGAGCCTCAAAGGTTGTTGCCTTTGCATTGATGTCCTCCTTGACTTTTGATTTGAATCAGCCCCTTCAACATCAATATCCAAAGTATCATCAATCTCATCATCAACATCAAGAATGTTAGATCCAATTTTCACACCACCACTTGAAGAAACTTTTGGAAAGTTTCCTTCATAAAAAATGACATCTCTTCCAATGACCACTTTTTTTGTTGAAGGAATGTAAACTTTGTAAGCCTTGCTTACCTCACTCAACAAACACACCTTTATTTGAAGACGGATCCTCCTTGGTTCTATCATCAAGAGTGATGTTCATATAGCAAATGAATCCAAAAGTTTTGCAAAAGTTGACACTCGGACTTCTACCAAACAGAACATCAAAAGGGGTTTTTTTCATCCAATGTCACACTTAGCCATCTATTGCATAGAAATTAGCACACAACAAAGCTTGATCCCAAAAAGACTTATGAAGATTTGCACCTAACCTCAAGGATTTGGCACCTTCACATAAATTTCTATTCTTCCTCTCGACCACTCAATTTTGTTGTTGTATCCTTGGGCTTGTGTACTCCCTCTTGATCTCATGCTCATCACAAGATGCCTTGAATTTGGGTAGAAATATACTCACCGCCATTGTCACTCCTCAAGCACTTGATCTTTGTAGAAAATTGAACCTCCCTTGCAATATTGAACTTGACAAAGACATCAAGCACCTCATCTTTGCTCTTTAGTAGATCCACCCAACAAAATCTACTAAAATCATCAATGAAAGTCACATACATCTTAGCACCTCCATTGCTAATTGTAGTAACACCATGAATATTTAAATGCATAAGTTTGAAAGGCTTACTTGATCTTGATGTAGACCTCTTGTAAGGTAACCTATGCGACTTTGATAGAGCACATTGCTCACAAACATGATTCAAGCTTGTTAGAGACTTAGGAGGACCAAAAACAACTTGCCTCTTTGCCATCACCTCCAATGACTTGTAGTTGAGATGCCCCAATCTCTTGTGCCACACCTCTTGCATTGACGTTTGATCTTTTTCCATACATCCAACTTGGTTAGCAACAACACAAGCATCTAGTTTAAACAATTTACCTTGCCTTTTCCCTTGACATATAATTTATCTGCTTTATTGATCAAACAAACATCATTAACAAACTCCACCTTGAATCCCTTATCAAGTAATTGACTCACACTAACAAGGTTCTTAATAATGGAAGGAATGAACAAAACATCTCTCATTCACATTCCTATTAGCAGAGAGGAAAATAGGAATGTGCCAATCCATCTTATTGCACACTCACCATCATTGGCCATGTAGATCACCTTATTGTCACCTTCAAATACCATCAAAGATGAGTAATACTCCTCATGACTCTGTCATATGTGATGTAGCTCCACTATCAATCCACCAAGGATCAATGTCTCCATGATTAGCCAACAAACAAGATGACATAACAAAAGCATCATCTAAGAGTTGTTCATCAACACCATCTTCATCAATAGTTAGGTTGGTTTGCTTCTCGACTTGATCTCTCTTCTTCTTGAAGCAATCACTAGCAAAATGCCCTTTGACTCCACAATAGAAGCATTTTAGCTTTGACCTATCTTTCTTCTTACCAATAAAAGTAGAAGGCTCACCTTGATCTTGTTGACCCTTTGACCACTTGCCTTTGCCTTTGCCTTTTCCTTTGAACATGGCCTCTTCACCTTCTTGAGATGTTATTGTAGAACCACCTCTTGCTTGAAGCCTAAACTTCTCATTCACCAAAATCTCTTGCAAATCCACCATACTTGGCAAAGTCTTTTGAATAGCAAAAATTTGAACAAGATTAGCATGATCATCTAACAAGCCTATAAGCACAACTTGAACAAGTTCTATCTCCTTAATGTTTTCATCAATACATGCTAACTCGCATTGAATGCTTTAGCCCTCAAAACAAAAGCATGATCACTTTCATCCTTATGCATACTCTAAAAGATTTGTCTTTACTTGGACTCATAAATCTTCTTCAAAGTCTCCCAAACCTCACTTGATGAAGTACACTTACCAACTTCCTTGAGAAATTCATTAGTCACATTCATCTTGATAATATATAGAGCTTTCTTAGCTCTCTTGTCATACCTCAATTGATCTTGAGGTTCCAAAGGTCTCTCCTCCACACTCGCAACAATATCCATCAACTCATTCATCTCCAATAAGTACTCCATCCTCACCTTCCAAGTAGAATAGTTGATTGAGGTAAGCCTATCACTACCTTCCAACATGAAGCCACTTGAGGTTGCCATGTTGCAATGATCTAATCTTCTCTTTGAACCTATTCCAATGCACTTAGCACTCTCTTGAAAATCAACAAATGCAACTCAAGAAGAAATCACAAAGATTTGGAAACACTCTAGCCTCTGTAGCAAATCCTAGCACATAGAATGTAGATTTCTTGATCACAATAGATCAAATCTCAATATAGTGAGCTTTTTCTAACATCTAAGATTGAAATACACTCTTGAAAAAGTCCAGCAACTTAAAAAAATGCAAAATATTGAATCAAGCAAAATCTATTTGCAAAAGCTAGAATCTTGATATATCGTCTATTAGAATGTATCATTCTCTACTATGAGCAATTTTTGTCTCCACATTCCAATAAGTGGTTAAAAAAATCGGCCATCTACAAGTGATTTGACCTAAAATGACTTTAGGATCACAAAGATCCAATTTCTATAGTTGAAAATGTTTGATTTGAGTTAGTAACACCCCCAAATCCTCATAGAATTTACGGCGCCCTCAAATCCACCACTAGATTTGGTAAACACACAAAATTTGGCCTGCAACTTGCTCTGATACCATGTGAAAATATCAGCTCCAAAACATATTTAGATCATAAAAAATCTTTAGCCAAGTATGATCACACATCTAGTTTCATCAACAACATAGAAATCACTACTTTATGCATGCTAAAATTTAGAAATGCATCAATATCTGATTATAACCACTTAGATATGACTTAGTACTTTCCCTTTCCGTACATAAGCAATACATTATAGTACTTCACACGTGTGAAATCTAGGTCAACAAGAAAATCAACATTCTACACATAGAAACTCAAGATATCATGAGAAATTCACAAGAGATGGACATAGAATCAACAAAGATGAATCATCCACATCCTAAGAGAATACAATGATCTTTTCTCCACATAGGTACAACTATTTACAGCATCCACAATGTCATTTTGGCCACTGTGAAAATTGTCAACATTTCCTTGGCTAGTTTTAGACCAAAATTGGTAATTTTGGCATATAGTTTTGGATCTAACCTTTCACACGTATGGAAGAGATCTAGATACTTTTATTTTAGTATATATTTCATATTGAGAAAGTGTCAAACTTCAAGACCTTCAAAATGACACCAAATTCATGTCATTTGGACATATAGGCCAAATTTGGCTATTTTAGACTAGTGGTGCCCTAAAATTGGGTCCTAAATTTTAGAGAGAGGAGAGAGATTCATCTTTCTCATCCATAAATAGTAGGAAATGCATGGAGAAATAGGCTGAAGAAACTTTTGTATTGTTTCATTGAGATCAATAGATCATTGTCATTGTTTCTTCCTCCATTGTGAGCATTGTTTTGTGTATTGTCTTCAAGCTATTGTGTATGATCTTAGGAGCTTTCCAAAAGTGGTAGACTGTTGTGCTGTTATTTTTGGCTGCCAATAGTACCTTACTTTAGTTTCTCTTATTCTTTGAATGCTTGTTCAAGTTCTTGTATATCAAAGGTAGCATTAGGATGCTTTGCCATTTCTAGCTTTTGTAGCTTGTTGTGCAAAGATCTTTGCCAAATCATTTGGGATCGTAGATCCACTTAAGATCTGAATTTTTCTCATGGTATTAGAGCTGGTTGATCGCTATTTTTATTAAGATTTTTATTCTTGGTGATATTTGGATGTTTGATCAAGTTCTAGCATGATTATGCATTGCATTGTTGATCAAATCTTACTAACCTTTGTTTTGTGAATTGAACTTGTAGATCAAAAGCATATTTCAGGTCTATTAAAGATCAGAGGCTGAGAAGAAGCTATTTTGGATCAGATTATCACATCTTATCATTTGTTGATTGTGAGGCTTGTGCATATTCAATACTAACAATGTTCTTTTCATTTTATTGTTGACAATTTCCATTTTTTGGATGAACACTCTCCTTAAGTGGATGAACCTTCTCCTTATATTGTAAATATTGTCATCAATTTTGGCATAAATTTTGGTGTACTTTGTTGAGCATGTAAGTAACTTTCCTTATGTAATTTGATTGGAGCATTAGCTGGAAGTTTTTAACCATTATTCAAATGTGTTTTCAAGTTCTTAACAAATTGAGGAACATTCTCATGTGAAATAATCTTAGATCTACATCTAAACATCAAGATTTGACAAGCTAGTGAAGCTAGTCTTTTGATTCATTAAGTGTGCTTATACATTCACCTACAAAGCTTGTATTTATCACTTGCTGGAGTTTATAAACTTTTAGGAGTGTGGTTTACATGTGGTTTTACAGGTTGAATCAATATCTTAGTGTGTTGATCATATGTTGATCAAGTTTGTTCGATATTAGGTGAACTTGGCATCCTAGTTTTGTGTCTTCTAAGAATACAAGTAACTCTTCACACCATAACTTGATTTGGTCACTTGTTGGAAAGTTTGAGAGCTTAAGCAAGAGCGTGTTCAGGTTGGTTTGAGTTTGTAATCCATTCTTAGTGTGTGCAAAGTGTTGCATGTGTTTCAATCTTCCTTTCTATGCTTGGAAACCATCTAGGTTCAAAATAGAAGTGTTTTAGGGTCCTAGATCTTCATAGATCTCCTTATCCATCATTTGTTGATCTTGAAAATGTATTGCACATTCCTTCAATCACTAAGAAGTTGCTTAGTGTTAACAAGGGGCTTGATGTTGAGTTCATTGGAGTTGCTTGTTTGCTGAGTAAATGTGGATCCTTGATTGCTCAAGGAAGGAGGCATAGTAAACTTTTCAAGCTTGAAGCATGTGTGATCTTTAATCATGAAGGATGTATGGCTAGGTAGCAATTGACAAAAACCAAGAAGTTTGGCACAAGAGGTTGGGCCATCCCAACTTCAAATCTTTGGAGGTAATGGCAAAGAAAGAGCATGTTCTTGGTCTCCCTAAAAGTCTTGTTGCAAATAATAGTGTTTGTGAACATTGCGCCTTGTCCAAATCTCATAGACTTGCTCTAGATCTACTTCAAGATCTAAAGAAGTTTTCCAACTTGTGCATTTGGATATTCATTTTGTTAGTACAAGTAGCAATGGTGGGGCAAAGATGTATGCAACTTTCATTGATGACTTTAGTAGGTATACTTTGGTCTATCTTCTTAAAAGCAAGGATGAAGTGTTTGCTGCATTTGTCAAGTTCGAGAATGAAATGGAAAACCAATTCAATACAAAGATCAAATGCTTAAGATCAGATAATGGAGGGGAATACATTTCCACTAAGTTCAAATATTTTTGCATAGCACATGGGATTAAGAGATATTTTTCTAATCCTAGGACTCTACAATAGAATGGAGTGGTCGAGAAGAAGAATAGAACTTTTTGTGAATGTGCCAAGGCAATGAGACTACATGCTAATCTTGTTACGTCTTTTTGGGGAGAAGCTTTAGCATGTGCTAACTATCTTTGTAACAGGTGGACAAGCGTTTAATTGGATGGTAAGACTCCTTTTGAGGTCCTTCACGGTAGAAGGCCGAGTGTCAAGCATTGTAGGATCTTTGGTTGTACTTGTTTTGTCAACATCACTCTTGATGATAGAACTAAATAATATCCTTCATCAAAGAAGGGCATATTTTTTGGCTATAGTGAAGTAAGCAAGACTTACAAGGTTTACATTCCTTCAACAAGAAAAGTTTTCATTTCTAGAGATGTTATTTTTGAAGAAGACAATGTGCCAAAGAAAGTTGATGTGGATGAAACTAACAATTTTGGTGTTGTTTCTGCTAACTTTCTTGATGGTGATGGATATATGGATGATGATGGTGGAGATGCCTCTCCAAGTCAAGTTCCAAGAAGATCCTCAAGGCAAAGGGAAAAGCCAACAAGGCTTACATATGATGAGAAGGGTGTATTGTCTTCAAGCTATTGTGTATCATCTTAGGAGCTTTCTAAAAGTGGTAGGATGTTGTTGTAAGGCCTGTATGCTGTTATTTTTGGCTAAAAACTGAACTTCCTATTCCCCCCGCCTCTAATGCTTCCCTCACCTCTGCTTCCACTCAAGGACAATCTGTGACCATTGGGGCCATTCCCATCACAGCTGCCCAGGCCGCCTCACCCCCGCACACAAAAGTTGTTTTCTCAAACACACACTATTTCATGGATATGTTCGATGATTACGACTCCCTTGGGTACAAATACTATTTAGGCCTTTATTGACAGTTATGAAACTATCTCTAAGCTGAATTTCAAGTCGGCCTCAAATTGCCAAATAAATTGTCGAAACTAGTTGACAATTTTCACAAAAGATTGGATGGTCATGCAAGTGGTGTAGATTTGCACACATTCACTCAATCCAATATAGTCCACATTAAGATGATACACAATGTAAATTATCAGTCATGAGAAGGACATGGCATGCCATATGTTTCCATGTCCTCCACAAGAGGTGCAAGGTACACATCCATGTTCTTTACTTTATGTTTAGTTGGAATACAAAAGTAAATTGGAATAAGATGTCATTTTGTCATGGTTAGCAAAGGTGAAATGTTGTAGCTAGTGGCCAAATCGATTAAGTACTAGTTCACACACCAAGATGGTCAATGTTATCTATTCCAAGTCCAAATTTGACATTTTTCTTTTCACTTGCAAAGCACAAATACTCTTTGTAGATGCATGTTGATGCAAGTGAATCCAATGGTACCCCCATAACCTAATATGAGGAAGGATGATTGTTGGCATGGCAATCCAGAAGTTGTCTCAAGGCGTAGAGTACCATATGACAAGTAAACATTTAAATTTTGTAAATTCATTCTTATGCAAAAGTTCATTTCTTTTTTAAAATTTATTTATACTTAGATACAAACATATGTAAAAGATACTCACAAAGACAAATATGAGGCACAAATATTTATTAAATGGCATATACAGATATTCTCATACATGAAATGAAAAGTGGCTTTCATGTGCTTGTGCTATCAAGAAGCCCAAAAGTAGCTAGCCAACACGTCTCGTGCTATATGTTTGAAGTATTGTCAATTATTATTCCATGAATACTCCAACCTTTAATTCTATTAGAAATTCATTGTTTAAGTCCAAGTTCTTTTGTCCCAAGGTGCATGAGCACTTGATGTGCATAACTACATCTATGTATAAACTATTTGCTTGTTACTTCTAGTACATTGTGTGGGCATCAAAATAGATGATTGCGAAAATTATTTTACCTTAGTTTTAAATGACAATAAATGTTCAAAGTTGAAGATTGATATAATTCTAATATTTAGTGTGCCCAATAACCAAAAATTGTTTTCATTTGAAAGGTCACTAGTGAAACTAGATAGATTTATATTTGTATCTTATATAAATAAGTATAAAATGGTCAAACTCAACGATGTGAAACATTTTTTTTTTTAAGAAAGTACCATAAGCATAGCTTTGATAAAGTAAGAATAATGTAAATTTGATCATCATACTAGTTTTCTCAATAACTTAATAGCTATTTACTTTTTAGGCATTACGTGAACCAAAAATCACTTCAAACACACAAATGAAAATAGTACAAAATAATAAATAGTCAAAGGAGGTGATTATGAGAGAGATCCTAGTCAATGTTTTCATAAACAAGATCTATTCAAACTACTAATAAATGAAAACTTGCATACAAAATAAATAGATGTTGCATTAACAATAATTGTGTAGACTCGTAGGAATTTGACATCTTTCAACGTAGAGATTTTGATGCTCTTATCCTATGTCTATCATAAATATTAAACACATAGTTATAAAAGCTTGCATATGTAAAAATCATTTCAACACTTGAGAAAAACACATGGTTTATTATTACCCACATGGTTATCAACTTGAAAACATGTCACAAATAGAGATGATCAATAGTAATAATGAGAATACAACATTTTCAAAGAATGTGGATTCAAATAAGAGGTTTGAAAGAACAAAACAACAAAAAAGATCAGACAATAAATGATGCCATAAATCTAGCCTACAGTGAAAAAAATAGACCAAAAAATGTGTCTTCAGAGAAAAGACAAAACCATGATTTTCTAGTGAAATATATAGCTGATACTTGCAAAAAGGAGAGCCAAGTCAATATACAACAAGTGTTGTTCCATTTTTAATATCACATACTATAAGGTTATTGTCTAAATATAAGTGGTAAAGCTATACCAAAGGCCAAATTTGACAAGGAGATTCCATTAATCCAAAGGGTTCACATGTGGTTTTAAGGAACAATAATCATTAGACATGGCTCTGGCTCAAGTAAAAGTAGCATAGTTAACTAGAGATAGAAAAAGTGTAATTCATTGAGATTACTTGGTTGGTTTGACACAACTAAATTAGGTTTGGTAAAGATAAGAGGTAATCTCAAACACTAGTTATTTTGTAAAAAAGAATTTTGTTGTCTTGATTCGTGTGAAGCTTTTTTAGATGTTTGAGAATGAACAAACCATTATGAGAGAATTTTTTTCCATAACTTTTGGGTGAAGTTTTCACACAATGATATCAACTCAATAAGCCTAATAGTTGTTAGTAAATGTGTGCTCCATTCCATTGAAAAAAGAATCTTTTAGGTCTACTTCTATTGATATTTTACCTTTTCTAGAAAATTTAGACCTTACATGACAACACTACAACTTGAAGTGGAGGTGGACAATCGTATTTCAAAATTCTAACCTATTGCAAAAACAAACACAAAAGACCATGATGATGATAAGTTGCGGATTTTACTTCATCTTATTTAAAAAATATTTGTATAGTCAATTGGATTACAAAATCATTCTAACTTGGAAAGAATGAAGCAAGTCTTTTTTAAGCATTTCAACGAAATCGACTACTCAAATTGAGTTTTAGTAAAACTAAAATTCTATGAGAAAGAAAGAAATAAAAGAAAGTATCATGTCAATGTGCTCCGCTCATGAAATTTTTCATTGGAAAATCAATGAGAAGTGAATACCTAGAGGCAATGTCAATTGAATAGCATCTTAGGAGCTTAGATATTAATGTCCATGGGCCCATGATTAACATTTATAAAATTGTGCAAGTGTAAAAATATGAATATCAACATTCAAGCTCAGGAGAAGAAGGTCGAGCATTTTATCAAAATCAAGAAGTGAATTTGACTCAAAGTCAACATTCAATTCTAGTAGTGATGATTTAGACATTGAGTTGATATCCTCCTTAGAAGAATGCAAGGTAAAAAGGAAATATATCGCATGAAAAAATATAGACATCTACAAAAGAATCCAGACCATAAACAACTCTTAGGGATAAAATGACAAATAAAAAGATGGATGATTTGAAGGTGTAATTTTTTGTTTCATAGATCAAAAAGAAGGAAATCTAGCATGGCGAGGAGTAATGTGTGGTGTACTAACTATGAGTTGGAGGAATATCTCTCTCTCTCTCTCTCTCTCTCTCTCTCTCTCTCTCTCTCTCTCTCTCTCTCTCTCTCTCTCTCTCTCTCTCTCTCTCTCTCTCTCTCTCTCTCTCTCTCTCTCTCTCTCTCTCTCTCTCTCTCTCTCTCTCTCTCTCTCTCTCTCTCTCTCTCTCTCTCTCTCTCTTCCATATGCCTTGCCATCAAGTGGAAGATGAAATCCCACTCTTTGAAAACAAAACTCTGCATGATAGGTGAGCTATAGGTGCTATGTGTCGTAGTTCACACGTCACGTCACGTCATGTCGGGTTTCTTTTCCAAAGAGCGAGACATCATTTTCAACTTGATAGCAAAGTGTATGGAAGAGAGAGAGAGAGAGAGAGAGAGAGAGAGAGAGAGAGAGAGAGAGAGAGAGAGAGAGAGAGAGAGAGAGAGAGAGAGAGAGAGAGAGAGAGAGAGAGAGAGAGAGAGAGAGAGTGCGTGTGCGTGTGCATGACTAACAGCATGACTAACATAGACCAAAAAGACAAAGTTTCATTAGAATAGAGAAAGATTCCTCAATACAAAGAAAATGGTTCCCTTCTATAGTTGAAAGGTGGACCTCCTTTTCTACCTCCCTTGAACTCCAAATTCAAATATATAGTGGAAAGAATTTTTGAGACCTCTAACTTGACTTTTAAGCCTATAATTGATTTAATTAATACTGTGGATCTCCATCTTTTTATTTCTAACTATGAACTGAATTCATGTGTTCATTGGGTTGGACTTATACATGTAGGGTGCCAAAGCCCTTAGACTTATTTACTCAAAACTATACAAAATGTATAAGTCATTGTGTCGAACATGTCTAAACAATCCCTAGCACTCGACCTCAACTATCCAACCAACAAAGTCGACCTCCCTATCTGTCAAAGCTGCATCCTTAGAAAATAGACTAGGATTCCTTTCAGATCGTGTCATAGGCATGCAGCAAAAGATGTTTTAGACGTTGTTCATTCATATATATGTGGTCCAATGCAAACTCCGTCATTTCTTAATGCAAAGTATTTCATTACCTTCATTGACGAATATTCCAAAAGAATAGCTGTTTATTTTTTGAAGCAGAAATCAAAGGCTTTCAAAATCTTTCAACAATTCAAGGAGCATGCAGAAATGGAACTAGTAAAAGAATAAAAGCACTGAGGTCCAACAATGAGGGAGGGTACATCTTTGCCTAATTCAAGGAGTATTTTCGTAACAACGACTTATTACCTCCTATTTGCCTCAGTCAAATGAACTCGCTGAGAGAAAAAAGAGAACCTTAGTCGAATCAGCTAACTGTATGCTTGCTCATGCGACATTTCCAAAATCCTTCTGGGATGAAGCTGTTTCCACTGCAACTTATATTCAAAATAGATGTCTGACTCAAGGTCTCTCAGAAAAAACACTTTATGAAGTTTGGACAGGCTCCAAACCATCATTATCACACCTACGCATTTTTGGATGTATCGTTTATCCGCAAATATAGCAAGATCTCAAGAAGAAGCTTGACTTCTAGAGTATCAAATCTATTTTCATTACCTACACTACTTCAGACAAAGCTTATAAGTTGTATGATCCAGTCGAGTCAAAGATATTCACCAGTCAAGATATCGTCTTCATCGACGATCAGTTCATCGACCTCAAAGGCAAGGGCAAAGCTCATGTAGTCGAACTATTCGACTTTCTTGGAATTCTAAAAAAATTATGTTCCTAAGTCGACTAATCCTATTGAAGGTCCTAGCTCGTCTACTTCAAACGAACAACTTATCAACAACGAATTCGAGGAAGATGATGTTGCAGCTACAACATGATGAAAATAATCAACTTCGCTCATCTCCCTCAAGATCTACAAGAGAACGTAGGCCACCTATAAGGTATATCAACAGGTCTGTACCCTACCTTGTTCAAGAGCCAACTACGTCGAAGAGGCACTTAGCCAGCCAGATTCTGATCTTTGGAAGGAAGCTATGGATAAAGAGTATTCATCTCTTATGAAGAACCATAATCAAGCTAGAATTGTGAAATTTCAATAGGGGACCTCATGATATTTAATCATAATGAATGGTTGAGGCCTAAAAACCTTGATGGTGGATTTGCATGGTGCTAGTAGTGACTCACAAGGGGAGTAGCCGATGCGGCCCAATTGAGCTGATGAGATGTCACAGCAGCCTTGGAAGGCACAAGAATACTCATATGCATTCCTTTGGAGTGGGCTTGATTAGGGAATAGTAGCTATGTGCTGCTAGATTGGCATCTCTTCTATGCAATTAGCTTTTGCTAATGGTCCATAGCTTGGGGGTCTATGTTTGGTTGGGTAGGTTTGATCCACCATTTGTTCTCTGTGTGTTTTTGGAATGGGCATCCTAGTGTTAAAGACATGATTGTCTCGAAATCCACGAAGTTTTGACCTTCAATTTTTTTTTTTTGTTTAAAAGTCATCCAGTGGAAATAGGATTAGAAGCCCAATGCATCAAATCTCACACTTAATCATTAAAGGATACTAGAGCGTATGTTCAACACACTACTCAGAAAAATATAAGAATCATCCTAAAATGTTTCTCCTAAGAAAAAAAAAATTGGATTTAAAAAATACCCCACCTACCAAATTCTCAACAAAAATATGAGTTATTCAATCTATGTGATCCATCAGGTAATCAAAGACAGAAGGCATACCAAAACCATTCTAAAATCTATCTTCAAGTATAGAAACTTTCTAAAACTATCTAGAATAAAATCTAGAGACTACAAAGTTCTACCGAGTTCTACGTAAGCTAAATGCCTCCTAGCTATTTATGAATTTTTCATCGGGAAATCTCGGCATGGATGATTAACTCCGCATTGTGCACAACAAGGTTCAAATGTTGATGGATCCCCTCGATGTGGACATTCAGCTCGACGATGTTTTCCTCCGCATCCATAGCATTTTACCGAGTGCAATATACCATCGCCTCTAAGTTGATAGGCATACACTGGTAATAGATTCCCCTTATGATCTTCCACAAAATAAACTGGTAGGCTATTGTGATCTTCCTTGGAGTTCAGAGACATGCAAGATGATATGACCAATACTTCCACCTTGCCACTGGTTGTTGAAGAAACTCGTGATTTAGATGGATCACTTTGACATCCATCCTTCGGATGAGCTCCTTGTTGGTTTGATTCTGCTTCTGACCGTTGAACTGCTAGATCTTGTCGTTGATGAACTTGTTGCTCTATATTCTGTCCTTTTAATAAGCGCGGATTCTTGATTGGACACCTGGTACTTGGATGATCTCCAAAGCAGAAGGTACATTTGTCCTTTGCAAGAAAATTGACTGTGCGAGCATAAGCTTGAGGACGGCCTGAACTTGAAGTGCAAGGTTCTTGGTCTTCTGCTGCACTCGATCTTCTTGTCTTTGCTGCACTTAGTCGCCTTGCATGGGGTTCCATTCTTGTTGGATCATCTCTCATTGTTGACTCTTGTTCCTCTTATTTCCCATCTGATGATTCATCAGAGCGATAGGAAAAATCCCTCATCCCTTGTGAGATTTCCATCATGGCAGCATTCTTACATAGTTGTATAGGTGACGCATAGGATGCTAATTCTGCCATACCAGATCTGATCCTTTTGGGTAGTCCAGCATAGTATTTTGCCATGACAATCCGTTCAGGAATCGGTGGATTACAATCTTTGACTAATTGGATGATTCGATAGGTGTAGTCTTAGATTGTTTTGTTAGGGAACTTTTTTAGTTTAGATAATCCTACATTGGTAGTCTCCATAGCTTAGCACCAGAATGTTGCAAAGTAGCCGGTTGGTGAATTGCTTCAAGGTTTGCTCAATGACGCTGGTGTTTTAATTTTTTTTTTTTTGAGATGGAAAAAAAGAAGACAAAAAAAGAGTAAGTAAAAAGATTGATCAATAAGGATTGAGAAGTAAAATAGAAATGAATTTAACAGATGAGAGAGCGGATGGAAAATTGAATGGAGATGGACAAGAAAAATGAAAATGAAGGATGGATGGTAACTGATATGGAAATCACTCACCAAGGAGACTTGTGCTAAAATTAATAATTTTTTTTTTCAAATTTTACGGTTTTTTTTTCCTTTCTGTTTTCTTACGATTTTTTTTTTTAATTTTATTTTTACGGTCTTTTTTTTTCTTTTCCTACGGTTTTTTTTTACGATCTTTTTTTTACGATCCTCCTTTTTTTTTGTGGGAATAGGAACCGTCGAAGTCGTGGGAGGACGCTATCTAAAAGATAGAGAAGACTCACCACGCTGAGGTTTTTCTTTCAAATTTTTAGTTTTTATTATTTTTTTAAGGGAATAGAACTGTCGCAGTCGTGGGAGGAGGCTATCTGAAAGATAGAGTCGCTCACCAACGAGGCTTCGATTCTTTTTTCGATTTTTAGTTTTCATTATTTTTTTAGGGAATAGAACCCTCGCAGTCGTGGGAGGAGGCTATCTGAAAGATAGAGTCACTCACCAACGAAGCTTAGGTTGTTTTTTCGATTTTTAGTTTTTATTATTTTTTGAGGGAATAGAACCATCACAGTCATGAGAGGAGGCTATCTGAAATATAGAGTCACTCACCAACAAGGCTTAGGTTTTTTTTCATTTTTTTTTTTTGAGGGAATAGAACTGTCGCAGTCGTGGGAGGAGGCTATCTGAAAGATAGAGTCACTCACCAGTGAGGCTTAGGTTGTTTTCCAAAAATTCTAAAAAAAAATTTCGTACAAGCAAAAAATCACAAAAAACGGCAAAATCTCAAAAAAATGACAAAACTAACACGAAATCACACTAATCTAACTCCAAAAATTCTGATTTTTTTGTGTGAAAAAAGAATAGTGAGAGAGAAGAAAAAAGAGAGAGGGAGAGGAGGGAGAATAGAAAGAGAGAGTAGAGAAAAGGAGAGAGAGAGAGAGAGAGAGAGAGAGAGAGAGAGAGAGAGAGAGAGAGAGAGAGAGAGAGAGAGAGAGAGAGAGAGAGAGAGAGAGAGAGAGAGAGAGAGAGAGAGAGAGCTATGTGGCGAAGCGAGTGTGTGGCGCTCCTCGGCAAAGATGCCACTGTTGTCGGTTGTAATATAGGGGTTCGTTCACTAGGAGCCGCCTGTGCGCACCTGCATAGCAACAGAGAGAGAAGGGAGGTAGAGAGAGGAGATAGAGAGAGGTAGAGAGAGGAGATAGAGGGAGTGATGAGAGAGAGGAGGGAGGAGAGAGGAGAGAGAGATAGAGAGCTAGAGAGAGTTTAGAGAGAGGAGAGAAGAGAGAGAGAGTAAGGAGAGACTAGAGAGAGAAGAGAGTTCCCCAAGGATGGTTGGGGCTATGGGGGCTCGTGCGCCTACCCATAGCTATGCACCAATCACCCTTGGAGAGAGAGAGAGAGAGAGAGAGAGAGAGAGAGAGAGAGAGAGAGAGAGAGAGAGAGAGAGAGAGAGAGAGAGAGAGAGAGAGAGAGAGAGAGAGAGAGAGAGAGAGAGAGAGAGAGAGAGAGAGAGAGAGAGAGCTTTATTGTGAAGAATGGAATGTGTGTACAATGGAAAATGGCCTCCTTATATAGTTGAGGAGGGAGGGCCATCTTGGCTCTCATTGGCCTATTTACAATGCCATCCTAGCCCTTCAAACTAAATGAACTTTAATCTAATGGTTCATTAGGAAAAGCGCCAAACACACATGATTCATGTGAGTTTGTAAGATTCCCTTTTAACTTAGAACCTTATGAACTTGACTTTGGGCTTTTTAATTAATTTATTCTACTAAGGCCCAAAGTCCCTTTATTCAAGTTCTATTTATCCGATTTGCGTGGTCACTGGGTCGGTCTTATACATGTAGGAAGCCGGTGCCCTCGCACTTATTATTCTAACTGTACAATATACTGTGGTGGGGCCCACTAGTAAGGCTTGGCCAACAGTATTTCAAGTGGTGGGACCCACTTGATTATTATTGTGCAGGAAGTACCCACAACAAGTATCGATTGTACACGCAGGAAGCCGGTGCCTTCGCACTATTCTAGTACAATGTATTGTGGCAGGGCTCACTAGTAAGGCTTGGCCAACAGAATTTCAAGTGGTGGGACCCACTTGTTTATTATTGTGCAGGAAATACCCACAACAAGTACCGATTGTGTCGGGCTTGCTCAGTTGAAGGTGACACCATCTCGGGTGAATAGTCTTCTATGGAATTGGGATCATAATGGTGATCCATGTGGAAGGTTTGGACTATTCTGGTGGTGTTGTATTAGGTTTTTTTTTTTTTTTTTTTGTTCTGGATGTAAAAATAGGGTAAGGTACAATGCTCAGAGTTTGAAAACTGGTGTGTAATCAAATTGCACAATATTCAAGTGAAGGATATGCAAAAAAACTTGGCTGAGATCTGTGTCAAATGCTTAGGCTCAAATCTAGTCAAAGATTGAGTTTGCCCTCTTTTTTTGTGTAGGTACTCAACTCGATCGAGATGTCAAGTAGGCCTCAGTCGAGACTTGATGTCAGGACTCGGTCAAGATTGGAGTCGTAGACTTGGTCGAGATGACAATGCAATGACTCAATTCAGATTTGATATGTGGACTCGGTCGAGGTGTCAATGTAATGACTTGGTTGAGAGTTGAAGTTCTAGACTCGGTCAAGATTTGAAGCTCAAATTTGAAGGTCTAGACTCGGTTGAGATTGGATTGAGAGGACTCGGTCAAGATTAGGTGGATTGAGAGGGCTTGGATGAGATCGTCAGTTAAGATCGAACTCTGAGGGCTCGATCGAGATCAGACGGAGAGGGCTCGATCGGACTGAGAGGGCTCATCGGTCAAGATTGGTCGATCGAGATCGAATGCTCAGGACTTGGTCTAGTATGGATACGCAGAACTCGGTCGAGAGTGGATACTCAGAACTCAGTCGAGAGTGGAGATTCAAGATCCGGTTGAGATGTCAAGGTCGGACTCGGTCGAGAACGGATGTGTAGGACCCAGTCGAGATTGCAAGCTATTTATCAAGGCTCGGTCTAGACATGATTTGGGGCTCGGCTCAGTCCAGTGAGTAAGTGCGTGGACTTGGCCAGGTGTGGAACTTGAGGACTTGGGCGAGGGCTGAGCCAAAGACTCAATCGAAACGAGAGTGACGGGCTCATTGAGATGTGGAGGGTGAAGTCTCAAGAATGGTGTGGGGTGCACAGAGAACGTATTTTTGATTGGTTTGTGTGTGTTCACAGATTCTATCACTGAGGATCTATGAAATGTGGCTTACTAATTTCTTCTATGGTTATAGGTTGTTTTTGCCCATTACCAAGCTGTTGGGCGCTCTTTATATTATCTTCTTAGCACATTGCCCAGATCAAGCAGAATGATCTGATTCTAAGTGTAGCATAGATTTTAAATCCAGCCTATCCATGGATTCTCTGGTATCGTTCACTCCAGAAGCACTCACAAATATTAAGAAACATGCAAGCCGAGAATGTTCATCTATAGATCAACATGCAACTCACGTGAACTCCATACAGTTCTAATTTCTATCTACTGTAAAATGACTGAAAAATGTTCAAGAATCTCAGATTAATCTAAAGTATAAGCAGGGATGAAAAACAAGAAAACAAGAACTACTTTAACAGCATATTGAAGTTCAAGAATATCAAGAAAGGGACTAGTCACAAGATTTGCAAGACTTACACCACCAATCCAATCCATGATGGTTTACCACAATGTTGATTCCTACATTAATCTACAAAGTCCAAATGAAAGAAAACAAGAAATTAATCCACTTTACTTCCACAAAACATAATGAAAAAGCAAGAAATCTACTCTAATTCCACAGCCACACAAAGAGATGGATGTGCAAGCTCATAATAGAATCACTCAAGAAAGCCATTATGAACAAGGAGCTTTGAGAATGCCACAACTCGTGGAAGATGTTCTCTATTCAATTCAAGATAATGACATTACAATGGAAAAGCTCCCTCACAAGAGAGGGGGGCTCTTAAATAAGCCCATGATCTATGTATGTGGAGCCTAAGTGGCAATTCCACAATTTACAAATTACAAGTGGAATTAGTTCCTCCACTAGAGGTCACCATCAAAAGGTGGCTCACTCTATTTATTTAAGAGAGGTCTACTACATTTATTACAAATGCCTACACATACTAGCTCCTACATGGTCATTCCTTCACTTGGGATTCACCATGAGGCTCACATGATTTCAAACTGTTATCCTAGCTAGTATTTCTCGGCTCATTCTCGTCCTGCTCTTCTTCCTCACGGACCTCCTTGGTCTAAGGTGAGAGGTGCTCTTAGAATAGCTTTGGCTTGGCATCTTCGAGATTCCTCAGAATCAGCCAACATCTCTAAATTTAGGTTGAATCACAAATCCAAAGAGACAAAACAGAAGTTGATCTATATCACTCAACAAATATACATCTACAATGTTTTGATCAAATATAATTAGATGAATTGCAAATTAGCTCACTCACCAATGGACCCAAGACTCAAATTGTCAAAGGACCAGTGTCCTCAGACGATCGAAGAGAAGAAGCAGATGCATGAGTATCCTTATCATTCGATATTAGGATCTCTTATGTACGTGATGATCTGTACCAGACCAGATATAGCTTTTGCAGTCAGTTCCTTGAGTCATTTTATGACTAATTCTGGTTTTACATTGGAAGGCTTTTATCAGAGTTTTGAAATATATTTGAGCTACTATGGACTTATGAATTTGTTACGAAGCAGTCGACAATGATAAACTCAATAATCTCAGTGGTTATTCAGATGCAAGTTGGGCAGGAGATGTAGACACTCATAAATCCACTACTGAAATTACATTATTCCTCAACAATGGTCCTATTTCATGGAAGAGTTGCAAGCAAACTTTGATTGCTCTATCTTCTAATGAATCAAAGTATATCGAAGCCTCTCAAGCTACAAAGGAAGCAATATGGTTGAGAAACTTAGTTTTAAATGTTTGTCTGAAACAATATGCTCCGACAACTTTATTTTGTAATAATCAAAGCGCTATTGCTTTATTAGACAACCCTAGATTTTATTTTAGGAGTAAGTACATTGAAATTAAGTATCACTATGTCAGAAGCAAAGTTCTCGACAAAGAGGTAAACTTGTAGTACTGTCGAACACAAGACAATATGATATCTGGTATTTTTACTAAAGCGCTAAGCTTGGATGCACATTAGAGTTTTTGTGTAGAAGTAAGTTTGAAGGTCAAGGCATTCATGGGTCCAGATTAAGGGGGAGTGTTAGATCAATTTAATAATCGATATTTAATCTACATCCATTAATTTATCCAATTCTACAAGTCTACAAAAATACTTGAGAATCGCTCAATTGGTGGCTTCGACATATCGGACAACCTCTGACATATCAATTTCTCTGCCAAACGTTGAAAAAGTCGACTATCTCGAAGACAATTATTGTGCCGCATGATATGAAGCTAAAGACTTGCCCTAACTGCTTTGCAAATAGATTTTCGAAAAGTCCTGACTGGATGGATGACAACGCATTATGGCTTACTGCCAATTGCGATCTATGACCTCATTAGTTGTCCTACCAGATAAGCTTAATTTCTTTAGTATAAATAGCTAATCTTTAAAGGCTTCTTAGAGAATAGAGAGAATAGAGGGGAGTAAACATTCTTCAAAACTCTTTTTGAGTATTGCTATTAGCTCTCACTGCTTATTAGCGGAAGTGCATCAAACAGATTCTTCAGTTACTCAGAGTTAGCTAAGAGTACGTGGTTTCTTGTTGTTGTAATATACCAACAGAGAAATGATAGAATTGTGTAGTGTTTAATGTCGAACTCCAAGAGGATAGCACTTAAAATTTGATTAATTGATACAATTCTGACTTATTTGAATGTAGTGAAGTCGTATGTTATTTTGGTTGTCAAACAGATATTTTATAAGTAACTAGTATTACTTTTGTTATGTGTGTGGTGATTATAATTTTCAGAACAACAATCTCCCTCTATCGAATTGAATGAAAAACATTCTACAAATGAAATGTTATCAGAGATAAGTGTACTACATTCTGGCTGATTAAGTTGTCAGAAAGGATTCGAGAGATGTTCGATGCATTTGAGTACAAACAGACAAATAGTTAATCTTGAACTGTTGGGTTCTAGACAATAGCCCTCAACAACTTAAGTCCATTCAAGGTTAAAGAACTCGAATAACAATTGAACTATAAGTTATTCGTATTTATGGATAGTAGAGGTACAGATTAATATCAAGAGTAGTCACTAAATTTAGCTGACCAATCCACCTACAGAAAGAATACACTACAAACGAAAAATCCTAGTGCCACCTGCTTATAAAACAAGTGAGGAAGAAGGCAATTTGACAAAAGTCCCAAGGCACACAAATACACCCACGAGCAAACCGACAACAACATCACAGAAGCAAGAGCTGATAGAATCCATCAAGCCAGTGATAGCTAAGGAAGTCAAAAAATTGGCAATTGAGGAATTCCGGTAGGTTCTATCAGGGATCTTAGTGCAATCATTACAAAGATTTCTTAGTGATGAATCTCTCAAGGAACATGTGTCAACGGAACGACGAGAAGACAATTCAGCACAAGATCTAAAGAAAAGTACAGTCACCACGCAGCCTTCAACGGAGAAGTGCAATGATTAAGAGAAGACTAAAGTTGATGATTGCCCTCAACGAGCAAGATTCAACCAAAGTCTAATTGTTCCACAATTCAACAGACCTCCAAATCAACGCCAATTCGAGGTATATCCATTCTTCAAAGGCCAAATCTAGAAAATCCAAGCCCAAATAGGCCTCCAGTACAACAAGCACCAGTGCCTACAATGACAAAGCCTTGTCCTCAATCTATGATATTGACTGTTGAGGAAAGTCGTCAGGTTATAGCATACTTCGAATACCTGGACAGACAAGAGCATCAAGCAAGCACGTCATATCCACATTACGAATTGGGGGAATCTATGACATTGGGACCAGTTGAGCCAATCTATGAGAATCTATTATATCAGCAAGATTTATCTTGGGATCCTCCGATGGAATGCCTCGACTACCCAATTGTCAATGAATAAGATTATCCGGAATGGCCACCAGACCCTTATGGGTATTATTGAAAATCTGGCAAGTCCAAGTTCTTGCTGATCGCCATCATCCAATAAAGCCTCAGGTTTTACGTAAGTGAATTCTATCCACGCTTTTCCTGAAGCACCCATGTCTTAGCAATAAAAGAACCGACAACAGCGCCCCTTCACGACAGTTGTAGCCTAGTGCCGAGGGACCTGCCATACTTTGGGCCGTGGATCCTATTGTGGGTATTTCCTACACAATAATGAACAAGTGGGTCCCACCACTTGAGATACTATTGGCCAAGCCTTACCTAGTGGGCCCCACCATAGTACATTGTACAGCTAGAATAATAAGTGTGAGGGCACCGGCTTCATGCGTGTATAAGACCAACCCAGTGACCACGCAAATCGGATAAATAGAACTTGAATAAAAGGACTTTGGACCTTAGTAGAATAAATTAATTAAAAAGCCCAAAGTCAAGTTCATAAGGTTCTAAGCTAAAAGAGAATCTCACAAACTCACATGAATCATGTGAGTTTGGCCCTTTTCCTAATGAACCATTAGATTGAAGTTCATTTAGTTTGAAGGACTAGGATGCCATTGTAAATAGGCCAATGAGAGCCAAGATGACCCTCCCTCCTCAACTATATAAGGAGGCCATTTTCCATTGTACACACATTCCATTCTTCATAATAAAGCTCTCTTCTTTTTAGTTCTCTCTCTCTCTCTCTCTCTCTCTCTCTCTCTCTCTCTCTCTCTCTCTCTCTCTCTCTCTCTCTCTCTCTCTCTCTCTCTCTCTCTCTCTCTCTCTCTCTCTCTCTCTCTCTCTCTCTCTCTCTCTCTCTCTACGTTGGGATAGAATAGCTTTGGGTAGGTGCTCGAGCCCCCAAAGCCTTTCTCAGCCTAGGAATTCTCTCTCTCTCTTCTCTCCTCTCTCTAAGTAACGACCAAATAGTTTGGGAAAGGTGCTTGGGCCTCCCAAGCCTCTCGCTACTTGGAACTTCTCTCTCTCTTCTTGCTATGTAGGTGAAGGCGAGGTTGCCGCTCCCAGTGACAAACCTCTATACTACGAAGACGACACAACAGTACTCTCGCATGAAATCACAAGTCCATGTGCCATCCACAAACCCATTTGAGAGATGGGAACCTATCAGAGGACCGACAATATTTACATGCTGTCGAGTCTCCTCATGCAAGAGCTCACTTAAATGGGGCTTTTGCCAACCATGGACCTCGTATTGAAAAACACAATCCAAAGCTTGATCTCCCTAAGTACGATGGTAATTCAGACCCTCAAAGATTTCTACAAGTCTTTGAGAATGCTTGCGACGTATATGGTGAGACATCTCATGACACCATGGTCCAACTTTTCTTGATGACCATGATCGATCGAGCACGTGAATGGTTTTTCAACCTAGATCATGAAGATAAACTTGATTGATCTATTCTAAAAGAGTCTTTCATCACACGTTTTAAACCATTTCGCTTGATTGAAAGTCCCTTTGTCAAACTGAGTAACATCAAGATGGCAAAGGGTGAAAAAAGTACGCAACTACATTGAGCGATTCAAACGTCTCAAGAGTCAAGTACAAGAGTAGCCTACCGAGAATATGCTCATCATTTAGTTCTTAGTCAGACTTCTCAGATGGATCAGACGTGAGCTAAGATCTAATAATGAATACACATTTTTAAAGACAACAATGTTTGATGTCATCCGAGAAAAACATGAAGGATTAGATGTTGAGAATTCCAGAGAACGGAGAGCACATCATGTTGTCCACGAATCAAAGCCGACTGAGGACACTCGGGATCAGCTTTGGAAGTCGCAAATGGAATTGCTGAATTAGCAACACCAAATGCAGATGGAGAAACTCACCAAAAAGTTTCAAAATACATTGAAGTCTATCCAAAGTTCCATGCCTGGTCAACTATTACCTGGTCAGGTACACCATAGACGAGAAAACACCTGGTCCCTCATTGCCAAGATGCACACATAGGTAACGAATGCCTACCCTATCAACCAGTTCTAGACAATTCCCTAATCAAATGTGAAATCTATGATTTCATGGGCCATACATCATTCTATTGCTCCTACAATCCACGATACAACCACGGAGACCAAATGGGAAGAAACTCTCAACCTCCTAGGCCTCAATTTATTTTCAGACCTCCACAGAATCAATATCAACAACGAAACACTCCATCGGTTCAAATCCAAGAGCTACCTAGGCCAAACCAACAACAATATCTGCCTCAATTAGTGATCATGGGTCCACCTCCAAGTGGACCACCAGAGAGAGAAACTCAACAAAATTGACCTCCTAAAGCACCTGTTCAAACACACTTTGTTGATAATTTCTCTGATTACTCATACCATGCAGATAACACATCCACCTCTGGAAGTTATGCACGTTACTACGTAGACACCTCATGTTCATGTCAAGGAAATGAATACCCAAACATGTTCGAAACTCCAGAACTGCTAGCCATTCAAGATAGCTACGCAATAGCACAAGGTCCAATGAGCAACATATGTTTCATCTGAGGTGAAACCGGTCATTTCATGGTTTATTGTAAAGTCAAAAACCAATACCATGCCGAATTTCTAGAATGTGTACGCAAACACAACTTTAAGGATTGCCCTAAGCAACCTAACAAGATCCTGCCAGCCATACACATATGTCATGAGTCAGTTAGGGTCATGACAAGAGCACAACACCAAGCTCACCAACAGCACAACCCAATCGATACACCTACTGACTATAAGGAAAGTTTCAAAACTTCCACAATCCCCAGAGATTACTCCGATCCATTAGTGGAACAAAGGCGATACCATGAAATTAGCAATGAGTTATTGCGAGAAGAAGAAAAAACCAATGATCTATTACGTGCTCCAATCCCTACACAAGAGCAACTCCTACAGGGATTCGAAGTTTTCTTTGAACTCCTACAAGCTCAGATCACCATGTCGTTCCACTGTGCCATCAAATCTTTCACAGGCCTTAAGGGCTATATCCATAGAAGTTTTCAGCTGCGTGATTGTTGGAGGGTTTGCAGATCCCGAGGCAACCCTAACCCTAGTTACTAAGTGAGAGGAATTTGTCACCCTATGTGTGTAAGTCCAACCCAATGATCAAATAGAGATTTGAAAATTAGAAAGTCAATAAAAGGGCTTTAGGCCTTTTTTTTAGGACTTTTAATGCCGCAGGGCCTAAATGTCAAGCTAGCAAATAAAGTTGGGACTCCCACCAAAATTGGTTCAAGTTAAAATTCAAATTGGTTCCCTCCAATTTTGAATGGTTCCCATTCTTTTTTAAGTTTGAATAGTTAGGGAGGTAGAAATGAACCAATAGGATTTTGGGCCAGGGTCCTCCTCTCTACTATAAATAGGGGCAAACTTGAGTTTGCTACACATGTTCATATCCTCATTTCAATACAAGCAAATTGGTTCTCTTATGGAATGGATTTGTGAATGTCCTTGCTCTCTATCTTTTTCCTCCATCTCTCATGCTTTTGTTGCATTTGTTAATTGTTGGATCTGAATATTATTGGGATTGCATATTCTTATGCTTTTTGTGAGAGAGAAAGGGGGAGAGAGAAAGAGTAAGCTATCTTCATTGTGGATCGTAGTGTTAATAAATGCATAGTATTAATGCTTAAGGTTAGTGGATGTTAGAGTTAGATGTGGATCTTCCATTCATGTTGAATTGTGAGATATGCTATCACTCTCATGGGAACGAACCTACGTGCGACAACTAACTGATGGGGCAAGGGAGATAGGAAGAACGAGAACAAAGAAGAGAGCAAGAATATTGCGGATCAGCTCTCCCATTCCAATCGGCTGTCTTAAAAATTAATTCATACTCCAAAACAAGAGTACAATCCATCGAAGAGATTAGAGATGGTTTGTGTGTGGTACTACTAAAATAAATTCAATATGAAGTATAGTTCTAAAATAATTGGAAAAGCAATATGATATCACGAGTTTCTCATGCGTCAAAGACAACCATCGTCTGATCGGAAACTGAGGAGTCGTAGACGTTCATGTTCTAATCAGAGTGAGTAAACAAGCACGATCAAACAGCAATGAAAGTGCATTCAATCACAACAAGCATTCATCTACGTTGTACACAGATAAAAAACAAGTTGCTGTTACATTACACTGAAGCATAATACAAATAGCAATTACAACCAAAATTGATGACATAATTGGGAGGCTCAAATAATGCGTCTCATGGATGGAGCAACCAACAATTTGTGCTTGGATGATCTATTTATAGATTTCATTTGTGTATTAACTACAATAAATGATTGTCACCTAATTAGGTAAGCCGTTGTACTTGGAAGTATATGGCTTCTGTGACAACTATACATAGTGCATATATGGTTAATGAATCAATATCGTTGACGCAGACAAGGACATCGCTGGAACGTTCCTCGTTTATTTTAGACGACCTTCAAGATTCTCTCTCTCTTTGCATTTTTCGCAAAAGGATGAAGGTGCCCTTAAAAAGACGAAGGTGTCTTTAAAACAGTTTAACTCATGAAAATAGATGACCTTTGGAAATTTTCTCTCTCTTTGCATTTTTCAGAAAATTGTGAAAAAGCTAAAGGTGTTAAAAACAGTTAAACTTTTGAACTATGCAAGTGTCACATTTTGGAAAAATGCGAAAAAGCCAAAGCTATTGAAAACATAGTGTACTTCTACAGACTGTCAAAAAAAGTAATGTATTTCTACAGACTTGTTTTAAATGCAAATTTCGTGAAAGTTGTTGAAGGTGGCCAAGTCTTCAATGATTTCAAGTTATTGAACGTAACATCTGAACTTGAAATTATGACAAGATTGGTTATCCTATGCTGGAAATCAGTCGAAAGCCCGTTGTAGACGTTCTTCAAATAAATTGGCTGTATGAGTTTGTGATTCCTGCAGGTATCAGATGAGAAGACGTAGAACCAATTGGTTTCACCTGAGCCTAGATCAATGATCAATAAACATGCAGGAAGAATCATGAAATAAAAATTAGTCATTCACCAAGGAGACAATTGTGGACTTAATTTCCAATACTAACTTCATCTCCTTGATGCTAGATTGCTTGAATCTTGGGTTGAAAATAGGCTAAGAAAGAAATCCACTACAATTTTGGCGCCATTGTCGGAGAGTTATGCCAATTTTTCATTTCGTAGCATGTTGGTTGGATGGTTACCTTGCATTAGGCATCTTGTCGTGGCATGAATAGTGTTAAAATTGTATTTAGGGTCAATTTTGGAAGTGATTTTGCTTGATTTGAGTAGATTTGCTTGGTTGAAATCTAATCTGATTATTGAATAGGAGAAGCTATTCAGATAACCATTCTTAAGATCTATCTGGATATGAGAAATTAGAAAAAAAAACAACAAAAATCGATCAAATCTGTCAGATCTTGGTCAAAAGGAGGCAAAATTGACATCAAAGCTGATAACTTTTTACCCTCTATCAGGAAACATTTGCCGAATTGCAAGCACCTTCGGTTTTGATCACAGAACCTTCAGATTTCCTTGCAAACATTCCTTCTCAGCAGATTTCCGGAAACATCAGAAAAACCATCAGAAAATACCAAAACCCTAAAAAATTTCATAGAAAGAACCTTTGTCAATTCACTATGCATAGGTGTGATTCAGATCTATCTACTGCTAGGTCAATGAAGAATAATACCAAAAATAGAAGGCCAAAGTGACTGTTCATCTAGTTGCTCGTATCCTTTTGTGAAAAATTCACAACTTTTTGCAAAAATATCAGCTATCTAAGAAGAACCTTCGCCTAAACCTTTGCCAGAGTCTGTGTTTGTCCCACTTACTATTTTTTATAATCAGTAAGTTGGACAAAGGTTTTCCAAAAGATCAATTGTCATATTGTCATATTTTTGTCAAAAAAGTCTTTTTTTTTGTAAAAATACCAATATTACTCTTGATTCTTCACCAAATCCTTCGCTGAGTTTTTTGATTATTCTAGTCATAGTAATTTATCATTTTTGAGTTTGGCGAATGTTAATTTTGTCAATATCACAAAAATATCTAATTTTACCCCTGCCAAACTATAGAAATTGTATTTCTATGTGTTAGGAACCTTCGCCAATTTTACCCTAGATTTATCGGAGTCGGATTCTCTGTCTGAGAGTTCGGCGAAGGTTAATTCCAATAAACTTGTCAGAAAGATCTGATCAGAGAGTTTCTATCAAAAATAGCATTGCTAAACCTTCGCCAAGTCAACCTTCATCTAGGAAACCTTCGCGAGTACTATTTATAGGTTTTGATTTTCCAAATCAAGTCTCTGTGAATTTTTTGGTCAAATTTGGTTCAATTTGATTTTGATTCTAAGAATTCTTCATTTTGAGAAGTGTTGATCACTTGATCGTAGAATCTTTTTTATAGTTTAGGAATCTGATTCTTGTCAAGTGAAAGGAATTTTGCAGATCTGAACTGAGATAGTTTCTTATTGAAAATCTAGATCCGATCTCATCGTCTAATTGATTTGATTCATAAAAACGGCTACTCTTGGAAGTGCTCAGGAAGTCAATCCAATCATTGTTAGGAGATCACCCCATTTAGATCTACCTAAGTACAATGGATTAACGGATCCAGTTAGATTGCTATTTCCAATGGCCTTAATGGGCGCAACACAAGATTGATACTATAATCAAGATGAGACTGAGCGTATAGATTGGAAAACTGTTAAATGAGCCCTAATCACACGGTTCAAACCTCAGAAGTTCATGGAAGACCCTTTCCTACTTTTAAGTAAAATTAAAATGAAAAAGTGAAAAATGGTACAAGATTACATTGAACGGGTTAAACGCCTCATATTTGAGTGTGTGTCCGAGCTGATTAACAAAAATGCCATGATTATATGGTTTTTGTCAGGTCTATCTAAAAGGATCAGACGTGAGCTGAAATGCCATAATGAGTACGCAATTTTTCAAAATGCTATGGACGATGCAATACGAGAAGAGGATGAAGATTCAGATGATGAGCCGAATATTGGTATGTTGTCTTATATAGCAGAGCAGACTACTACAACATCCACCATATCGCATCAACAAATATTAATGCTACTGTAGAAATGATGCTCAATGAGTTTGAGAAACTCGAGAAGAACCAACAGATACAGATGGAAAAGTTGCAGTCGCAATTTGATAAAAAGATCAAAACCTTGGAAGATTTCCATGGAAAAGCAAACAATGAACCTGAGAAGTTTGCTAAGATTTTTTCTACCAAGAAAAATGTCTGGTGTTCCATTTGTACGGGCAATCACACAACGAATGAATGTCCACAATTGAAAAAATGAATAGAAACCAGTATATGCCATATGTGCAATTCATCCGATCATGAGACTACTTATTGCCACTTTAATCCTTGGATTATCCAGCAACAATATGCCCATATCGGAAACCCATTACGGAAAAGATCCTGCAGCCAAACCTCGTCTTGGGTATCCGGAGAGACTAGCTTTACCAGCCCCACCAACACAACTGGCTCCTCCTGCTAATTTGATGGCACCAGGACCTTACAGAGGCAACGAGCAATGGAATTATAGTAATGAGAGCGGACCTTCATAATAGTATGTTATTTATGTTGCCGCACAACAACAAGCATCTAGAAATTGGACCAGAGCGCCACTTGGATGCTTTGCATGTGAAGAAAATCACAGAGTTGCAAAATGTCCAAACAAAGGCAACAGAATTCTAGTATAGAAAATGAAATTTCAAAGGAAAAATAGCTTAGTTATTTTCTTCAAGCCCTACCCAGATCATTTCACACAACTCGAAACTTATTGGCTAAAGATGTAACAATGACACTTCAAAAGGCAATCAACGGAGTTAAAGAGAAAGTAGAAGCTCGTGAACGCTATGACAACAATGGTGATTCTAAAAATGCTCTATTTACTCAGAAGAATAAATCGTCTAAGAAGTCTAAGTTTAAGAGAGAGTCATCTAAAAGGAATGAGTCTAAGACTAATGATCAGCAATCTGGAAAACAACAGAAAACTTCTGGTGATAAGAAGATCTGCAATAAATGCAAAAGATCAGGTCACATAGAAGATAAGTATTGGTTAAATCCAAAGATTGAATGCATTCATTGTCATAAACAGGGTCATGCAGCAGTAGACTTTTATCAGAATCCCAGAAACAAAAAGGAGCAGAATTGAAGTGAACCTTCTGATTCAAACTATGTTGAAGGTAAGGCAGAATGCTCCAGAGCAGCAGAAGATAGAGTAACAAGGAACTCGGTAGCTTATGTTAGTGCTGATCTATGTTGTTGAACAAATTCTGAAATTTGAGACGTAGTACTTGATTTGGGAGCCACCTCATGTTTTGTTTCCTCGAAACATATATTAAAAGATCTTCTATCCATAGCTAAGATAGTCGATACAAGCATGTTAGTAACCTTCATTAAAAACTCTTGCAAACTGTTCGAGGAAGATTCTGATAAGCTAATTGCTAAAGGGAACAGAGAAGGAAATTTGTATCACCTGAACATTTGAACTAGAATCGAACAAGCCAATCAAACTCAGGAATCGAAAGATATACTATGGTGGCATGGATCTCTGATCATGTGCATCGTTGGATCAAAAGAAATCATTGGATGAAGCTGAAAAAGGACCTTGAAGAGTTGAAAAGAAGAGCACCCTTCAACTTCTTTAAAATTTGTCAAAATGATGTGCTTGAAGGGGCCCGACTGGTGAAAGTCGTTTTGAAGGCCATAGTTTCTTCAGGATGAAGAACTAGTTCATTTTGAGAGTCATTTTCTTAAGGCCACTTTGGAAGTGGATAACTTTGACTAAAGGAGGGATTTGGGAGCCAAATAAGGGCCATTTTGGAGCCTGTAAAAGCCTGTGTGAAGCTGACGGAGAGAGCGACGACATCGTCAAGGGAGAAACACATTTTGACATGTTCTGGACACCATTCTATGGAGTGGGAGATAAGTGACCCAATGAGGCACAATTTTTGCTATTTGGTGACCGAAGTGCCAAATTAAGCCCATAGGTTAGGAAAAAGGCATGTGCCTACAGCCAAAAAGCTCTAAAGTGGTTCTCAAGCGGTTTTGAGGAGCCTAAGCATAGTACATTGTGAGGGAGAGTGAAAAGGGCGGAATTCCATTGGAGAAAGCTAGTAAATGCAATCAAGTTGCAGTGAGGCATCGTGAAACTCTTGATTTTAAGAATTGAGAGAGGGAAACGAATCACAAGTGAGATCCGAGCATTATGTCATGTTATGCTAGTGAATATGGTGGAATGGCATGGGTCTTCTAGTTCAACTTTTTGTAAGTTAGAACCAACCAAGGTCATGGATGCTTGTTATTGGCGACAATGCAATGATGGCGATCACAAGGTGAAGGATGTCAATGGTAAGGTTAGTTGGATAAGCCAAAGTGAAAAAATGGTAATTCGAAAAAGAAAATCTAGTAAATTGGCTACATTTATGAAAGGGTAATGATGCAAAGAGGGCACACAACCGGGTATTCATGAAGGTGAGTAGCAAGTGGACTACTAGAGTTTGTAGTGTTGAGCTTGCACGACGAACTTTTCGACAAGTTTGGAGGCGACAAGCTGTTACCACTTCACGGCAGAAGTGTGGTGGAGCTCATGCTTGGGATACTTTTGGGTAAGTAAAAAGTGAGATATGTCCAAATGATGGAGATCATGTGTTGTGCTTTATATCTCCTTCAGTTACCAGCTCATTTTAGGTCGAGGTGCTATATCATAGTGCAAAGTGGGATTGCATGGTCTAGTTTTGGAATGAAGAGGCCGTTTAGATGCAGCCAAGGAAGATCTCACATGTGAGCTAGACGATATATCAGCGCATACTATTGGTGAGGGACTTGAAGATGATATTGGAGTAAGTATTTGATGGGTATTCTCAAGTGGAAACATTTTGGTGATTGTTTCGAGATTCCATTAGAACATGGATGGGGAGAATACAAGTAGAAGCACATGTGGGATAGGTGGACATGATCGGTATCGTAAGCTACTTCTCTTGAGTCTGATTGGGTGGCTCATTAATCAGTAAGATTTGGCTATTAAAAGCAATTTGATGAAGTAGGGGTCAATGCAAAGCTACAAGTGGCATGCACTTTGTGAGAAACACGACTTCAGGTAAGCGGCAGAGTTTTTTGAGGCTACTAGCATGACGTAGTCCAATGCTTGGGGATGTAGATCAAGAATGATTCGTGTGGACATCAGCTAAAGCTTGAATGAGAGATGCCAATATTTTCTTGAGCCAAGAGATCAATCAGATAGACTGTAGTAGGGGATCTACATATGACAAACATGTATGGTACAGGAGAATATCTTTTTCAGAAAGCAATGATCATCAGTTGATATGTTTGTCATTCATGTTGGTTGCATGAATGTGATTGCTTGCATGTGACTTTGTCATGAGAGTCTTTTGTGACTAGACGTAGATCTGAATTGGAGTTTGATTGGTTATGCATTTGCTACTGAAAAGAAAACTAAGTACTCATTTGATGCTCAATGACTTGTTGACATGTCTACTAGCTGATTTTCTGGTGAGGGTATAATCTTAGTGGCAATAAAATTTCCTCAGGTTGAGCCATAGTCGCTCATTGTTATCAGCGTTATGAGTTTGTCTTGTAAGCGTTTGATAGTATGTCAGCCTAGTAAGATGGAGGATGATAATCTCATGGTGGCAGTGAGATTTCCTCGGTGTGGGTCTTGTGTCTCACGTGGTCCGCTTGTGTTTCAAGTTGCATGGTGAACAAGTCAATTTAAGGGTGTGGCAGACTCTTGCTGAGAGCATGGTGTTTGGTTGATACTTTGTGAGTCAAGTGCTTTGACTGTGTACTTGAGTGTGAGTCGAGTACAGGTAGCAGACAAAATGCATATGATCTATAAGAACACTCTAGGACATGGCTATACATTTTTATTCTGATACACTTATCACATTTGAGCTTTGATTTGATTTATTTATGAAAGCTTCAAATGTGATATTGTAATAAGTGTACAATTAGTTTGATACTTGAATCACACTTGAACTTAAGAGAGGGAGTTAAAAATAGTAAGCTCAACTGTGATTGTGTTATTAATGTAGTTTACAGTTGTTAAGTATTGTTTTAGTTTGGTAAGCTTTAGTTAAAAATCCAGCCCGGGGGCTTGTCCCGGGCCGACAATGATTGCATCTCTGATCTACACTCTCCACTATATCAAAACTTTTGCATAGAGTGTTAACTACATCCTCCCGACTGATTTGCTTTTCCGTCATTGGCATCATCAAAATATGAGGATGTATCTATGATGATATAGACACGTTGGGCCTGCTCTTGCAGTATTGCTGATGTTTCCTTGGGATGGTATTCCCATCTCCCTCCCCTCCCAAAATTTGCGCTTGTGGGGGTGTGGGGTTTTGTTTGGATGTTAGCTTCTGTCTTTGCTAGATCTATAGTGGTCAACAAAATTGCTATCTGGATTGTATTGTCGTTGGTGATCTTGGCAGCGTTGGTGTATTAACCAATATAGGTGGAGTTGCAACTGAATCTGTGGGAGCCACTTGTGAATCTGTGGTAGTAGCTGCAGCTATAGATGTATCGGTTCTACCTAAACCATCAGCACCATCAACACCATGATGTGTTAATGATTGTTGTTGGGAGGCCGTATTGGATGTTGAGCTGTCAAATTGGGAATCTTTCGACCCAGAGGAAGTTGTTTGAGACTGGGTGGCTGCTTTCGTGGATCTAGGCTTTCTGTGGAGCTTTTCACCTTTGGATTCTATCTCATCTATTTTGGAACCATCCGGGGAAGCATGGCGTGTCTTTGGTCGTACTTGTGGGTCTTGGACCTTTGTGGGGTCTTGTTGTTGAGAAGAAGACCCTTCGGCAGCAATATTCTATTGTGACATTGATGGCATGGGCTGCTTCTTCACTGTCAGCTTGAGGATGCTCGTGTTTGGCCTCTTTGGAGGTGCACGTTGCTGAGGTGCGAATGACTTCGGTTTGGGTTGTTTTATAGCCGTTGAGGCCAGGCTCGGCTCGATCGAGATTTTTTTTTAAGGAACCGGCTCGGTCAAGATTGCTGGGTTCAGCTTGACTCAGTTGAGATTGTAAGCAGAAAGACTCAGTCGAGATCCAGTACTCGGCTCGGTTGAGATTGAGTCAGAGTCTCGATGGAGTTTCAACAGTTGGCTCGATCGAGATCGGTCGAGATGTGAGACTTGGCTCGGTCGAGACGTGCCTTGGAGACTCAGTCGAGATGACATTGGGGATCACTCGGTCAGCTGGGGGAGCACTCGGCTCGGTCAAGGTTTGACTTGAAGACTCGGTTGAGTGCTCTTGCAAGTGTGCTTGTTGTAAAACTTCATGAAGTAAAATTACAGTTTCTGAACAGGAGGAAGTTCTTAGATGGACATGTTGTTTCAATATTTAGCTATGACCAAAATGATGTCTCATACTTGTAGAAGGAAAATGGACCTACAAAAGTTGGAAAATCTATCTCTTGAAGCTTGACCAAAGATGTTGATTTGTAACACTCTTTGTGATTGAGAGAGAGAAAAAGAAATTAAAAAGAGTAGAAAAAAAGAAATCTTGGACTCACAGAAGTAGTCAAAAATACAAAAAGTAATGAAAATAAAATACAAAAACAAAATATATTCAAAATGAAGAGTGGTGCATTTAAATAGGGTCAACAAAAAACAACTCTTTGTAGTACCGCCATTGATGATAGTGTCGAGGAGTACTTCGTCAAATGTTTCTAACTGGACTGCTCCATTTGGGAAGATTTTACTGATTACATATGGTCCTTCACTGCTAAATTTTAACTTTCTAGGGTGCTTTTTTGAGGTGTAGAGAAGCACTTTATCACCTTTGTGGGAATCGTTATCTCGTAGGTGACGATCGTGTCAGGCTTTTTGACAACGTTTGTTAACTAATTGTGCATTATACAAGATGAGATGAGTCTCGGACAATTGGGCTAACGTAAAACAGCCTTTTTGTACCTCTTGTTCGATTGCAACTTTCTCGCATAGATTAGTAGAGAAAGCTTGCATAACTCACAAGAAAGGAACTAGAAACTCAATAGGCGTGACCACCTCTTGACCATAAACGAGGTGGAAGGGTGTAACCCATCTAGTGAACTTCTTGGGAGTTGTACGGGATGCTCAGATAGCTGAGAAGAATTTGGTTTCCCAATATGATCTACTTGTTTCAACTATCTTTGTCAAAACCTTGCAGATGGTCTTGTTAGTGGATTCTGCTTGGCCATTACATCGGGGGTAGTACGAGGTGCTTTTTCGATGTACGACAAGGTAATGGTGTAAGAGATTATCAACCACTTTATTAAGAAATGTGAACCTCTATCACTAACAAGCTCGATGGGACAACCAAAACGTGTAATGATGTTTTCATAAAAAAAATGCGCGACGGTCTTTGCATTAGCATCATTTGTGGCTCTAGCCTCAATCCATTTTGTGGCATAATCGGTGGCCGTCAGGATGTAAGGGGCTTGAGTGTTTTTTGCTGCTAGTTGATGGGCCCAACAAAGTCTATACACCACTTATGGAAAGCTTCACCTTCTATAATTGGGATTAGTGGTGTAAAGTCAGCTTGGCAGTCTTTTTTGTGCGTTGGCAAACATCACATGTTTTTTTAATAGCAAATGTATCCTTAAACAATGATGGCCACCATTAGCCCGCTTGGAGTATGATCTTAGCAGTCGCTTCTGCAAAGTAGTGATCGCCACCAATGCCCTCGTGTGCCTAAGATATGATAGGTCGTATCTTGGATTCATAAGCGCATCTGCGTATTGTTCCGTCAGCACCTCTTTTATATAACTGTCTGACGATAAGTTAAAAGGGAGCTGTTTTGATTAAAAAATTTCTTTTGGCAACTTGAGTTAATCCCTTTTTTAGTCTACTAGTTGGAAGGAATTGAGTGATTTCCTCAGCCCAAAGTGGAGTGGCGTCAATCTGAAAAAGACATGCATTAGATAGGTCATCGTTGACTGGTGCATCGGCCTTTTCAACGTTGGAAGTCGGGAAAGGTGATCGGCTATGAAGTGTTCTGTGACTTTCCTAATAACTACACGGAAGGTGAATTTTTCAAGGATTAATAGCCATCTTGCTATCCGTTTGGTTTTACAAGATTTATTTACAATATATAGCAGGGCTTGATGGTTTGTGTAAAATGCAAAGGTTTGGCCTAGCAAATAGTGTCGAAACTGTTGCACGGCGTAGACCATGGCCAATGCTTCCATTCGATTGTTGTATAGTTTACTTCTGCAGGCACCAGTTGTTTGCTCAAGAAATGCATCAGATAATCTTTGTTATACTCACCCGGTTGTGCTAGGATACTGCCAATAGCATACTTACTTGTGTCAGTATGTACATGGAATTCCTTCGTGTAATTTGCACGCATTTGTTTTTGGCGCTTAATTAGTTTCGTATCTATTATTTTTTGTTTAGTTAACCAAGGTTTTCTGGTATTTTGTGGAGGTGGTGTGGTGGCCTCGCGGATTAACTCTTTGTCAATGGCCTCGTAGACTTCATCTGGAAGCGCTTCCCAGTGGTAGAGTTTGGCTTTGGGCATATAGGTCACTGTGTTCACTACCTTAGAAGTAAGTTGGATATGAGCTAGTGGGCCTGGTGTGTTGATCTCCTTTGGAATCGATTTAGATCCAAATCATTTAGTGTTGAGATAGTTGAGGATGTATCGTCACTCATTTCTGCATCAATCATCGAAAGAATTTCATCTTCCAAAACATGGGCTGTAGAAATAATTGTTTCTTCGGGACACCAAGCTATTGGAATAGGATCTATGATCATCAGGGGAATGATGGGCATCTTGATGTCAGTAAAAGACGGTAGTATAGGTGTGTTTTCTTCGATGGTCAACACAATCCACTGTGGCCAATGTGTGACCAATTGATGATATCAATTGAGCGTGTACAATGTCTTTTTGACATGATTGGAACACTATCGGATGCATCATATGTGGTGGATGACCAATCATCAAAAACCATGGCTGGCTTCACGTGGCCTATGGAGTCTATAGTGACACGCTTTTCATTATTGCCAAAGGTTATCTTACTACACTTCCAATCTTGGATAACACCTGCCATTTGTAGCCAGGATGTACCAATAAGGAGTGTGTATGTATGTGCATCTTTTGCTAGGTCTAGGATAACACAATCAATGGTAAATTTGACGCCTGTTATACGGATCATGGGAATATTCAATAAATGCCCAACAGGGTCTGTGACTTTCTGATCTGCCATGCGTAACTTGTACCGTGGTAGCTCCAACTTGGTGAAACCCCATGACTTTGCTAGTGACAAAGCCATTATGTTTACACCTGATCCACTATCGAGGATAGCGGATACCGCAGGATAGTATTTGTAGAGCATAGGGAGGGTGATGCTATTCCCTTTAGCAACACCGATATTCATCAGATTCATAGGAATATGAGGTATATCTGAAATCTCATCAAGTTTTTGTTGTTCATCCTGTACATGAGTGTAGTGGGTTTCTTTCCTAGCTAGCATCAAGGAGATGAAGTTAGTTGTCATGTGTAGGTTCGTTCCCATGAGAGCGATAGCATATCTCAAAATTCAACATGAATGGAAGATCCACATCTAATTCTAACATCCATTAACACTACAGTCCACAATGAAGATAGCTTACTCTTTCTCTCTCTCCCTTTCTCTCTCACAAAAAGCATAAGAACATGCAATCCCAATAATATTCAGATCCAACAATTAACAAATTGTATTGAAATGAGGATATGAATATGTGTAGCAAACTCGAGTTTGCCCCTATTTATAGTAGAGAGGAGGACCCTAGCCTCCAAATCCTGTTGGTCCATTTCTACCTCCCTAGCTATTCAAACTTAAAAAAGAGTGGAAACCATTCAAAATTGGAGGGAACCAATTTAAATTTGAATTTGAATCAATTTTGGTGGGAGTCCCAACTTTATTCACTAACTTGACATTTAGGCCCTGCAACATTAAAAGTCTCACAAAAATGCCTAAAGTCCTTTTATTGACTTTCTAATTATCAAATCTCTATGTGATCATCGGGTTGGACTTACACACGCAGGGTGTCGAATCCCTCTCACTTATTAACTAGGGTTAGGGTTGCCTCGAGATCCACAAACCCTCCAACAATATCCCCCACCAAAACAAGTGCTAGTCCCATGACAGCTTGCGAGATTATTCACTTCGGGCTCTGGTTCTGCTCGCGTCATACCTTGATGAGATGGTACTACACCTTCTCCATTGAAGTTGTGTTTGTGAAAAAAAAAACACTTATTGGCTTCGACAATCCAATTGGAAGTTGTCCAGGACAGAAACCTTGATTCCCAAGTACCACTGAGCATGGCTGTACGATAATATAGTCTGGCAATCAGCAGCTGGTCTTAGACTTTATCTGACGCCATGGGAAGATTTGGATTGAATGCCAAAGGAGGTAGGCAATCATCTCATCAGTTTCGGGTACATAGACTCGATAATATGATGTATGTAACTCGAATCCTACCAGAAAACCTTGTTCTGTCTTTTCATCGAGTTTCTTTCTCAGCTTATCTGGTATGTGCATATACACTGAGCATCCAAATGTCCGAACATGTGCAAGATTTGGCTTTGACTTCCACCATATCTCATGAGGAGTTTCATCCGGATTTCAGAATACGATTCCGAAGATAATTTGGTGTAGCCACTGCTTCTGCCCACAACTGTTTTGGTGCCTTCGCATGATCCATCATACACCTTGCAGCTTCCATAAGTGTATGATTCCTTCGTTCAGCTATTCCATTGTGTTGAGGTGTGTATGATACAGTCTTTGTATGCATAATACCTTGATCAGTACAGTAAGCTTTGAATTCGTTGGACATGTACTCACCTCCACGATCTGCGCGAATCTGCTTCAACTTATTGCATGTCTGCTTCTCAGCCCAATCTGTATACTCAACGAATTTCTCGAAAGCTTCAGATTTTGTACGTATAAAGTATACCACAGCGAACTTGCAGAAGTCATCAATAAACATTATGAAGTACTTTGCATCACCCAACGACAATACTCCAAATGGTCCACAAATATCTGAATGCACAATTTCAAGTACCTTAGTTGCTTTATAAACATCCTTACCGAAAGGTGTTCTAGTCATCTTGCCTTTAAGACAGGATTCGCAGATAGTTCGAATATCTCTACTTTTGATTTTGACTCCTTCAATTCTCTGGCTTTTGTTGGCTTGGTACAAGGTTTTCATGTTCATGTGAATTTTGGGCCCCATCGGATGATTCTTGTTGCATCTGTGCACTGAAATAAACTCTTATGGCCGCCACACACTTGAGAATGCTATGGCATCTCTCTCGTTGGCCGCACGCTGGCTGTTGCAGACTCGTCCTCCATCTTTCTCTTTTATTGTTTTCTACTATGGAGAGTTGGATTGGAGTACAAACCCGCACCTTCTTAGTCTGATCCTAATCCTCATGCCTTCTACTTCCATGGCCATCTGCGTCCAGATTCATGTGCCTAGGATGCCTTCCTACAGCTCGTTACAGATCCGAATAAGCTTATGTATGAAGAGATATTCAAGTTTTGTATGCCTGAAACCCTGACTCATAGAAACCTTCATAGCAAGAGAAGTAAATTGCTCTCTGATGATAGCATGGTTGTCCATGGCCTCTTAGCATCCACTTTTCAACACTAGGGCACCCAATTACATGTATTTATGGCTCCAACAAAGTCTTCCCACTGAGCAAGATTCAACATTTTTCCTGTAAAAACCCTTGCTCATGAATGTGGCTACCTCAGAGATCTAGAAACTATGCCTTCACCTTGTCATAGTTGAGCTTGGGATCTTGCAAGCTGGATTGCAGTGGTTGGGCGACCTGTGCTATGGATTTATAGCACCAAATTCTACTCTCTATGGAGAAAGATCCGAGCTTTTCACTCTCTAAACCCCACCTGTCAGAACTAGCAACTTTCATGCAATTTTGAAACTGTTGTTTGACCAAACACTAAGGTTCTAATTGTTGTAACCACCCTAACTATTCAGCAATCTTTATTAGCTCCTTCTAGCAACAAACTGCTCATCAATTCATTTAAAATTCACTCTGTTAATCAAATCACAATCTTGTGCCCAAGAATGGTTCACAGTAATGGTGCAGTGTGTGCAATGATCTTACTTTGCTAGTTACAGATTAAATAACTATCTCTATCTTTTGAATGGCTTCCACTCTCTCTAAGATCTCTGATCCTAGGGGGCTATGATCTAGGCTGTTTGCTAGTAAGCACATCTCACAGACATATCGTATGTTGGTGGAGTCAACATTAAGATTTAAGTCTTTGACCATAGAATTATGATGCATATACAAGATTGATCTCATGTCTAGATATCCTAGTCTTTGATGCCATAATTGGGCATTTGAAGCACTCATATTTGTGGAAAGGAATATTCGTGACCCAAAACATACAAATTACCTTCTTTGTTTGCAAAGAAGATTTCTTTGTCGTGCTTGTCCAGAATGGTACATTGCCTCGAATCGAATGAAGCTTTGCAGTCCTAATCAGTAAACTTGCTGACTGACACTAAATTCTTGGTCAGTTTGGGTACATATAGAACATCCTTGAGCAAGGTCAGCTTACCATTTGGAAGATAGAGACGTATAGATCCTTTGCCTCCAATCTCCAGTGCACTTGAGTCACCAAAGTAGACATACTTCGAATCTGTTGGTATGAGTTCTTCGAATAAGGACTTACATGTTGTCATGTGTTGAGAAACACCATAATCGAGATACCAATCCATTGCATCTCTAATATATAATTCTTGTATCATTAGCAGAGTTGGTTCTTCTTGAGAGGTTCCAACATAATCAGAGTTCATCCTACTGCATCTTCTTCTTGGCTTCGTTATGCTTGAGAACTCGACAATCCTTGATGTCGTGGTTGGTTCTCTTGTAGGACTTGTAGAAGAGTCTAGTCTTAGGTTGTTGATGTTGTCGATTGTGTCGTTGTGATTGCTGGTCTGAATCAGTTTGCTCAGCTTTTGTCTTCTTGTTCTTCGAAGATTTCTTCTTTGGGAGATGTTGCTTATTCGAATAGAGAGCGATTGTCTTCATATTTGATGTTTCTCATTTTGCAATTAAGAAACTTTTTCTAATAATATAGATCATTCTCTATTATTGATGATTATTTGAAGACCTCCATGAAGATGTCTTAAGCAGCCTTTTCAGCTATAGATCATGCCACCAAGATGACGCTTTGCCATAGAGAAATCGGACCACATTTTCAATATTTTTCTCTTTAAGACTATCATGGAGATTACAATAGTCATTCTACTTGATGAGCCAATCATTCACAACCTTAGGTTTCTTGTTACATTTCTCTCTCAAATACAGTTCAAGCTCAAATCCCAAATTGGAGAAGCCATACTCTTGATTAGTGCAAGCCATACTTTCATTTGTTGATCTTGCAAATTGTTTCAATTATTCATCTCATTGAGTGTTGCACTCAATTGCTAGCAATGTCAAACAATCAGATATGCAACATAAAGCATTCACCAAGTAAGGAGGTGAAAGAAAAACGCTCACTATCACTCTATTACACTGAATCATACTGATTGTAAAATGTACAAATAAACCCTAAACCCTGATAGAGAGAGAACACCTAGAAGTAGACTACTAGACTAGCCTACGGCTAGTTACAACTGGTAATAGCTATCAGTAATAAAGTACATCGTGAACAGTAACTAAGAAGGATAACAATGAAGTTTATCATTGATTTCTAACACTCTCTCTCAATGATAAAATTACATTTTTCTATTCCTAAGAGACTATGAAGCTTCTCAAATTTACATTTACCTAAATACTTAGTAAAAATATCAGCCACTTAATCTTTAGATTTACAAAAAACTAGACCAATGGCGGCATCAATTATTTTCTCTCAAACAAAGTGATGATGTATCTCGATGTGTTTTGTTTGAGCATGTAGAATTGGGTTTTTGGCAAGATGAATACAACTTTTGTTGTCGCAATATACAGTTGTAGCATCCACCTGTGATTGACCCAAATCAATCAGTAGTCTTCGCAGCCATATTACCACTTGTGTAGCATTGCTAAGTGCACGATACTCAACTTATGTCGACGATAAGTCTACTATAGGTTGTTTCTTGCTGCTCCAAGAAATAGCAGCTGTACCATAGCTAAATGTATGACCGCTGGTAGATTGTCTATCATCAATATCTCTTGCCCAATCAGCATCTGTATAACCTACCAACATTAGGGCTTCAGACTGATCATACTTCAAGCCAAAATTTAATGTGCCTTCAACATATCTCATAATACATTTAGCAGCTTTCCAATGAGTCTGACAAGGTTCTTGCATAAATTGACTTACCACACCAACAACATAAGCAATATCAGGACGTGTGTGTGTCAAATAGATTAAACTGCCCACTAACTGCCTATATAAGTATGCATCAACTTTCTCGGCTTCATCAAATGCAAAAAGTTTGGTATTGGCCTCCATTGGAGTACTTAGTGACTTGCAATCCTACATATTGAACTTATACAATAGATCTCGTGCATACTTGCTTTGCGTAAGAATAACACTGCCTTCCTTTTGCCAAACTTCAATACCAAGACAATAATGCATCAGCCCTAAATCACTCATGTCAAAGGTATTGGAAAGGTATGATTTGATTTCATCAATTAAGCCCATACTACTTCCTGTAGTAATCAAATCATCGACATAGAGGACAACGAATGCTATATCTGAGTTTTGCCTAGGAATGTAAAGATTAGGATCAGCATCACTCTTTACCATTCCCCTTCACTTGAAGTGTTCATCAATGCAAGAGTACCTCGCTTGTGGCGCTTGCTTCAATCCATATATGGCTTTTGAGTTTACAAAGCAAATTATCTCTCCCTGGCTCAACAAAGCCTTGAGGTTGCTCTAGATATCTCTCTTCATCTAACACTCCATTGAGAAAAGCAGATTTGACGTCCATTTGTTGGATTTTCCAACCATAGAACGAATAGTTACCATTTTGGCTACGAGTGCGAAGGTCTCCTCAAAGTCTATACCTTCCTGCTACTCAAAACCTCTTGCAACTAGTCGTGTCTTGTACTTGTTGAGTTGCCCATCCGCTCCATACTTCGTCTTGTAGATCCACTTACATGTGATAGGCATCTTACCATTAGGTAGCTCAACCAAGTCCCACATTTTGTTCTTCGATATAGCCTCCATCTATTTCCATAGTTGCACGCCACTCCTTGTGTTCTTTTGCTTTGTTGAAAGTCTTAGGTTCTTGAGCCGTTAACATGGATCCCATTAGGGCTAGATTCATCTCTAGTCGAGCTGGAGGTTTTCAATTTCCGCTTGATCTCCTAAGCTCTCCCTGCTCACTTGATTCGGGAGTATCTCCCTTATTAGCATCACCTATTACTGACAAGTACCACTTAGGCTTTCTCCTAGGAGTCTCATTATTAACCGTCTTTTTCTATTGGCTCTTCCATATCGACATCAACTTCTTTCTTCACCTATACTTTGGCTTTATCATCACATGAATCAATTGTCAATTTTATTTGGTCGTTTTGACCCATCTCATCAAAAGTAGCATCTCTGGAAATCACGATCTTTTGTGCATCTGTGTCATACATCCTGTTGCCTTGGCTTTTTCATCATATCCAAGGAAAATACACTTAACAGCTTTTGCATCCAGTTTCTTTTGTTTTTCATCAGGCACATGAGCATAAGCATCACAACCAAATACTCGTAAATGAGAAACATTAGGTTCCTTTCCAGTAAAAGCTTTGTAAGGTGTCTTACCCTCCACGGACTTCATAGGACACCAGTTCAAGATATGAGTAGTTATGTTCCATGCTTCTGCCCAAAAAGTATTTGGCAAACCCTTGCTCTTAAGCATTGCCCTAGCCATCTCCACAATGGATCTATTTTTCCATTTTGCAACTCCATTCTATTGTGGTGAAAAGGGTGTAGTAGTTTGCCTCTTGATCCCCTGATCCTTGCAAAAATCTATAAACTTTGTTGAAAAATACTCACCGCCACCATCTGATCTAAGAGTCTTAATATAACAACCTATTTTTTTTTTCAACTAGAGCCTTGAGCTCTCTAAACTTGGCAAAAGCATCAGATTTCTTGCTTATGAAATAAATTCAGATATGTCTATTGTAGTCATCAACGAATGTGATGAAATACTAACAACCACTATAAAGGACCTAGTTTGTATTGGTCCACACAGATCACTATGAACAAGATCAAGAATGTCATTGGCTCTTCTTGCTCCACCTTTGGGAAATCTCTCTCTACGTTGTTTTCCCAAAATACAACCCTCACAAATTTCTCCTTCAAAAGAGATATCAGGCAATCCAAAAACTAGATTACCTCTTTTAAGGATTTGCAAGCTTTGAGCACTAATATGACCAAACCTTTGATGCCAAAGGTCACTTCAACTATCAACAATGCTTACCCTAGCTTGAGTAAAAGATCTCGCATTCAATTTGTAGAGTCGATTCCCTTTGAGTCTAGCTCCTGTAGCAATTACTTTGTAGTGATTCTTGATGTCCTTGACGAGACATTTGTCACTGTCAAACTCAACCTTGAGTTGTTGATTAGCCATCGTCCCAATATATAGTAGATTGTTAGCTAAGCCAGGTATAGATTGCACATTGCTTATCTGCTTTATCTTCCCACTGGCTAACTTCACTAGTACCACTCCAACTCCTTAAACAGATAACAATTGCCATCGGTTTGTCCGACTTCATCAAGTTCTGAAAACCACTCTTTTCTTGAAATCATGTGTTTGGACGCACCACTATCAATGTACCAGGTATCCTTGACTTCATCACTTGTCATTAATGCTGTAATGAACAAGTTTGAACTCTCACATGTATCATCTTCATATTGATCATCATCATATTGATGTTGATCAGCATATTTGTCTTCATAATAATAGTCATCAAATTGATGTTGATCAGCATAATTGCCTACTTGCCATTTGCCTTTTATTTGTTCTATCTCCTTCTGTTTCTTGAAGCATTCACGCTCCTAGTGGCCAGGTTTGTTGCAGTACCTACAATTTCCAGGTTTATTTTACCTGGAATAGTTGCATCCTTGACCTCGGCCTTGATTCCAATTGTCTCAATTTGGGCCATCATTAAACTATTCTTGAAATTGTTGGAACGATCCACGATTTGAGTTTCCACCTCTTGATTGGTGTCTTCCACGACAAAATCTGCCACCATGTCCTCTAACTGCAAGAGCTTGATCAAATCCCCTGTTGCGATGACTCAAGTTCTCTTTTCGTTGTTCTTCCTGCAAAAGCAATCCACCTAACTCTTCATAGGTTGGAAGATTTTCCCGTGTAGCTATACTTGTGACAAACATCTGATGTGACTCAATCAAACTATTCAATGTTAATTGCACGATCTCACGATCTTGAACTCGCTCTCCAACTGCTACTAATTGGTCACAAACCTCTTTGATCTTTAGTAGGTGATCAGCAATAGTTGCACCATCATCCATCCGCAATGTGTGCAGCTTCATCTTCAGGAATAGCACTCGAGATGTGTTTGTGGTCTCAAAGAATGTCTTCAACATATCCCATGTTTTCTTTTGGTCCTTCTGAATCTGAAATGTAGGGAATAATTGCATCCCTAACTGATAAATTGATGACATTTTGTGCTTTCCATTTTCTCCTGTCAAATGTCATATGATCTTCTTCGATCACTATCGGACTGGAGCGCGGATGTACAACTGCTCGGGTTTCCCTTCAACTAGTGCGCTTGGATCCGATATTGGTACGGATATGAAAATAGAGAGAATATGAGAAAATATTCTAGATTTCTCACTTCGGCTTGACGACTACACGTCCTCCTCTTTGCAAAGATTTCGAAGAGAGTGATCATTCAAACAAACAAAGATCAATAATGTGAAAAGTATGAAGCCTCAAAACTCTGAATGGCAGTACTAGACACTATCTGGTGTGATTTGCAGTACTTCAAACAAACAGATGAGAGATTTCTTGGCACAACTCTTTGACAAATGGCACTTTTCACAAAGATTAATAAAAAAAATATTGTAAAACTTTTCTTCCCACTCAACATATTTTCAATCTGTCTGATGATGCCCTGGCCTTTCCGATGCCTCCGGGATTGTGTCTTTGTTCCCCACTAATAACTGTGAGCTCCAAAACATGCAAAATACATCAAGAAGGATTTCGTCCAGCCGTTTTTGTCTCTCCAAGGTTTCACCTCCTATGAAGGACTTTCTCACTTCATTCCGAAGCCTGTGACAAGTTGTATCCACTGATCAAGCACGCAGGTCTATCGTAGCTCTGATACCATGTCAAACAATCAAATATGCAACATAAAACATTCACCATAAGCATTCACCAAGTAAGGAGGCGGAAGCAAAATGCTCACTATCACTCTATCACACTGTATCATACTGAATATAAAATGTACAAATAAACTCTAAACTCTGATAGAGAGAGAAAACCTAGAAGTAGACTACTAGACTAGCCTACGGCTAGTTACAGCTGGTAATAGCTGTTAGTAATAAAGTACATCGTGAACAGTAACGAAGAAGGGTAACAATGAAGTTTATCATTGATTTCTAACAAGCAAATCTAGAGATATGTAGGCATATTCGCCATAGACATAACACTTGTACTTGTTGTTTCGTCTATCGTTAAATGCAGCAAATTGTCTAATTGAGTTGACATATATGTCCATCTCTTTAACTATTAGTGAAAAGATAGCTATAACTTCCATTTTGATCAAATTCCTTTGACTCATTAAGGTCATTTCTCTATCTTAAGCCAATCTAAAAAACACTCAATAATATTGGAAAACAAACTCAATACATTTTGAAACATCACTTATTTTCAAAATATTGATTATTTTTTTGTTAATGATTGAATTGATGAAAATCAAATATTTTATCAGTTTCATTATCAATCATCCTAAATCAATATTGAGACAAGCATGCATAACATGCTAACATTGATAAGTAACCACAAGCTAATTGACTTTTTACGTAAATTATTCATTCAGAATCATAAACTACAACTTATAAAAATTACTTATGCATCAATACTATTCAAAACTATTGTCTCAATCACTCCAAGTAATACAAAACTAGCTCATTCATATTCACTTAGTCTCATACAAAGCCTACAATATGACTCTATGTATATGGAGTTACAAGATTCCTATTCATGGAGTGAATGAAAATAGGATAAACTACTTTCTTGGAGGTTGATTTCACTACCAAAAAGCAGTAAACTCCTACCAAAAGCTGATAAAAAGCAATTACCATATCTCCACCTTTTGATCAATGCAAGCTCTAGCTCTGATACCATTATAAGGAATAACACATATACATCTTTGCTTACAAAGCATGAAAATGAAAAACAATGCACACAAACCAGCCAACCAAATAGAAGCTAAAGATCAGACCATAAAAGCTTCAACCCTGAGCCATGGTGTGTGAATGTTGATGATGAGAGAAAATTGATAGCCAAAAATTAAAAGCTCAATATGGAGGAGGGCGAGTCCTATATAGGCCTTGGAGTGCTTGTGCATGTGTCCATGCAACCCCACTACATACCAAACATAAGTTACTATTGATATCGCTCATCATGTATATAACAATGAAACACCATGTACTACTCCACATGTCACAATAGGAGTGCCTAAAAACTCTCAAGGTTATTAATTACAAAATCTGGTCTTGAATGAAATTTTGAGATGAAACTAATAATCTCAACAATTGGGGGCCTAATGCTCATGTTTAGAATCATTCAAAATCCTTGTAACTAGACATGGATGTAACAAATAGTTTCACAAAGCCTACACTGGCTGTTTTATTGTATTGAAGAAAGAAATCTCACTACAAATCATAGTCTTTTCTTGCATGAGACATACGTGTGTCAAACATAGAAATAAACACTTGTTAATAACGTAGGGCCCAATTGTAGGGCATATAGAACTCATGCTTAACAAAATGTTGATGATTTTTTTGTGAAGCTTTTGTTTGTTCTTGTTAATATGGAGAATGGAAAAATAAAGAGTTTCACATTGCGGTTCTCCTTATTTAGAAACGTTTTTATGTGTAATTTAGAGGCTTTTAAATCACCCCCTCTTTTTTCTTTTGTCTTTTCATGTTTTCAGATGCAAAGTAGATTTTAGAATAAAGTCACAACTATTCATGCACGAGTTGATGACTTGCAATAGAAGTAAGGTTGAAACCAGTTGACAAAATTTGTATTGATACCCAATCTGTATTGAGATTAAAAAATAACTTACTTTTGTGGAATAAAATGGTCTATCAAACTAGGGCATATTCCAATATGGGATTTTGATCACTAGTTTAAAGAATAGTGATACCAGCTCCACACTAGTGTAGACAAATCTTGCACGTGTGTGGTGAGTTGGACTTGATCTTCTTCCTCATAGAAAATTATTGAAATTTGAAGGCATAACCCAACTCACTACTAATTGGAGGCATTACTCTATAATTTTAGACTTTGTTGTATTGTAAGTTCCTTGATCAAGATGGGTAGTTGCCACATATCTAAAAGTTTGATCTTTCCCTCTTTTAAATTACATTTGAGTTATCATCATGTGGCACATAAAGTGAAAAAAATCCTTTTTCCAATAAGCCAAGCCCTCCACACTTTCAATGTGCCAATTAAAACACACTTTTTCAACCTTGACCAAACAAACGTGAAGGCCGCTGGGAGGAAATTCAACCTAAAAGGCTATGACAATATCGAATGATAAGTCACATTATTTTAGATCTAGATATATACAAGGATTGCTATACATACAATACAAGGATTGTTACCGTTCTAGTTACAAGAAGAAACGTCATGTTTTCAATGATAAAAGATGGAAAGTCACATTATTTTAGGTTGAGATACAAACAAGGATTGCTACCATTCCAATTACCAAGCATTAAAACAAGAATAAACTTCATGTTTTCATGGATAAAAGATTGGAAAATCAAACCCTCAATTACCAAGCATTAAAACAAGAATAAACTTCATGTTTTCATTGATAAAAGATTGGAAAACCAAACCCTCGTACAAATTGGAGTCTCCACCTTGGAGCCTGGAGACTTCCATGAAGAATGTCCACACCCATCGCCTTTCACTAAAATACGCACAAGCAACACAGGCCTTGTGCACATCCAATGGCCCATAGCAGGTGAGAGAGTGTCACATGCGCACCTGGCATTTATTGCCTATGCGTTTTTCATCCTCACGGGAGTCCTTGATACTTATTAGGGAGTAGAGTAGGAGTGTAGCTATCAGCATTGAATCATGGATGTTATAGTTAATGAATGATCATTGATCAATGAGGCCATTCTAGTAAATGATTCATTATTACATGCATAGAGAGAGGCCCATATTTATGTATGAGTCAAGACTCCAGTGAAGTCCTTTTAAGCTTTTACTACCTGACGCCTATTAACCGTCGACCCTCCACAAGGCGGCCGCGTCGGCGTCCGTGTCGCCGTCGATCCTGCCAAACCTCCATCCGCACCTGCCATCCACGGATGCGAAGCGTCCCCGAGCCAGGTCCGACCTGACCTCAGAGCCGGATCCCGTCAGGTGAATCTGGTCTGGTTCCCCCCGGACCTGAGCCCGACTCGAGCGGGAAACCGAGCAGGCCTATCAGGCTTGGGCGGCGCACACGTCCGGCAAAAACAGGGTCACGCCAGACATAACTGGGCAGAACCACCAAATGTAAGTGTCCATGTGGCCGGGTGGCGGTGGTGGATCTCACGCGGAGGCGCCGACGGTGTTTTCACATGGGCTATGGGCCATGCACCACCGCCACTCCATTGCGGACGCCAAACAGAGAGTACACTGCAGTTAATAGAAAAGCTTCCTTTTTTAGTCGACTGATCTCTCTGTTTTTTCTCCCTTTTCTCGGTTTCTCTTTTCGCAAATCGCGATCTCTCGTGTTTTGACTGATCATCCTCCGCTGAGATCGCCATTTCCACCTAATTTTTGTACATTTTCTGTCATCTGCTCATTGATCCCCTCGCTGCTTGTCACGATCCACCGCCTGCCACACAATTTTCTGCCATACTTTTTCACCCTCTTTTGCCACCATATATGCTCACAAGCAGAAAACTGCAAAACCCACATGCCAAACAGACATAAAATCAACATCCACAGAGCGGCTGATCACCGATCCCTTTCCCTCTGATCACTTTTTAAGATTAGCATTGATCCGAGATTGAATCTTAAGATTTTTTCTACGCAGATATCTAGTGCATAGACATAGGTGAAGCAATTCTGAGGTTCTGTTCCGAGTTTTGGTTGATTCGAACTTCCTAGTGCAGGGTAGGAAACAGGCAGGCTCATTTCTAAGGCTGCTGAGAGGCTTTCATTTCGCATTTTCACTATTACTGAGGTTATCCAGCAATCTGGATGCATATAGCTTCCTGCTGTTTGTTTGGATGTCTTGTACAACCTCCTTTTGGCGACTGCTGGTTCTTAGACGCATACTTCATTATCGGAACGATATCTGTAAGTTTTGTTTTGCTCGTAGTACTGTTCTAATATATGTTCTTTGAAACACGCGACTTTTTTTATAGAAGTGATCCCCATGATAGGAGGTAATGAATCTGTCTTCTGAGAGATCTGCTTTTACCTTGTATGGTGGTTCTCATACTCATGCAATTTTGGTCCACATGCGTTGTCTGCTGCTATCATGGGCTTGTTGGCTGCTATCATGGGTGTTCTGACTCTGTTGCTTGGTGTGGTTGTTTTCCAGTTACTCAAAAGATCTTTTAGCAATAAAGGGCTGCAGAAGAAGTCCTTTCTTCAAGAAAGCAATCCCTTTTTTCTGTTAAACGTTGTCTTTAGCTCGCGATGCCTGGTCCTCAGACCGTCCCTAGACTAACGAACCCAGTGATGAAGACGCAGCTGAAAGGTAGAGGATTCAGTATACCTCCCAAGCTCCACTGGGGGGCAGATGATTCTGACGACGATTGGGATTGCATGAAGATTCAAGGTGGGCCGAGAAAGGTGAGAGTGATCTGCACCGATCCAGATGCAACAGAGTCGTCTAGCGACGAGGAAGGAGCCTTCAGAGTTAGCCAGTTACTGAAGGCAACTCCCCGGAGGCTTGTCCGTGAGATTGATCTTTCAGCAAATCACCCCTTGCCAATATCTGACAGCGAAGATGAAACTTCAGAAGTTCCTTCCTATTTTACTACATTTGAATCTCAAGCCTTGCAGAACGATCTTGAGCATCATGAACTGGTTGCTGCTGATGCCAGGCTCACTAAAAAGACATGCAGTGGAAAAAAGCAAAGTGAAAAAACACCAGCAGCACGACATCTTTCCAGAGCTGTGCATAAAGGATATGGTTCATCAAAAAGAAATTATCCTTTGAAGCAAAAGCTAGCTGAAAAGAGGGGCAATAGGTTCCGAGGCGTGAGGCAGAGGCCATGGGGAAAGTGGGCGGCCGAGATTCGTGATCCAGTTAAAGGAGCAAGACTATGGCTTGGCACTTATGACACTGCAGAACAAGCTGCAAAGGCTTATGATGAAGCAGCCAGAAAGATCAGAGGCCCGCTTGCGCAAACTAACTTTTGTGGAGTTGCTGCCAATGAAGATTTATCTGCGGCTAGTCCTGTCTCTCCCTACAGTCCTGAAACGCCCGTGAACCTCAGAGAAAGCAATCAGTTTGTCTGCACAACAAATTGCCAGTTTGATTCTGAAGGATGGGCTGCAGATTCTTCGGATATTGGAGGAAAGCCACTTGTTGCAGCATTGGAAGATCCCTTCACACTAAAAACTGATGTCCTGTCTTCCAATCTGGAAAAAAATGGTGTCCTTCATACTTTTTCAGCTCAGAAAGATACACAGTCTACTTGCGTACATAGTGTTAATAGGAACTCTCTCACTTGCAGCCAAGACTTCTCTGAATGTTCTTCCTTTTCTGAATGTTCTTCTACTGATTGCCTTTCTGTGGAAACTACTCTGGAAATTGTTCCTTCTGGTAGCCATGTTATTCACGTTGGGCCTGTTTTGGAACTGGACCATGAATCCTCAGTTATGGAATCCACGGCTCTAGCGCCGAGCTGCCCATCTTCCATTCATGTGGATTCTTGCTTCTCTGATCTGGGTAATGGAAGTCAATCTCCTGCATCTGTTCTGGTCAAGTCTCTCCCATTGCAGATGCAATGCCCTGACTCCCCTGAGGATTTGCCTTCCGCCTGGGATCCCACTTCTGTTTCAGCTTTTGCCGAGGAAGATTCAGCATTAATTGACTACCTCTACTGCAATGAAGAAAAGATCGCTTCCATAAACATCATTGAAGGGGAAAACATAGATTTTCCGTTACTGCTGGACTCACAACCCATGGCCTTAAGTTTTGAAGTTCCTGGCAAAGATAGAGCTGTAGACCTTGCACAGGATCAGCTTTTTGTTAAGGAGCTTGATTTACTTTTCGATGTGGATACTTATGGGCATGTTGCTGGAGTGGATTTTGATCTGGTAGGAGCAAATGCTTTTGGTGATGCAGATGAGCTGGGTGACATCGATTTGCTTGACTCTGAGCTTCCCTGGTTTCACCAAATTGACCTGCTAAGATCAGAACCGAGCAGCTGTGCTTGAAGCTTTTGATGGAGATTTAACAATTTACATTTTCAAGCAATTTAGAACTGTTGAGAATGTTACTAAGCAGAATCTTTGGTAGCTGGCAAAACTTGTCATACTACCTGTCATAATTTTACAGCCTTTGAGCTATCATTTGATAGCTTCAGCTGGAGTTTTGCATAGTACTCTGTATAACGTATACCATGATAAGATAGGGATTTTGAGTAGCAAGTAAACAATTTTGCTCTGCGGATTTGATCTTTAGGTTTGCCCTGTTTGTAGTTCTGGGCAAGCAAGAGCTATAATGGCTCTGAGATTAGCTTACAAGTCTTAATATGCATATTCAAATTTGTCAACCCTTGATTGCCTATGTTTGTTGAATATGTTAGTCTTGGAAATGCCTTCATTCACATCAGAAGACTCTTGGAGTTTATGTGCAATGTTCTTTTGTATGGATGGCACAAATGAAACAATGCTGGCTAAGGTTTATATTGCAGATGGGATGGCCTTTATTTTACAAGCTACTCACTCAGTCTTTAACCAAATCTGGAAGCAATAGCTACAGCCTATTAGTAGCTTTGCTTAAGCCTTAATTTGCTTCAACATATCATTTGACAGATACTTGGAAGGCTATGTTTTTGAATTGGTCAAAGCATTCATGAGTTATATTACATTCAAAGAGAGTAAGTCAGTCAAATTTGAAGAAACTTTTAAAATGTTATCACTATTAAGCTTTCAAGCCAAACCCAAATTGCTGAACTGAAGGGGAAAAGTCTAAATATTTAAGTGGCAGGGTTGGCCATAAAGTCATTAATGACTCTCCATGAGGGGTTGAGCTGCTTGCACAAGCTCATTACAAAAGCCCCTTGCAAGCCCCAATGAGGGGGTACTTAAAAGCTTGTCATCTTTTTTTATTTTATCATGGCCTTTATGTAACAGAAGTAGGAGCAGTTTCCGAATCGTCAGAAATATGTTAAAAAAACAACATAGGTAGACTAAAAATCTACACTTTTTATTGTGTAGTTGACAATCATCTACAGAAGTAGGAGCAGTTTCCGAATTGTCAGAGATATGTTAAAAAAACAACATAGGTAGACTAAAAATCTACACTTTTTATTGTGTAGTTGACAATCATCTACAGACTTGAATTTATCATGCTTTATTTCATGTTTAGTGAACTTGAAGATGACCACACCAAAAAGGGTGAAGAAATCCATTGGTAATTAAATGCAAGCACACCCATGTTCACATTTCACATAGGGTTAGTTGTAGGTGTGCCAAATCCCTTGGCACAACTTAAGGTGGCCTTTAGCTCCACTCCTAATGAGCATCTAAGTTAATATGTTTATACAAAGTTGTAAACCAAACAATTACAACTTTAATTGTACAAATATAGATTGGGCATCAAATGTTAGTGAAAAGCCTAAACACGGGGCACATGGCGCATGCACATGAATTGGTCACGCTTCTATTTGGCATTATTAGCAAATCCTTATTGAGCTCCACACACAATGTACATGTTTTTTTGTATTATTAACCACTGGGATCATAGAGCATCAAACTTGGGTGGGGCAACCCAATAAAATGTTATTTTGACTATTGATCTAGTGAGTTGATGCCTTGCCTATTGATTTGAGTCAATGACTTGCCATGTTAAGTACAAAGACTTGCCATGTTGAGTACAAGAGTTGATTCATAGTAGAAAGAATGCACCACATTTCAATGCAAGCTTTGGATTGTGGCACTTAGCAAGACTAATGTTTAAATGAAGTACATCTCCATGTTCTTGTTTTGAGATTTGCATAACTAGTTGATTGTTTTTTACCATATCTTATTTGGATGTCAAGGCCACCACTTGTAGATATCATTTATGAGGTACTTACCAGCCCAAAAACTGAGGCTATCCATTAGCTTAAGTTTAGGAAGTCAAGGCCATGTAATTGCCAAATTTGTGAAGTAATCTTGGGTATCTCAAGAGTTGATGACGTAGATCATGGAGCCATGACTTTAGGATAGGTTGGGTAGGAATTATAAAACCCTCATAAGATGAGTTCATCAAGATATATGTTGAATCAAGACAATTCCATATTCATGAGAAAATTTAAGCAATTTACATTGGAATTTCTCTGTACATGTTATGTGGCTTGTAAGCTATTGATTCAAGAATTTCTTTTTACATTACTATTGATCAATTGAATGCTAATACACTTGGTTTCAATTTGGCAAAGTTTGATTGATCCACTTTCATTTTGATAAAAGGATTAAGTGGCACAATCGAGCTCCTTTCCAGTGAAGCTAGTCCTGATCTTAAAGTGCAAATATGAATTGAAAAGATTTGTTGTGTAAACTCAATCACTTAGATTCATTTGTCAAAATGTTTAAGATCTTTTTTTTTTCTTCTTTTTTTTTTTTTTTTTCCAAAATGGTATCAGAGCTTTGATTAAGTGATAACTTTGTAAAATCATGATTTTGCAAATATTAAGTGAAATTGTGTTGAAATTGCATATTGCTTCAATCATAGGTCATCAATAATATAATTTAGATCAATTAGAGTGGAAAGAGGTCGATTTGGATTTGTTTTGTTGTCCATGTAGCTCAAAAATCGAGATGGATGCTTTTCAAAAGATTGATTCTAAATTAGGAAGTTTTTACTTGGAGCCTTATGTGCTTTCTAGATCTTAATGAGATAGATCTATTGATGTAATCATAACCCAATTCGGTTGAGTATCTTTTGTGTTATAGATGGAATGTAGGAGCACCTACTTCATGCCCACTACTTGGAAAATGACAGCAACCGCCACGATTTACCTCAGTGCAACGACTCCACACCATCTTCTTGTACATACATTTGCACAATTGTAAATTGTATATAGATATGACAATTGTAGTCAACAACACAATATGCAATGATCATATCAAGAGCATTAGAGACAGACATAGTAGATGCTTTCATGCATCGATTCTTTCTTTTAGATTCTGTGTGTTCGCCTACGTACTCCATTGCGATCCACGTGCATGCACCGAGGAGATTACTTCCCACCAATCTCCCGACACACCACTCTTAATGACATAATGTCTTTTATGCTATAAGGACCTCCACCTTTAGACTTTAATCTCCTTCAATCAACTCTATTTTATACATCAAATCTCCAATTTTAAGATCTTTCTTGTGCGATATTTGATCACACCAAGCCTTATGTAGTGCCTTTTCCACAACTCACGCATGACCTTGTTTCATCCAATCATCTTTTTGTGAACATCCATAGAGATGGTATTAGAAACTCAATTGGCATCACTGCATTCTTCCCATAAACCAACCAGAAGGGTGTTTAATTGGCACTATGTATGTTGTACGAAATTCCCAAAGTGCCGCATGCAACTTATTCTCCAAATTTGATCTACTAGCTTTAATTGTCTTAGTAAGGATATTGCATAAAATCTTGTTTGAAGTTTTTGCTTAGCCATTTCCCTATGGATAATAAGTTGTATCAAAATGATGAATGACACAAAAACTCTCCTAGTAAAATCTTGATTGTGTAATTGACAAAATGAGTGCCTCGATCGTTTACTAGTTTCAGAGGACAACCAAACTAATGATAATGTGCTCAAAAAATTTGGTTGTGGATTTAGCATCTACTATTTGTACTGCTTTGGTTTCAATCCATTTAGTAAGAAAGCTCACTACCAAAGCAGTCCAAAGCCTCTTGCAAGCCCCAACGAGGGGTAGAGATCCCCAAAGCCTCTTGCAAGCTTAAAACTTTATTTCATATTTACTGAACTTGAAGATGGTCACACCAAAAAGGGTGAAGGATTCCATTGGTAATTAAATGCAAGCACACCCATGTTCACATTACCATAAGGTTATTTGTAGGTGTGCAACCTCCCTTGGCACACAACTTAAGGTGGCCTTTAGCTCCCCTCCCAACAAGCATGTAAGTTAATATGTTTATACAAAGTCGTAAACCACACAATTACAACTTTAATTGTACTATAATTTGATTGGTACAAACATAGATTGGGCATCAATTGTTAGTGAAAAGCCTAAACACGGGGCACATGGCTCATGCACATGAATTGGTCATGCTTCTATTTGGCATTATTAGCGAATCCTTATTGAGCTCCACACACAATACACATGCTTTTTTGTATTAATAATCCCTGGGATCATAGAGCATCAAACTTGGGTGGGGCAACCCAACTAGAGCACAATACAATACAAATGACATAAATGCATTATCACTTGGAGTTAAAAAAAAAAGGATAGGAACATGAAGGTATAAATGGGTGCTTGTTTGCAATTGAAGAACACATTCAGCAAGGCATGCTTAGGCTTTTAGTAAGGCATGTATAAATTGAGAGCATGTCCCATCTAAGGCCAATTGGAGATCCATCAAATTCTTGCACCTACAATAGGCTACAAGTAAAGCTTAATAAATGGCATCTAAGTGGAGTGGACCCCACCTCAACCATTTAAGTGCATTAAATGTCCTATGGTTACACTCCTGCATTGATATGTCTCTTATCATTTTGCAAGACCAACACATTTGTGAATCCAACATTGTACCAATAATCTGGAAATTAGATGACTTTCTAAATGTCGTGCACTCATAGTCAATGTTTGTTGATTTGACTTGTGCAATAGCAAACAAAAACTTCTAGCCTTCATCAACAAAAAATGATGTTGATTTTAAGCAAGACTATCTCCTTGTAATAGAAAATCCTTGAATATTGCTTGTTAATTTGAATCGTACTCCGATTTAAAATGTCATTTTGACTATTGATCTAGTGAGTTGATGCCTTGCCTATTGATTTGAGTCAATGCCTTGCCATGTTGAGTACAACAGTTGATTCATAGTGAGTTCATCAAGATATATTTTGAATCAACAATTCCATATTTACGAGAAAATTTAAGCAATTTACATTCTGAATTGAAAAATTTGTTTTGTAAACTCAATCACTTAGATTCATTTTTCAAAAAGTTTATGATGATTTTTTTTTTTTTCAAAATGGTATCAAAGCTTCAATTAAGTGGTAACTTTGTAAAATCATGATTTTGCAAATATTAAGTGAAATTGTGTTGAAATTGCATCTCTAGCAATTTTGCTTCAATCATAATCAAGAATATAATTTAGATCAATTGTGAAAGTACAGTACATTAGGACTATAAATGAATCTTAGAAAGATCCACAAGAGTGATTGTGTACTTGCTTAACAATCTATCAGAAAACTAGTCATCAAAAGTTGATCTAGATTGGCAATTTGACAAACAATAAGCATTGACAATCAAATCATTGAACATAAACAGAAATCTGAGTTGGCACGTGTGAAGAGTAGCCTGTTGTACAGCAGCCTGTAGACAATGTTTGAAGTACAATAAGTCTTGGTTTCATTTGTATCACAAAAAATCAATGTACATGGAGAGCAAACTTGAGATTGCCACTGAGCTCCAAAAATAATCTATCTTCTCACTATGGGAGCTTGGAATACATAGCAAAAGTGACCTCCTTTGTAAAGTTAGGTGAATTTACAGCATGTAATAAGGAAGTTAACTCATCCTTTTTGCCCTAAAATGAAACCCTAGTCTATTTCCTAGAGCCATGCTTGGTAGGTAGATGGTTCATCTCAAATCAAGGGGTAGGTCCTATAATGTAGGGATCTCTACCAAATAGACACAACCATCACTCTTGACTTGACCTAACCTACATTAGGAGTGGATTGCCATGTGGCATCTTGGCCTTACATGTTGGAAATTAAGCCCACAGTTTTCTCCTTGGTGAATGACTAATTCTATTTTGTGATTCTTCCTGCATGTTTATTGATCATTGATCTAGGGTTAGGTGAAACCAACTTTGGTTCTACGTCTGCTCATCTGATACCTACATGAATCACAAACTTAGACAACCAATTTATTTGAAGAACGTCTACAACGGGCTACCGGCTGATCTCCAGCAAAGGGTAACCAATCCTGTCATAATTTCAAGTTCAGATGTTACGTTCAATTACTTGAAGTCATTGAAAACTTGGCCATCTTCAAGGACTTCCAAGAACTAGCATTTAGAACAAGTCTGTAGAAATACACTAAGTGTCACAACAGTCTGTAGAAATGAACTACGTTTTCAACAGCTTCGGCTTTTTCGCATTTCTCCAAAATGCGACACTTCCATAGTTCAAAAGTTTAAGTGTTTTTAAAGGCATCTTCGGCTTTTTCGCAAAATCTCAAAGAGAGAGAAAATGTCGAAGGTCATCTATTTTCATAAGTTAAACTGTTTCAAGGGCACCTTCGTCTTTTTCGAGGTCACCTTCGTCTTTTTAAGAGCACCTTCGGCTTTTTCGCAAAATCTCGAAGAGAGAGAAAAATGCCGAAGGTCGTCTATTTTGAACGAGGAACGTTTCCAGTCACTTCCCAAAATTTGCGAAGTGAGAGAATTTGTGACATCCTCGTCAGTGTCAATGATGCTAAATTGTTGACCGTATACACTATGTACAGTCGTCACAAAAGCCATATACTTCCAAGTACAACAACTTTTCTAATTAGGTGACAAGCATTCAATGTAATTAATACATGGATGGAATCTATCCGAGCACAGATTAGTGGCTGCTCCGTCTATGAGACACATTGTTTGAGCATCCCAATTACGCCATCATTTTGGTTGTAATTGCTATTCTGTATTGTGCTTCAGTGTAATATAACAGCAACTTGCTTTTATCTGTGTACAACGTAGATCAATGCTTGTTGTGATTGAATGCACTTTCATTGCTATTTGATCGCACTTGTTTACTCACTCTGATCTGAACATGGACATCTACGACTCCTTAGTTTCTAATCAGACGATGGTTGTCTTTGACGCCTGAGGAACTCACGTTATCATACTGCTCTTCCATTTACTTCAGAACTATACTTCACGATTGAATCTGATATAATACCACATACAAACCATCTCTAATCTCTTCGGTGGACTGTACTCTTGTTTCAGAGTATAAATTAATTCTTAAGATCCTGTTGGGCAATTAGAACTCTTAAGGCATGATTACATTTAGCATAAGCTGTCTTTTAGACTTCTTTTGCATTTAGCAACTGACCAGAATGGGAGAGCTATTCCGCAATAGTCATGCTCTCTTCTCCATTCACGTTCTTCTATCTCCCTTGCCCCATCAGATTGGTATCAAAGCATAGTTCAAATAAACCGAGAGATAAAGTTTGTTCTATTTGTATGTTGTTATCATGTCTCATATAGGTAGCTCTTCATCTTCATCACTCAGTGAAGCTAGAGTCATTGACAAGTTCAATGGTTCTAACTTCTACATTTGGAAGTTAAAACTTAGAATGATGTTGATAGATAGAGATCTTTGGGATGTAGTAGAAGGTGCAGACCTGAAACCTGAAGATGGTGATCAAGCAAAGTCCTGGAGGATCGAAGATCAGAAGGCTCTAGTATGTATCACACTCAATCTGGTCGACTCCCAAATATCTCACGTTACCACGTGCAAAACCTCTCAGGAAGCACTGGACTTGTTATCAAGTCTTTATGAGACTCACGATGTAACCACGAGATTATATCTTAGAAGGAAGTTCTTTACTCTTAGCATGTCTGATTCTACTACCATCAATTCTCACATCAACAACTACAAGTCCCTGTTAGATCAGTGATCAGCTGTAGGATGTTCTATTCAAGATGATGATGCCGTTATGACCTTGCTTTCTTCTCTTCCAAAGTCCTATGAGCACTTTGTGGTGATGATCTCCACACAACCCGACCTCACTCTTCAAAAGGTGATCGGTCATCTTCTTCAAGAAGAAATGCGGGGAAAGACTAGCAGCCTGTCCATCAAAGACAAATCCATGGCTCTATACACCAAGAAGAAAGATTATTCCAAGGGCAAGAATCAAGTGCAGCAGCAACATCAGAAGCCTCACACTCAAAGTGAGCATGGTGGATCGTGCAAGAAGCTTTTCTACAGATATTGCAAAAGAGCTAATCACGACGTCAAAGAGTGATAGAAAATAAATTTATATGGGTTAAGATGTCTTTTGATTCTTGTGTTGCTTAAGTGTTCTTCTAATTGAATTTGCAAAGTAATGGAGCTTGGATTATATAGCACCAATCCATCCAGCTGCAAGAGAAACTCAAGAAAGATTCACCTAGAATAGTGTCCTATGCATGGACCAACTATTCATAGAATTGTTATTGATAACTCTACACATGCATACACTGTCTCATACCTTGTCTAAACTCCATTTAGTGTGTTATGGGCCTCACAAGGATATTAGTTACTTTCGGGTCACATCCAGTATGACGTGGCATAACTAACAGCTTGTTTCACTGGAGTACCGTGTTTCCAAGGCTAGGAGTATATTGTATCCTATGTACTAGTCATGGACATAACATTCTTTCCTCCTTAAACTGTTTCTATCCTTAGAAAGTAAAATTCGATAAATTCTTCTTCATGCTATCAACTCTTTCCCACGAATCATCATCCTCAGTATGAACCTTCCACCAATTAAGCACTCAGAGATAGAACAGTTTCTCAATTGTTTATCTCTAGTTCTGAGCACTTTCTCAGGTTCCAAAGGTACACTAAGCGATAAATCTTCCAAATGGGATAAATCCTCATCCGATCCAACTGTATCACCATCATGTAAACTTAGTTTCAAACAACTTACATGAAATACTAGGTGTGCAGTCGATTTTCCTTGAAGATCGAGTTCATACACCAAAGAACCAATTCTACGTACAATCCTGAAAGGTCCACAATAACAGGTAGATAGCTTATAATGCTTCCCAATACGTAATGTCTCAGAATCTTTTGGAATCCTAAGATATACCCAGTCATCAACTTTAAGACTTTTTGGAGATCTCTTAAGATCGGTATAGTATTTAGCTCTATCTTGAGCACTTCGGATACTATCCTTAGCCACTTGCAACATTTCTTGCATATCATGCAAAAAATCAGCAACCTTCTGGATCTTAACAGACTTCGTCTCAACATTTATTGGAGATCTAGGTTGATAACCGTACATAAGTATAAAAGGACTGTAACCTGTAGCAGAATGTTTTCTACTATTATATGCAAACTCAACTAGTCAAATTCCCATTTTGGTCACATTTGGAACATTGTTCAGACCGGAAGAAATGTGGACAGTGTTGAGTCAAAAACACAGGGGAATCAACTAACTAAGAAAGATAAGAAGATTGTGGAATAGTTCACCATTCGAGATGGATTACTATTTCAGAATGGAAAAGTTTGCGTACCTGGTGATGATGAGCTCAAACGGAAGATTTTGTCTGAATGTCATGACATACTTTGTGCAAGACATCCCGGTATACACAGGACTCTGGACTTGGTTAAGAGAGAATTTTATTGGCCAAAGCTCAAGCCATATGTCGAGTCATATATTGTTAAATGCAAGCCCTGTCAACTAGCAAAGGCTGAATGCCATAAGGCTAGTGGTTTGTTGCATCCGTTAGATATCCCAGATAAGAAATGGGAAAGCATATTCAGTTGCTTGGCATCTTGCACTGTCTTATCTACTTGATCTTGTGCGGTTGTCAGGGCATTTTGCAGGGAGCTGATGTAGGTTTTCAAGCGATCAGCTTGTTGTTAGGCCAATTTCTTTTCGCTTTCAGACTTTTCTTCATGTTGTTTGGCTATCTTCAACTCTCGATCCAACTGGACAATTTTCTAGCTGATCAGAGTGTTTTTGGATCCTAGATCAGAGACCCTCTGCTCCATTTCCTTCTTCTTATCCAGCATAGACTGGATCACTTGCCCAAGGCTTGAAACCAACCCTAGAGCATCACCAGAATCTACGGTCGTGGAAGTGGCAGCAGTAGGAGAACCTGATAGTACTGTCCTTGGTAGGCATGGAATAGGTGCCATGGTCTCTTCTTCTTCAAAAGTATCCTCCTCTTCAAACCCTTCAGGCACCGTGGCGTCGAACTGCTTTGGTGACTTTACAGCTTTGTCGACCCGAAGTGTGGCTGGGCTACCCTATGTGGGTGGTTGTTGACTGGCATCTTCGACACCAACAGTAGATTCACGGATATGCCCAAATCCTCTTCCAAGGGATTGGGGTTCAAAGGGCTAGGCTCTGGGGCATTTTAAAGATTTCGGTGGCCCCAAGGGGGTCAAAATCATCGAACATATCGATGAAGAATTGTGCATTGGGTGAGGTTGCTTCGGTGTGCAGGGGTGAGGAGGCCTGGGCAGTTGTGATGGGAATGGTAGGCCCAATGGTCATAGACTATCCTTGTATGGGAGTAGAGGCGAGGGAAGCATCAAAGACGAGGGGAATGGGAAGTTCAGTGCGAACAACAACAGAGGGTGGAAGCGCAGCTGACGAGGTATGTCTAGTGCAACGTCGTGACGCGAAAGGCGAGCCAGGAATTACGATCTTGCTGCATGGACGACGACGACTATGAGAACTTGAGGCCTGATGGGATGACTCGGCCATTGCTTCTTCGTAAACCGAAAGCACGGAATCCAGGTGGAAGCTATGGATTCTATTTTCTAAGTGAGAAGCGGCTAAGAGGGACAATAAAGAGCCAACGACAAACTGCTGCTTTGTATTGGCCTTAATAGCTCGTTTGAGCTCACCAAAAACAGTCTTGAACCAGTTAAATGGTTCAAGAGGGGCTTTGGCCAACTTAGTGTGGGACTCCACTATCCTGTGAAAGATTTGAAATGTGATGCGGTCTTTCCTAAGGTTGCCAACCATCAGGAAATGATTCAATAGCTAGGCAGCTGCGTGAATGGAAGACTCAGTGATGACTTCTAGAAGGTAGTCATCATTGGTCCAGTGCAGATCGTTGGTGAGGTCAATGTATGGCTTGATGTCCTATTTGGCGTGCTTGTGATTGGGTGAGGCTTGCGTACCGGATGAGATTCCTATAGCTGCAAGTGCGGCCTCAGTGACGCGCACCTTGTGTGTGGCTCTCTGGAAGGTGATATAAAACTTGGATTTGTCTTCCTTCCATGTACTGAAGGCAAGAGTGATGAAATCCATATTGATGCGTCCCGAGAAGGCTCTCTCATGAATACCCATTGCAGTGAGTAGAGGCTCTGCAAGGGTCATCCACTGAGTGACCATGCTTGTGCTAGGAAGAATTATGATGTCCGTTGCAGATGGGACATCACAATGGATAGTATAGCACGGAGACTGGAAAGTATCGGTAGAAGATATGACGATCAGAAAGGAATTATAAACACGTGAAAGTATATCAGAAGGCAATGCAGGAAATTTGGAAGGCTTTGGTCGCAAGAAAATTTCTCAAGACCTTGGCTAGCACAAGTGAGGAATGAATTGAATTCATCCAACTTATAGGTGAATTTGGTGGGTCCATTACACTGAATAGTAGTTTGACTGATCAGTTCTGAACAAAAATATGCAAGCATGTACAGTACTGTAAAAATAGGCTATAAAAATCTCGGCAAAGGTTTCTAGGAATCTGAACCTATCAGGTGAACGTTTTTCAGGGCTGGCGAAGGATGAACCTTCGCCCAGGAGGGTTGTTTGCCCAGGTACTGTCATAAATGTATTTTTTCACAATCTGAACCTATGGACAACCTAATTTTAACATTTTAAGATCATCTAGCAGGTCGGCGAAGATTCATAATGAGGTTATGATGCTCGGCAAAGGTTCCCAAAATGGCATATCACTGAACATTCACCTAACTCAAAAATTGAATTTTCTCTTGTCAGAAACCTTCGCCCACCTTAATTTAGATTAATCAAGAGTGGATGTACAATCTGAGAGCTCAACGAAGGTTTTTGATACTGTATTGGCCAAATCTGCCCAAAATAGTGGTTTCCTAAGGCATTTTCCATCAAAAATTATGTGCTGTCTTTTCCTATGCTGATGACTTTCTGACTTTTGCTCATCAGTATTTTCTTATTTTTTTATTTTTTTATTTTTTTATTTTTATGTAATTGTCTTTTTCCAAAAAATTCAGCAAATTAAATACTGAAAACAAAAAATTGAAAAACAAATAAATTCAAAAACCCATTGAGATCAGGCTTGCTAAACTGGTGGAGCAGGCTACCAAAACTTGCGTAGTCGACTGCCATTTACCATAGTATCAAATTGTTTTCCATCCAAGTGCTCAAGAATTATTGCGCCATAGTTTAGGATTTCCTTCACTTTATACGGGCCTTCACCAGTAAACTTCAACTTACCCTTGATCAGCTTGGTTGTGTACATCAATGCAAGATCTCCTGCTTTTAGATCTTTCTTGTGCAATCGACGATCGTGCCATGACTTGCGACGGGATTTCTCTGCTGCTAAGGCATGAACAACCATCAATCGGGTTTCACATAATTTGTGCAACGCTTCATGATGAAGTTGTAAAGACTTATCAGCTTTGGCTTCAACCCACTTGGTCATATAATCAGTTGCGACGATAATGTATCGGGCTTGAGATCCTTGCGAATCCAGTCCCCATTTTTCAAACGGTGCTTGTGATAAAACCGGATGTAAGGGTTCATAATTCTGTAGAGTAGGTCGTCGTGCTCGCTGGCAGACATCACATGTCTGAATACAATTTTCTCTGTCCTTATGAAGCATAGGCCACCAACATCCAGATTGTAAAAGTTTGCGAACAGTAATGTCGTTTGATCAGCTAGTTTAATAGCAAAAGTAGCAGGCTTAATCTCCATTTTGTACATAGCTTTGTAGAAATCAGGTTAACTCCTGAATCGCCATCTATCACAGCTGCTTCTTTAGAAAATTGTCTATGTTGTATCGGCCGAGTGATATTCTTTTGTTCACTTTCCCAAGTGGCTCCAACATGGAGTACATCATTAGATTCTTCAAATCTAGCACAAAAAAGCGGCTCCTGATGGACTTCTGGTTCTTCTTGAGCTAACTTTTGCGCTAAGACTTCTTTTGCTTTTGGCACCAACTTTAGGAACTCTCCCAATGAAATATTGATCTTGCTAGACAAAATGTTTAGAGTAATTCTGTATGCGGTGCTTCCGGTTCAGTCATCTTGAAGGGTTCTTCATGATGATGTAATTGATCATTCATATCCGTACATAAATTTCTTGGAGGCTGCAATGGTAAAGACCGAACTTCAGTTGTTACTTTAGCAACCTCAACTTCCTCTTCTTCTTGCAAATATATCTTTGTTTTTCTGCATTAAGATTTGGATAGACTCTCGATGTTGTTGGTGTATCGTTCAATTGTATAGAATCAGCAGGTACTGGATCCACTACTGGTTCTTCTTGAGCTAACTTTTGTGCTCTGGTGACCACCATTAAGGATGCACTTGGTTTATTCTGAGCTACTGATCCTTACTTGATTGTTATCAAATTTACAGGTGCTGTAGCTGGTGGTGGCTTCGGTCTTGCTGGACAGTCTTTATAGCAATGCCCATATCCACAATCATGACATAATGATACATTTTTTTTTTTATTTGGGCATTTTGCAACTCTGTGATTTTCTCCACATGCAAAGCATCCAATGGTGCTCTGGCCCAATTTCTCGAGGCCTATTGTTGAGCGGCAGCATAAATGGCATACTGTTTTGAAGATCCACCTTCTTGATCATTACCATAGCTTCATTGCTCAGCACTTCCATAAGGTTCTGGTTCCATTAAATTGGCAGGAGGAGTGGAGTGTTTTGGTGGGGCAAGCAAAGCTAGATGTTCCGGGTATCCAAGAGTAGATTGTTGCAGTCTTGCTGCTGGATTTCCTCCATACTGTAGATCTCGATATCCCATCTGGGCATACCGCTGCTGAATTATCCGAGGGTTGAAGTTGCAAAAAGTAGTCTCATGGTCAACTGAATTACACAAATGGCAAACACTGATTTCCATTCTTTTTTTCAATTGAGGACACTCATTCATTGTGTGACTTCCTGTACAAATAGAACACCATGCATTTTTCCTGGTAGGAAAAGTCTTTGCAAACTTCTCAGGTTCCTTGTTCGCTTCTCCGTGGAAATTTTCCAATGCTTTGATCTTCTCATCAAATTGCAACTGCAACTTTTCCATCTATTTCTGGTGGGTCTTCCCGAGTTTCTCGAATTCATTGAGCATCATTTCTGTAGTAGCATTGGCATTCGTTGATGCAATAGTGGTGGATGTCGTAGTAGTCTGCCCTGGTGTATAAGGCAACATACTGACATTCGGCTCATCATCTGAATCTTCATCCTCCTCCCAAATTGCATCGTCCATAGCATTTTGCAAAAGTGCATACTCATTATGGCGTTTCAGCTCACGTCTGAACCGTTTAGATAGACCTGACAAAAATCACATAATCATGGCATTTTCATTAATCAGCTCAGGTTCACATTCAGATCTAAGATGTTTCACCCTATCGATGTAATCTCAAACCATTTCTCGCTTTTCCATTATAATTTTACTTAAAAGTAGGAAAGGGTCCTCCATAAACTTCCGCGATTTGCACCGTGTGATAAGGGCTCGTTTAACAACCTCCCAATATGTACGCTCAGTTTCATCTTGGTTATAGTAACAATCTTGTCCTGCGCCTATTAAGGCCATAGGAAATATCTTAAGTTTATCTTGAGGATAAATCTCACCATAGACCTCACAGGATTCAGCATAGATCTGAAGAAATCTAACTGGATCTGTTAATTCATTATATTTGGGTAGATCCAATCGGGGTGTCTTCTAACAATAATTGGATTGACCTCCTGTGGAGCACCTTCGGGAGCAACTCCAGGGGCAGCCATCTTTACAAATTTAGATCAAATCAATAATGAGATTGGATATAGATTTTTCTAAAAAACTATCTCAGATTAGATCTGCTAGCTCTATTTCACTTTTCAAGAATCTGATTCTATATGATTAAAAACTTTTCGAAATTCAATCGATCGATACTTCTCAAAAATGATAAATCTCTCAGAATCCAATTCAGAATATATCAGATTCGATCCAAATTTTGACAGAGACTTGATCTGGAAAATCAAAAACTAAAATTAGGACTGGCGAAGGTTCTCAAGGTGAAGGTTGGCTCGGCGAAGGTTCAACAGTGCTATTTTGGAAAAAAAAAAAAAAACTCTCTGAACAACTTTTTTGACAATTTCTTGAAAAATAACCTTCGCCAACTTCTCAGATGGAAGATCTGACACAACTAAAACTATGGAAAACCGGACATAGGTTTCTGACACAAGGAAATACAGTTTCCGTAATCTAACGAGGCAAAAAATCAAGATTTTTTGTGATCTGATCAAGAAGAATCTTCGTCGAACTCAAAAGTAGTGTTTTTCTATAAATAGAATGTTTTGAAAACTCGTCGAAGGTTCTGGCAAAGGATCAAGAGTAATATTGGTAATTTTGCAACAAAGTGACTTTTTTGACAAAAATATGACAATATGACGACTGATCCTCTGAAACCCTTTCTATTTTTGGTATTATTCTTCATCGACCTGGTAGTAGATAGATTTGAATCACATCTAAGCACAGTGAACCGGACGAAGGTTCTTTTTCAGTATTTTTTAGGGTTTCGATAATTTTTGGTGATTTTTGGTGGTTTTTCTAATGTTTCTGAAAATCTGCTAGGAATTAATCTTTGCCCTATTGGATTTTGATTACATCAATAGATCTATCTCATTAAGATCTAGAAAGCACATAAGGCTCCAAGGAAAAACTTTCTAATTTAGGATCAATCTTTTGAAAAGCATCCATCTCGATTTTTGGGCTTCATGGACAACATCAAATCCAAATCGACCTCTTTCCACTCTAATTTATGTAAAAAATTGCCTATATTGGCAAATCTAGCCATGTAGTCTAATGTAAATTTTGTACAAAGTGGATTCCACACATGTAAGGCCAAGATTGCACGTGGCAATCCACTCCTAATGTAGTTTAGGTCGAGTCAAGAGTGATGGTTGTGTCTATTTGGTAGAGATCCCTACATTATAGGACCTACCCCTTGATTTGTGATGAACCATCTACCTACCAAGCATGGCTTTAGGAAATAGACTAGGGTTTCATTTTAGGGCAAAAAAGGTGAGTTAAATTCCTTATTACATGTTGGAAATTCACCTAAATTTACAAAGGAAGTCACTTTTGCTATGTATTCAAAGCATAGGAGAAGATAGAATATTTTTGGAGCTCATTTGCAATCTCGAGTTTGCTCTCCATGTACATTGATTCTTTGTGATCCAAATGAAACCAACTTCGATTTGTGTTTATGTTCAATGATTTGATTGTCAATGCTTGTTGTTTGTCAAATTGCCAATCTAGATCAACTTTTTTATGACTAGTTTTATGATAGATTTTTAAGCAAGTACACAATCACTCTTGTGGATGTTTCTAAGATCCATTTATGGTCCTAAAGTACTGTACTTTCACATGGTATTAGAGCAAAGTACAAGGTCTTTAATCATTGACCAAATCTAATCCATTTTTAGCAAGTATTGGTGCTAAAAACTAGTCTTGTAAGGGCGAGCTAGAAGCTAAGTTTTGGTGAGGGGATTTGATTCCAAACTTGGTAGGGATCCAAATCTGTATTGTTCACACGTGTGGGCACCTCTGAACTTGAATTTAATGCATGATATTCATTTGATCCATAAAATTTCAATTTGAGAGATCTTGATGTCATTTTTGGTGCAAATTCTAGGAAAAGCCACCAAGTTTGAGTGCCATTAATTAGATTTGAATTTGATTCATGAGATCCAATTAATCTAGGCTGAAATCAAGTCCTTTTAAAGTGATTTACAGGTCTAAGTCCATCTGTTGGACCAGAAATCTAATTTGAGTGAAACACTACAAGAGAGACCTTTGTGAGTTTCTAGAGTCAATCAAATCCAATTCTTGTTTGTAGAAATCACCACTAAGATGGGATCTATTGGAGCATACCTTCTAGAAGCTAGTGAGAGATTGAATTCTACAGATTATGCTATTTGGAAGGTTAGGATGGAGTCACTAATGGTGCTCCAAGACCTTTATGAGTTCTTGATTGAAGATGAAGATGAACCTCTAGGTGCACAGAAGTTGATTAGATATAAGAAGAGATCTAGACTAGCACTTCATTGTGTGAAGATGAATGTAAGCAATGATCTTTTGAGAGAAGTATCATCTTGTACTAATGCTAAAGAGGCTTGGAATTCTTTAAAATCAATCTATGAATCAAGCAACACTTCTAGAGTCCTCATGCTTAGAAACGAAATTTTGCAAAGCATGAGAAGAAGTGAGGAGAGTGCACAAGACTATGTGCTTAGAATCAAGTCTCTAAATAGGGAGTTGGCTTCCATTGGAGAGAAGATTCATGATGGAGAGCTTGTACAAATTCTCCTTAATGGTCTAGGAGATGACTTTTCAAATTTGGTCCAAAGCTTTGCAATCCAAGAAACCTTGCCAACTATAGAAAAGCTTTATAGTGTATAAGTGGTTGAAGAGTAGGATGCTCCACACCAGAACACATTTTCTTTGCAAATTGGTGATAGGAAAACCAATTTCTCATTCAAGGGAAAAAGAAGACCAATGGAAAGAATAAGCATCCAAAGGAGGCCAAAGAAGAGGATGATGCATCAAGCTCAAAGGGCAAGATCAAAGACAAGTCAAAGTTCAAATGCTTTTTCTATGGCAAGAAAGGACATTTTGCATCAAATGTCTCAAGAAGAAGAAGGCATAAGAGAACAAGAAAAGTAACATTGCACATCAAGAGGAGGAGGATGAAGAAGAATCATCCTTGATGGTCTCTAACACACCATCATCATCCAAGTGCAACACCAATGATTCTTGGTGGATTGATAGCGGAGCTAGCTCCCACATGACACTCCAAAAGGACTATTTCTCCACTTTACTCTCTTATAATGATGTAAAAAAATCTATCTCTACAACTAGTGATCAAGAGTGTAGAATAAGTGATATTGGAACCATTCCATTATATGTTGGATCATCCAAAAGAATGAATCTTGAGAATGTCCTTTTTGTTCCTAAGTTAACCAAGAATTTGTTAAGTGTTGGCCAATTAATGGATAATGGCCTTGATGTACAATTTTGGCATGGAGTTTGTTCCATCCTTAGAAATGATGAATGTATAACAAAAGGTTTTAAGCAAGGTAGATTGTTTAAGCTTGATGCTAATGTTGCAATGGAGAGTGTGAATTTGGCAAAGGTGGAGATCTTGTTGGAAATCGACCAGTGTTAGATTTCTTGGTGTGTGCACAACGTCTACCAGTAAAGGTTCTGTAGGCGAACACAAAAATAATGTGCTTTGCAGAAGCGTTATTAGATCAAGAGCTAGAGCTTATTATCATCACAAAATTCATATGACAGTATTTTCGATCTCGGTAAAATCAAGGAAATATTGTCATCGACTTTCCTTGAATTTCTGCAGGCTATGCGACTTTTCAATGTATCTACATACAACAAATGAATGGATCTAGATTAGTGAAGAGATAAGGGATGGAGAGGATAGAAATTCAACAGATCTTAAAGGTGGAGCTATGGCACAAAAGGTTGGGCCACCCCAACTTCAAAGCTATGGAAATAATGTGTGCAAAGGAGCTTGCACTCGGCCTCCCCAAGCATGTGTCAAAATGTGGATAGATTTGTGAGGCTTGCTCTCAAAGGCTCATAAGCTACCTTTTTCTAGATCTACATAAGATCTAGCATCCTCTTGAAATCATCCATTTGAATGTTCTTTTTCACAAGAATCTAATGGTGGTGCCAAGTACTATGTAATTTTCATTGATGACTCTTCTAGATATTGTTGGATTTACCTCTTGTCTGGTAAATCTATGGTGTATGATTCTTTTGTAAAGTTCAAAACTCTTGTAGAAAATCAACTTAGTACCAAGATCAAGTATTAAGAAGTGATAATGGAGGTGAATATATCTCCAATAAGTTGATTGAGTTTTGTAGTACTAATGGTATAATGAGGCAGTTGTCATGTCCATATACCCCTCAACAAAATATTGTGGCCGAGAGGAGAAATAGATCTCTTTGTGAGTATGCTAAGGCCTTAAGGCTAGAAGCTTCTCTACCCAAACCATTTTGGGGTGAGACAATCACATGTGCTAATTTCTTATGCAATAGATTGCTCAACCAAGGCATTGGAGGAATCACACCACATGAAGCTCTATTTGGAGAGAAGCCCAATCTCAAGGATCTCAAGATATTGGATCCATTTGCTATGTACACCAATCCTTGGATACAAGGAATAAGGATGATGCAACCTCCATCAAAGGCATCTTTGTAAGATATGGTGAGAATAACAAAGGTTATAGAGTCTTCAATCTTATCACTAAGAAAATAATAGTGAGTAGGGATGTTATTTTTTATGAGAGACCATCTTGTGAAATGGTTGACAATGCTACTAATCATCTTGATGCCAAAGATCATGCTAGGATAATGGAGGAGCTTCAAAGTGAAGAAAGAACTTGAGGATCCACCTCAAGATTCAAGAACTCCAAGAAGATCCACAAGAGCAAGGGCCGAGCCATTGAGGCTCACTGATGGAAAAGGTGATCAAAGAGAAGGCACATCATCTTTCACCTTTACACTTTTCTTACTTCATTGTTAGATGAACCAACGTGCTATGAAGATGCTTGTAAATCTAAGAGCTGGATGGATGCTATACACGTAGATGCTCTCATTGAGAATCATACTTGGGATCTTGTGTTCCTCAAGGGAAGAAACCACTTGATTGCAAGTGGGTGTATATATTGAAGTATAACCAAGATGGATCAATAAGAAAGCATAAAGCTTGGCTGTAGCAAAAGGGTTTTTACAACCAAAGGTATTGACTATGATGAAACTTTTGCTCCTGTGGCTAAGCTTGTTACTATTCGATTGATCATAAGTCTTGCAACTACATTCAATTGGGAGCTATTCCAAATTGATTTCAGAAATGCTTTCCTCAATGGATATTTGGAGGAAGAGATCTACATGAAGCAATCCGAGGGCTTTATCAAGGAAAAGCATGACGGAAAGGTGTGTTTTTTTAAGAAGAGCCTTTATGGGCTCAAGCAAGCACCTAGAGCATGGTACTCTAGGATAAACTCTTTTCTTATTTCCATCAACTTTGTGTTATGAGTGTTTATGATCCATCATTGTACATAAAATTTCATGATGGAAAGATCATTATTCTTGTACTATATATAGATGATATTATTTTGAGTGGTAATAATCTAGATGGTAAAGGTTGCATTGGCAAAAGAGTTGAAAATGGTAGATCTCGGCCTATTAAGCTACATTCTAGGAATAGAAGTCATAAGAGAATGTGATTATAGTTTCATTTGTCAATCTAAGTATGCTACATCCATCCTACATAGGTTTGAGATGAAGAATTGTTAAGGAATTGAGACTCCAATGGAGCAACATGTAAAAGCATCTATTGATGGTGATGAAGCATCCTTAGGACATCACTTTATATAGAAGGCTTATAGGCTTCTTAATATATTTGACTATAACTGGACCTGATCTTAGTTATAGAGTTGGAAAGTTAAGCCAATTTATGCAAAGTCCTTTGGTTTCACATTGGAAGATGGCCAAAAGAGTTCTTAGATATATCTCATCAACTAAGAATTTTGGCATATTGTATAGAGGGACTAATCTTGGCTTAAGATCCTATAGTGACTTGGATTTTGCAAGTGACAGTGCATTTGCCACCTTTCTATGTGATAGAGTAGTATCATGGCTTTCCAAAAGGCAAGATAAAATCTCCTTATCTTCCACAGAATCCGTGTATAAGGCCTCCACATGCAAGGAGGTCTTATGGCTCAAAAGGCTATTGGTGGAGCTACATGTCATTAAGGAGGAGATCCCAATCATCTATTGTGACAACCAATTAGCCCAATCACTTGCTACTAATCATACATTCCATGCAAGGAGCAAGCACATCGAGATTGCTCATCATTTTGTGAGGGAGAAAGTGCAAGCCAAAGAGATCAAGCTCCTAAATCTTTACCTCAAGATTCATTTTTTAAGCTAAGACCTTCAATGAGACTCATTGATAGAAGCATCATAATTTCCAAGGCTAGATTTGAGGAGGAGTGTGAAAATTTGCCTATATTGGCAAATCTAGCCATGTAGTCTAAAGTAAATTTTGTACATAAATGGATTCCACACATGTAATGATGGGGCAAGGGAGATAGAAGAACGTGAATGGAGAAGAGAGCAGGAATATTGTGGAACAACTCTCTCATTCTAATCAGCTACTAAATGCAAAACCAGTCTAAAAGACAACTTATGCTAAATGTAATCACAGCCTTAAGAGTTCTAATTGCCCAACAGGATCTTAAGAATTAATTCATACTCTAAAACAAGAGTACAATCCACCAAAGAGATTAGAGATGGTTTGTATGTGGTACTACTGATATCAGATTCAATCGTGAAGTATAGTTCTGAAGTAATGGAAGAGCAGTATGATAAAGCGAGTTCCTCAGGCATCAAAGATAGCCATCATCTGATCAAAAACTGAGGAGTCGTAGACGTCCGTGTTTTGATCAGAGTGAGCAAAGAAGCGTGATCAAACAGCAATGAAAGTGCATTCAATCACAATGAGCATTCATCTACGTTGTACACAGATAAAAACAAGCCGTTGTTATATTACACTGAAGCATAATACAAAATAGAAATTACAACCAAAATGATGGCATAATTGGGATGCTCAAACAATGTGTCTCATGGATGGAGCAACCACTAATCTGTGCTCGGACGATCTATTTATAGATTTCATCCATGTATTAATTACATTGAATGCTTGTCACCTAATTAGGAAAGTCGTTGTACTTGGAAGTATATGGCTTCTGTGACGACTGTACATAGTGTATACGGTCAATAATTTAGCATCGTTGACGCTGACGAGGACATTTCAAATTCTTTCACTTCGAACCAAAGTTGGTTTCACCTGACCCTAGATCAACGATCAATAAACATGCATGAAGAATCATGAAATAGAATTAGTCATTCACCAAGGAGGAAACTGTGGGCTTAATTTCCAATAGTCCCCCTTAAGGCCACGGTTGGTTCTTTGGTATCTTCATCAGGTCCAACATGTTGAAGAACTTCTGGTGCTTGATCCTAGAAAGCACTTTGGTGAAGATGTCTATGACCAATTCTGTTGTGGAGTAGTATTGAAGGATCACTTGCCGTGAGAAAACTTTCTCCCGAATGAAATGATATTAGATTTCTATGTGCTTGGATTTGCCATGAAATCAGATTCAGTGACAGTGAAATACAGCTCAAGTTGTCACACAGAATGGTGGTAGCATTTAACTGAGTGTGATGTAAGTTGTGAAGTAATAACCTGATCCATACAGCTTCTTTTGAAGCTTGACATACTACGATGTACTCTACCTCTGTCGAAGAAAGCGCAACTAATTTCTGCTTCCTTGAGTTCCAGGAAATCAGTCTTCCTGCCAGATAGAAATAGACCCCGGAGGTAGACTTTTTGGTAGAGACTATTCCTCCCCAATCTGAGTCGAAGTAGCCTCGTAGGATGAGTGGGTCCATAGCATTTTCATCATAACATAAAATGTGATCTAAACTTCCCTGAATATATCTCATCACTCTCTTTAATGCTTTCCAATGAGAGATCCTAGGATTAGACATAAATTGACTTAACGTGCAAATAGTATATGCTAAATCTGGTCTAGTACACATCATTGCATACATTAGAGATCCGATTAGTGAATGATAAGGGTACTTCACTAAGTTGAGTACTTCACTATCAATCTCAGGACAAGAAGGTTTAGTCAATACTATACTTGGATCCATTGGGGTATCAATTGGTTTGCAATCAGACATATGAAACTTTTCTAAAATGCCTTTTAGATATGTCTGTTGGCTAAGATAGATCTTCTTCTGAAGTCTATCTCTAGTATTGTGAATTTCTAGAAAAGAATGAATAGCTCCTAAATCAATCATGTCAAATTCCTTTGACAAATCACTCTTAGTAGTGTGCAGAAGAGAAGTGTCATTAGACCAAATAAATGCATCATCTACGTAAAGAGCTATGTGAACTGAATTGGTGCCTATATGCTTTGAATAAACATTACAGTCAACCGAATTGTTTGCAAATCCTAATTGAATGAGATAAGAGTTGATTCTATTGAACCATGCTCTTGCGGCCTGTTTCAGACCGTAGATTGCTTTGTGCAGCTTGCACACTTTGTGCTCTTGGCCTTTGACTTCGAATCCTTCTGGTTGGAAGGTATATAGCTCCTCTTCAATATTGTTGTTGAGAAATGTTGTCTTGACATCCATTTGGTGCATTTTGAGGTCTTTCGTAGCTGCTAACGCAATCAGAGTCCTGATTGACTGCATCTTGATGACAGGATTGAAAATTTCTTGATAATCCACTCTTTGGACTTGAGTGAATCCTTTAGCCACCAGCCGTGCTTTCCATTTTAAATGGAACCATCAGAGTTGATCTTCTTCTTGAAGATCCACTTGTTGTTGATAACTCTCTTGTGAGTGGAGAAGTCGACCAGCGTCCAGGTCTGATTCGTCAAAAGTGAGTTGTACTTGCTTTCCATAGCTTCTTGCCACTTCACAGCATCCTTGGAATTAATTTCTTCGGCTAGGCTCTTTGGTTCTTCTGATGAAATCCAAAATGATTGAGGTGCATACCTCTCAAGAACTGTCCGAGTCCGTGAGGATCTGCGGACATTGGGTTGACCAGGATGTGATGATGCTTCTTCTTGAATTTTTTTAGATCTGCTCGAGCTAGCTTGGTCTGGTCTGATGACAGGTAGAAGGAACATCAACGTTGGAAGAATCTATGCTACGTAAATAGGATGAAATGACATAGCATCGTTTATCGATGGTTGTTTAAAATCATAATATGTATGTTCTTGAAATATTACATCCCTAGAGACAAATACTACATTGGTGGATGGATCATAAACTTTATAAGCTTTATGTTCATCAGGATAGCCAATGAAAATACATTTATTTGTCCTATGATCCAACTTCTTCCTAACCTGTTTAGGAGTGTGAACGAAACATATACAACCAAATATTTTTGAATGGTTGACATTAGGGTTGTGCCCATGCCAAACTTCATGAGGAGTTTTGTTGTTAATGGCTTTGGTGTTGGATATGTTCTGCACGTAACAGTTGTGGCAGTAGCTTCTGCCCAGAACTTCGCAGGTAGATGTGCTTGATGTAGCATGGATCTTGTTAAGTTGAGAAGAGTTTGATTCTTCCTTTTTGCTATCCCGTTCTGTTGAGGTGAATAGGAAGTGGTAAAATATCTTCTAATACCATGTTCAGCCATGTAGTCGGACATCTCGTTAGAGATGTATTTGCCACCACCATAAGTTCGGAGTGCTTTCACTTTCCTAGACATTTGTGTCTCAACCATGGCCTTGAATCTCTTGAAGCATTCAAAGGCTTCAAATTTGTGCTTAATGAACATGGTTGTAGACCATCTAGAATAATCTTCTATGAAAGTGATAAAATAGATTGCATCTCCTAATGACAGAGTTGGCATTGGACCATAGAGATCACTATGTACAAGATCTAATACATGCTTTGTTTTGATGGAGTGTGATTTTGGAAACTTGCTTCTAGAGTGCTTCCCATGGATGCATGATTCACAAAAGAAATATTTTCTATCTAATGAAGACGGGAAATTCAAACCATCAACTAAATTATTACAACGCATATAAGAAAGTGATCTTGTATTCACGTGTCCAAATCGACTATGCCACAGAACAGCACTATCGTTTACATTTTCATTAGAGATACTAGCTAATGCAACTGAATTAGAGAGTACGTAAAGATTTTTGACTCTAGTGCATGTAGTCAGAGCAGTATCTTCCTCGAGTATTGTACACTGCTCAGATGAGAAAGTAATAGTGTAGCCCTCATAAGTTATCTTAGAGACCGATAACAGGTTCTTTGACAACTGAGGAACATGAAGAATGTTAGGAACACAAATGGAAAGATCGTTGTTGAAGCTGATCTTCACTGCTCCTTTGCCTTCCACGCGTATGGTGCTAGAATCTCCAAGGTAGATGAACTGGTCTCTGCTGTAAGTTGTGTACTCCGTAAACCATTCCTTGCGAGAGGTCATGTGTTGGGTAGTGCCGCTGTCCAGGTACCAGCTATCACAATCTTCGCTGCTGTTGTAAGCCATTAACAAATGTGTGTCTGACTCCTTGAATTCTGCCGTGTTGGAGGAGTCTGGCTGTTGTTGCTGTTGTTGCTTCTTTGCCTCGTTGTAGATCCTGAGATAAGCCGTCTTTGTTTTATTAGCCTTATAATACATTTTCCAATTTCTCTACCATTCCCTTGCATACGTTTGGAAATATGACTTGTATGTGTTATAATGGCATTGTCAAGCACGTTCAAAGGACATTGAAGGGCAAGCAAGAGGCAACCAACAAGCATAATTGTCCAAAAGAGAAAAAAAGTCAACCTTACAAATTTCATCCAAGTAGGAATGATTCCAAACAAAACATCTTTATCTTTCATCCAAGCATCAAAGGTCAATGTTCAAAGCTTTTCCACAACAAGAATGGCCCCACCAAGCGAGAATATATCTAGACACATAGATGTGGGATTTGTACGTAGGTATAAAATTCCAAAAGCCAAGCTTTTATCCCTCACACTATAGATTATTTCATGGGATGTCTATTTGATTAGTTGAGATAAGTGGTTGGATATAATATGCTGCTTAGGTAGCTCAAAAAGGCTAGGGATAGATGGGGATTATCTACAGCTCACAATCTACCTACCTTCCATAACAAAATTCACTCAAATTAATAAGCAAGAAGACAATCTCCCATGGGAGACAATACTCTCAGACAACCAGATAGCTAGAAAAGATCCCTCACATGTATCTAATATAAAACATTAACAACCAACATCTAAATTTCATCAATTTGAGTATAAAGACTCATTCATCTGTGCCAAATTATGACCATGACATTCCCCTTGGCCTACACAAAGTTCAAGTTGTACAAAATAAAAGCTGTATTGAGAAGTAAAAAAGTTACCTTGTTGGCACCACAATCTAACTTGTAGAATTGTGCCCAATTTTAGAACTTCACCTTAAAAAAAAACATGACTAAGGGTCTACTACCAAGTTCTAGCTATAGAGTAAACGATGCACTAGTAAAAGGAGGTGAGTCTTAGAGCTTGTGTTCACAGTTTTCCAAGGTGTTAGTGGTCAAGCCTTGATGTCGATGGTGGCGAGAGTGGTGTTGATGTCCTATTTTTTCCTTCAAAGAGACCTTCCACCCACCCTTTTACTGCAGGGTGCCAAAACTTGGGATTAAACAAAAAAAATAAAACATTCGTGACTTAGAGGTTTTCAATGGAGTGTTTGGATCAAAGATGATGTTATAAGGTTTGATTGAAGTAAATTAATGATGGATCTCATCAGAGCATTAATTGATCAAGACCACCAAATATTAGTTCCATTAGTCTTGAGAGTTGTGGGATGCAACATCACAACTTGGAATAACACAAGAATGGGTGGTATAAAAAATAAAACACAACATCAAAGACTCTCAAATGAGCATAGCAAATTTGTAGTGAGACAAAAAAGGTCAAGAGCCCAAGACAAAGATTTGGGCATCAATGTCAAGGATTTTCGATGCCAAGGAGAGAGAGGACTTTTGGACATTTCAACATCACATAATGTCAAATCATCACCAAAGAATATAATTGTTGACTTAGAAGTGATCACCAATTGTTGAGGAACACACGCAATGGACAACTTAGGAGTCACAAATGAAAATAAGAATTGTATGCACAATTTAGGAGTCACATATGGACAACAAGGGTTGTTGTTGTGTTGGCACTTCAAGGGGAGCATAGACAACTAGCTTAGCTTGCTTTCATCAACCATCTTTGCCGAACCAACTAAGCGATCAGACACAATATTTGACATGCAAACAACACTAAGTCCATGGTGCAATCTTATCTAGATTACTATTCCAACATAAATATCCAACAAAAGTGCCACAAAAGTCACCCTTGCATGACACTAGTTTGAGCTCCATTCAGCTAACTGCAAGCCATCCAACTCTCTCTCTCTCTCTCTCTCTCTCTCTCTCTCTCTCTCTCTCTCTCTCTCTCTCTCTCTCTCTCTCTCTCTCACACACACACACACACACACACACACACACAAAGTATAACAAGATTCATTCCCAACAAATAATAAATCCAATTGACAAGAAAATCCAAATAACACGAGAAAGATTGAGCATAGAGAAGAAGAAAAAGGACATTCAATTTGCAAACCAACAGAGGTTCCACCTGCTTGATTAGAAATGAACATGAAAATGAATTACAAAGTACCACACTATATAGTGGATTTTAGGCCTTGGCCTCAAATCTTGTTGACCAGTTTCTACCTCTCTTATTATTTGAGATTTGAAATTTAAAGGAAATCCTTTTTGTTTACTAACTTGACTATTAGGCTTTGCGACATTTAATTCTCACAAAGAGGCCTAAAGTCCTTTTATTAACTTCTAACTAATCAAATAACTATGTGATCATCGGGTTGGTGGACTTACACACGCGGGGTGCCAAATTCCTCTCACTTACTAACTAGGGTAAGGATTGCCTTAAGACTCGCAAACCCTCTAACAGTATCCCCCACCAAAATCGGTGGCAATCCCACTATACCATCCTCGGCGCTGGAATGGAAATTTTCAATAATAACCATATGGGTCTGGTGGCCATTCCTAATAACCTTGTTCATTGACAAATGGGTAGTCGGCACCATCCAAAAAAGATCCCAAGATAATGCTTGTTGATTTTGATCCTCGTAGATAGGTGCAGCTGCTAGCAATGTCATTGTTGAAGTTAATGACAAGGTTACAGTGTCTTTTTTTTTTGACAATTTCAAAAATTTGTAACTTGCTTAATACCTAACATAATGAAAAGCTACGTAACGAATTTGTGAATTTAATCTTATATAGATACGAAACTAATGAGTAGTTTCATATATCTAATATTATATAACCAAAGTCTGATTTATGCTCAAACCTTATGTTTGATTCTGAAATATTTCATCATACATCTCCAATACTTGTGGCTATATCAACATGAATGCCTTGTACTTTTTTTGCTTATAGCTTTAATTCCAACATTATTGCTGTTTTTTGGGGTTTGGCATATAACAAATCCCTAAAATTTTGACTCACCTATCAATTTTTTTTTAGTTTTCAAAAGCTGCATGTTTGAGTTTCTTATAGGCTATGATCCTAAGTTAGATATTAAATTTTAGGTCTTATTTATATACTTTAGCAACTAAATGTTTTTAGCTGAAGATTTATGTTTATAGAGTACAGAATATTTAGTTTGTCTCTGGACTTTAATATGCTCTCTCAACTAGGCCTTAAATGAAGTTCTAAAGAGGTGCATGTCATTATATTCTAGCCTCGTGTTAAAGTATAGAGACCATAGAAGTATTTTAAGATTTTTTTAATTTCAATATAAACCAAAATGCACAAACTAAAATGGGTATCTACATGACAAAAATATTAAAGGCATTATTAGGATTTGTATCAAAATTGAAATTATTATTTTTAAATAGGGCAAATAGGAGGCTTTGGGGCTGCTGAGAAGCCTATTAGAATATTACTTAATAGGTTATGTGCAAGGTTGTACAAAAAAAATTCACAAGCAATGGCATGATCTCAAAGAGAATTTATAATGCAAGCAAGAAGCCAAGGAGAAATGCTTCAATCTATGGTATCTCTTGATCCTTGGAACAGTGTGAATTATAATTACTAAAGAGCATGTCATGCATTATTGCTCCAATAGACTTTGCTCATAATATAGCATTGCATCATATCAGAAATTAGAATACACAAGATAGTACATACAATACTTTTACATGCCCACTCTTGGCTTGCAGTTGATGGGTTGGTGATCTCAACGAAACAAAAGCTTTACACGAGCATATCGTTTCTACTCACTATCTTCTTTTGTAAGTTTCTTTGCATAACTGTAATACTATCCTGGAAATTTGTAAAATCAGCTACACGACTTGGTTTGGCAATTGAATCTGACTCCTCTGAGATGTAGAGTGGACAGCTTATCAATTGTATGCTGATAATCTGGAAAATGACCTCAGTGATACCGTTAGATCACATTATGTGAGTGTGGGATTCGGTACTGTAGCTGCAACTCGTGACTATGAGCTTAAATTTTGGTTTATCAGAGAAATGGAAGGACTTTCTGTATCTCATATTCCTGGCAAACTTCTTTTCTATTTAGAAGGGATACTTCTGAGCTATTTTCAGATCAATGTTGCTGGGATCAAATTCTCCGGAGTTGTAAACTTTGTCAGCTAAATTATGAGCTCGTTCATAGCCAGCTCTGCTGTACTGAGGAAGCTGCTTCTTCAGACGCTTATTGGTTGTTGCGGAGGAGAGTTCCTGCATCGGAATAAGCTGCTGCGTGTCAGATTGTTGTTGCTTCTGAGCGGCGTCTCGCAGGCTGCTGCTTTCACGCTGACTTTTCTGAGAGCGGAAAATGATAGCATTCATCCGTATCTCCAATGAGTTAACCAAAAGTCTCTGCTCAAACATCTCAGTATGGCATTCCAGGTTAGAAGCAGCTTCAAACTCTCTATCATCCTTACAAAGTAGTTGAGAAGATGATCTGCTGCTGCTATTGTTCCTCATGCTTGTCCAAAACACCGAAGCCTTCATCATCATAGACTGCAAACTCTCCATCTCCACTATAGATGTTCAAACATTCAAAGTTGACACAATCCTATCACCGTTTCGACACAGATCAGAGACAGAGACAGAATATGATTCAGAATCCAGATTCCAGATATATGTACATGGAAATTCCTCTATTCTGGCAAACTTAATGCTTCTTTAGTAGATATCAAGGCTTGTTTTCTATGGTTGGAATGTTCAATGAGCCTCCAGGGCTGAGGGCAGTTAGCAGCAGGATGGATCTCAAGTCTACATCACCAGATTCTGTTAGTGAGTGGCAGACATTTGTCACTAAGTGGCTTGCATGATATGAAGGGTAGGTCTCAGGTTTTTTCAAAGTTATGCTGTTGCAGTGTCCGGATGCTTCTCAGCTAAGAAACTGTGGAGAATGTGCACTACAAACTACTGCAAACCAGCTCATACAAACTAAGTTTCTAAGGAAAGTAAAGTCAAGTGGGATCCACAATCATCATAATTTTTGCTTTAAAAAATGCTTGGAAATAATGAATGTGTGTGTGTGTGTGTGTGTGTGTGTGTGTGTGAGAGAGAGAGAGAGAGAGAGAGAGAGAGAGAATGCGAATGAGAATGAATGTATGCATTGATAGAGAAAAGTAGATTCCTCCATTTTGATTGCTCCACATATACATATAGGGTTTTCACTATACTTTGCCTTGCATCTATTGTAGTGGAGGTAAAAAGTAAGGTTACCCAACTCTTGACTTGTGCAATGATCCCATAAGCAAATCTTCAAACACACATGGCTCTTTATAGGTTTTTTGGACTCAAGGTCTTGAAGAAAGCAAGGAGTCCGAAGACTGGGGCAAGATATCTAACCTTAGGCTTTCAAAGCTCTAGAAATGAATGCATAAATGGACAAAACCCTAAAGTACGGGGGAATGTAAGATGTGATGGTTACACACACACACACACAAGCATCATAGACAAACAATACAAAATTTGTCAAGGATGTGATGGTTACACACACACACACACAAGCATCATAGACAAACAATACAAAATTTATCAATATTGATTGGTCACATCACAAATTAGGTTTTTGAGAAAACCCTTATATATGTTGAAGTAACGGTTTTGGTAACACAACACACACACACACACACACACACACACAAGCATCATAGACAAACAATACAAAATTTGTCAATATTGATTGGTCACATCACAAATTAGAGTTTTTGAGAAAATCCTAGTATATGTTGAAGTAACGGTTTTGACCATATACAAGACACATGGCAGGTGCTTTTGCCCCATAAGCAAATCTACAACAATCTGCATGTTTATAAGACATGGTTGCTCATTTGTTTCTAAGGAAATCATTAAATGGATATAAGTTGTCCATAAAATGATTGGGAATGATGTGCATGATTCGGGCAAAACATGGAACGAGGGCATAAAGAAAACCTGTTTATGAATGTTGATTGCTTCACATCGCAAATTAGGACTTTTGACAAACAAAATGCATTCACAACTGTTGATTGATCCATGTTGTGAATCAAGGTTTTGACCCAAATTTGACCAACAATTCGGCTGGGTTAGTCACATGTGCGACACACATTTGTTCCACGAGAAAACACATTTGTCAACATTGATTGGTCCATGTGACAAATTAAAGTTTTTGACCCAGAACTGATCAAAAGTGTTGTTGGGCAGCTAACATCAGACATGGGATATATATTGTCCTGTAAACAAACTACAAACACCCTCGACCTACTTACAAATCTCGTAGCACTGATCTTCATGGAGAAAGCAAGGACAATCAAGCAAAAAATTGACAATAAAATGATTGAAATATCAAGGCTTTGAAGCTAGAAAATGAATGGGCGAAAGACTCTAATCAAGTGGATGTGTGTGTGTGTGTGTGTGTGACATAGAAGAGAGAGAGAGAAATATATCAATGTCTCTTGAGTACTTTAAGTATGATTCATAACCTTGAGAACATAGAAATTTTTATCTAATGAAAAATTAAATTGTAGTAATACTAGAAGTTGATAATAGTGCCATCATTGTAGTTACCTAATGGCACTATCTTGTAGGACTACATGAGTTTTACCATCCTCCAAGCCAAAACTCCCAAGCGACAAGTTAAGTTCCAAGAAGTGGCCCCACTTTTGGTTGACAACAAAGTCCCAATGGGCTCCCAAAATAAATTCACTCTTCATGGGTGGGTTACATGAGCAATTCATTTATCCTTTGGCTCCTAGAGACGTGTGTGTGTGTGTGTGTGTGTGTGTGTGTGTGTGTGTGTGTGTGTGTGTGTGTGTGTGTGTGAACAAATCAGTATATCATTTAAGAATAACAAAAGCTATTTTTCATCAAATTTCAACAACAACAAAAGCACAAAGGTATAATAACATTAGCATTCATGAATACTATAACATTGAACATCATTCATCTACCTTTCCAAGAAAGAGATATTTATATTTACACTCATAAAAGTTTGAATTGATGACACTAAAATAGAACACATGCCATCGAGTGAACTTCAAAATAGGATAACAAAATTTATGTGAACTGATTATCAACTACGATGCCAACCAATTGCCAAGTATGGCCTCAAAAAACTTTGATATCAAAACCCATGAGTGTACTCCATTTATTGACAAGTAAATTCAAATGGTAAGAAGCAAGAAGCTACACATAGCCATATTTCTCCTCTCACTCACTCCATTTTGATGAGGGGTGTATGGACATGACAACTCCCTTTTTATGCCATTAGAATTACAAAAGTCAATCAACTTTTTGGAGATATATTCACCTCCATTATCACTTCTTAATACCTTGATCTTGGTACTAAGTTGATTTTCTACCAAAGTTTTAAACTTTACAAAAGAATCATACACCATAGATTTGCTAGACAAGAGGTACATCCAACAATATCTAGAATAGTCATCAATGAAGATTACATAATACTTGGCACCATCATTAGAATCATGTGAAAAACTATGAACATCCGAATGGATGATTTCAAGAGGAGTGCTAGATCTTGTTGTGGATCTTTAGAAAGGTAATTTACGAGCCTTTGAGAGGCTACATGCTTCACACATCCTTCCACACTTTGACAAATGCTTGGGGAGGCCGAGTGCAAGAAGATTTGCACACATTGTTTCCATGGCTTTGAAGTTGGGGTGGCCCAACCTTTTGTGCCATCGCTCCACCTTTGCCAAATTCAGACTCTCCACTGCAATATTGGCATCAAGCTTAAACAATCTACCTTGTTTAAAGCCTTTAGCTATACATTCATCATTTCTAAGGATGGAACAAACTCCATGCTTGAATTGTACATCAAGGCCATTATCCATTAATTGGCCAACATTAAGCAAATTCTTGGTTAACTTAGGAACATAAAGGACAGTTTCAAGATTCATCCTTTTGGATGATCCAAAATACAATGGAATGGTCCCAATACCACTTATCTTACACTCTTGACTACTAGTTGTATAGATTGATCTATGTACATCATTGTAAGAGAGTAAAGTGGAGAAATGGTCATTTTGAAATGTCATGTGGGAGCTAGCCCCACTATCTATCCACCAAGAATCATTGGTGTTGCACTTGGATGATGGAAGTTTGTTGGAAACCATCAAGGATGATTCTTCTTCATCCTCCTCCTCTTGATGTGCAATGTTGCTTTGCTTGTTCTGTTGTGGCTTCTTCTTCATGAGACATTCAGATACAAAATGCCCTCTCTTCCCACATAAAAAGCACTCGAACTCGAATTTGTCTTTGATCTTGCCCTTTGAGCTTGATGCATCCTCCTCCTCCTTGGCCTCCTTGGAATGCTTCTTCTTTCCATTGGTCTTCTTTCTGCCCTTGAACCTTAAATATGTACAACAGGCTACTCTTCACACGTGTGGGCTCGAATTTGAGTCTATGAACTTGTTTGTTGATTATCAATGCTTGTTGTGTGTCAAATTGCCAATCATCAAGATTTGTTGTCTACTTTTTTTATGCATTGATTAAGCAAGTACATAATCACTCTTGTGGATATTCTAAGATCCATTTATGATCTAAAAAGTATTGTACTTTCACACAAACATCAAACTCCATATTGCTATAACAAATACTCATCAAGAAAGCCAAACCTCCAAGTCTTCAACATGGCAAAGGGCTATTGATAAGGCTTGAATGACAAAGAAAAATATAATAGTTGGTGAGCAAAAAATGTAACTTAAATTTTGCTTTAGATTCATAATTGTGCTTTGCTTACCAACTCCTAAAATCTAGGACCTAACTCCTAAAATCAAGGAAATTAGGATGGTGAATACCAACCCTTGGTTGCCATACCTAATGATTAGGTAAATTAGAGATGAGTAGGCAGATCTACTGATGACATGGCACCTGAAAATGAGCCACACCTACTCATCCATCCCTAATGATGATTTGGATGTACCTGCTAATTGAGGAGCTCATTGTGACAAGCATAATTCTGGAGTCCAAAAGCTAGTCGTGGTTTTTGTATCTTGAAACTTGTTTTTGTGTGACGATTTGGCAATCAACTCTTAGCAAACATTAAACTCTACTAGAAGGCTTTACTAGAGACTACACTTTACATGTGTGAAGTGTCCTTTCTATTTTTACACTCTTTTAATTGCTCTTGCTAGTATTGATCAAGATTGTGAGTCTATCTCAACTTATTGAAGGTAGATGATCAATGAGATATATATGACTATGCAATCAATCACTCTTAGGATTAAACAAATTCATTCATTCAGCTTATTCTTTGAATTCAACAAAATATGTCTAAAATATCAAGTTGGAAAATTTTGTTTGCCGCTCAGGATCAATGCAACATTAGAATTATCTTCAAATTGTTGGTTAGCACTAACAAATTAATCGTTACTTGTGTCCATAGCTTGATTGTTCTAGTGTTGAAAATGGCCATTTGATCATTGATTTTCCTCCTGATCAAAATCCCATTGTTGATTTTGATAACCACAGAAAACTTTGACTTGATTATCCCTCTCTTGATTACCACATGTATTAGAATTTGGCTCATCCAAGCATTAATTACATTTGAAATTTGCTCATCCAATTGACCATCATTTGTATTTGGAATTGCTCATCCAATTGACCAAAATTTTCATCTTCAAATGAGCTCTAGTGTTCTTTAACCAATTTAAAACTTTTGTCTTATGTCACATCTTCTTTACCATAATTTTGACTTCGTTCATCCTTTTCTCATTAGCTTCACTCTTGAAATCATCTTTACCTCCTTGCTCTTTTGCATATTAGATCACTCTTAGTAGTGTGCAGAAGAGAAGTGTCGTTTGACAAAACAAATGCTGTTGGAAATTAAGCCCATAGTTGCCTCCTTGGTGAATCATAACTTAGACAGCCAATTACTTGAAGAATGTCTACAACGGACTTCTGGCTGATCTCCAGCAAAGGGTAACCAATCTTGTCATAATTTCAGAGTTCGGATGTTAAGTTTATTAACTTGAAGTCATTGAAGACTTGGCCATCTTCAAGGACCTCTGCAAACTTGCATTTAGAACATCTACAGAAATACATTACTTTTGAGACAGTCTGCAGAAATGAACTATGTTCGAAACAGCTTCGCGAAAGTTTTGCGACAATCCAAAAGTTCAACTATTTGAAAGACCCTCAACTTTTTTTGCAAAAAGTTCACGAAGATAGAGAAAATTCTCGAAGGTCATCTATTTTTATGAGTTACTATTTTAAAGACACCTTCGTCTTTTTAAGGGCACCTTTGCCTTTTTCGCAAAATCTCGAAGAGAGAAAAATGCCGAAGATCATCTACTTTGAACAAGGAGCGTTTCCAGGCACTTCCCAATTTGCGAAGTGAGAGAAAGCCACTTTTCTTATAGAGAGAAGTGAGAGAATTTGCAATGCCCTCGTGCATGTCAACATTTCCTATGGGTTGACAGTATACACTATGTAAAATTGTCACAGAAACCTAATTAGGTGACAATCATTTATTGTAGTTAATACATGGATGCAATCTATAAATAGATCATCCAAGCACAGATTAGGGGTTGCTTCGTCCATGAGACATATTTTTCTTATAAAGCAAAGTGAGAGAATTTGCAACGCCCTCGTGCATGTCAACATTCCCTATGGGTTGACAGTATACACTATGTACAGTTGTCACAGAAACAGCTTACCTAAGTAGGTGACAATCATTTATTGTAGTTAATACATGGATGCAATCTATAAATAGATCATCCAAGCATAGATTAGGGGTTGCTTTGTCCATGAGACATATTATTTGAGCCTCTCAATTATGTCGTCAATCTTTGGTTGTGATTGCTATTTGTGCTTCAGTGTAATATAGCAACAACTTGCTTTCTATCTATGTATAACGTAGAATGAATGTTTGTTGTAATTGAATGCAATTTCATTGTTGTCTGATCGCACTTGTATATTCAATCTGATCAGAACACGGACATCTATGACTCCTCAGTTTCTGATCAGACGATGGTTGTCTTTGACGCCTGAGGAACTCGCGATATCATACTGCTCTTCCATTTATTTTAGAACTATACTTCACATTGAATCTGATTTTAGTAGTACCACACACAAACCATTTTTAATCTCTTCGGTGGATTGTACTTTCCTTTTGGGAGTATGAATTAATTTTTAAGATCTTGTTGGGCAATTAGAACACTTAAGGCTGTGATTACATTTAGCATAAGCTGTCTATTAGACTGTTTTTGCATTTAGCAACTGATTAGAACGGGAGAGCTCTTCCGCAATATTCCTGCTCTCTTCTTCATTCTTGTTCTTCCTTCTCTCTTGCCCCATCAGATTGGTATCGAAGCTTAGTCCAAATAAAACGAGAAATTAAGTTTGTCCTATTTGTATACTGTTATCATGTCTCATATAGGTAGCTCTTCATCTTCATCACTCAGTGAAGCTAGCATTGACAAGTTCAATGGTTCTAACTTCTACATTTGGAAGTTGAAACTTAGAATGATGTTGATAGATAGAGATCTTTGGGATGTAGTAGAAGGTGTAGACCTGAAACTAGAAGATGGTGATCAAGCAAAGGCCTGGAAGATCAAAGATCAGAAGGCCTTAGCATGTATCACACTCAATCTGGTCGACTCCTAAATATCTCACGTTACCACATGCAAAACCTCTAAGGAAGCACTGGACTTGCTATCAAGTCTCTATGAGACTCACGACGTAACCATGAGATTACATTTTAGAAAGAAGTTCTTTACTCTTAGCATGTCTGATTCTACTGCCATCACTTCTCACATCAATAGCTTCAAGTCTCTATTAGATCAGTTATCAGTTGTAGGATGTTCTATTCAAGATAATGATTCCGTCATGGCCTTGCTTTCTTCTCTTCCAAAGTCCTATGAGAACTTTGTGGTGATGATCTCCACACAACCGGACCTCACCCTTCAAAAGGTGGTTGGTCATCTTCTTCAAGAAGAAATGCGGAGAAAGACTAGTAGCCTGTCCATCAAAGACAAATCCATGGCTCTATACACCAAGAAGAAAGATCATTCTAAGGGCAAGAATCGGGTGCAGCAACAACAACAACAGCTAGACTCCAATGCGGTCGAATTTAAGGAGCAAGACACGCACTTGTAAATGGCTTACAGCGGCAGCGAAGACTGTGATAGTTGGTACCTGGTCTGGTCTGCCACCACCGTCCATATCTCCAGAAACAGTCAGATCTCGCCACGTCTCATGCATCCATGCATGAAGATCAGCACTAGTGATACGTGGCTGAAATCCGATCATGCGCGCTAGACATTGAAGCGGACGCGAATAAAACCCTAACCCTCGTCCACTGTCTTCTTTTCCTTCTCTTCTTCAGTAGTAGGCAGAGGAGAGGAGAGGAGAGGAGACGAGCGGCTGGTGGTGGCGAGAGCGATCGGGATCGGGCGACCATGAGTCACAGAAAGTTCGAGCATCCTCGACATGGCTCGCTGGGCTTTCTTCCTCGCAAGCGGGCGCGTCGCCACAGAGGAAAAGGTTTGTATTTTCCTGTTGTTTGATTGAAAAAACTTTGAAAAAACCATTTCCTGGGTTTTGTTTTCACATTTCAGTGCTTAGATTGACGGTTCATGCATTGGTGTTTCTTTTCTGGTGTTGATTCCATGGATTCTAGATGTATGTGTTGATGGATGGGTGCCTTTGGCTGGCAGTGAAATCGTTTCCTAAGGATGATATAAAAAAGCGATGTCATCTCACAGCCTTTTTGGGCTACAAGGCTGGAATGACCCATATTGTGAGAGAGGTCGAGAAGCCTGGATCAAGTAAGCCAATGCTTGTTTCTTTTTTCCCTGTTGCAAATTAGTCAATTCTGGAAGCTTTGATTTGGCTGTTGGTGAAGTGGGCAGGGTATTCATGCGGCTAATTTGTTGTGTTTTGTTGGCAGAACTGCATAAGAAGGAAACCTGTGAAGCAGTTACCGTCATTGAGACGCCGCCCATGATTGTTGTGGGTCTCGTGGGATACGTGAAGACACCTCGTGGGCTGCGGTCTCTCAACACTGTATGGGCTCAGCATCTTAGCGATGAAGTAAAGAGGCGGTTCTATAAGAATTGGTACAAATCCAAAAAGAAAGCATTCACTAAATATTCCAAGAAGTATGAATCTGATGAAGGAAAGAAGGATATAGAGCAAGAATTAGAGAGGATGAAGAAATATGCCAGTGTTATCCGTGTTATCGCACATACTCAGGTATATATAATCTTTCGTTGTTGTGGTTCCTTTTTTGCAGTTTTTGCTGTTTGCCTGTTTCCATGCATTACTACCTTCTTGTTAATGTATCACTTCCAGATAAAATTTTCTATCTACATTTAGGCGTAAGCTGTGGAAAAAGAGGTTCTTGGTGTGGCACAACTGAGATTGTAGTTGTTGAGGCATATTCAAGAGAAAGCTTTAAAGTAAAGTTAAAGCATTGTTGTATGGTTTCAGGTGCGTAAGCTGAAGGGGATCAAGCAAAAGAAAGCACATTTGATGGAGATTCAGGTGAATGGAGGCACTATTGCAGAGAAAGTAGACTATGGTTACAAGTTCTTTGAGAAGGCAGTTCCGATTGACGCAGTGTTCCAGAAGGATGAGATGATTGATGTGATTGGTGTTACCAAGGGTCATGGTTATGAGGGTGTTGTAACCAGGTGGGGTGTGACAAGGCTCCCACGAAAGACCCACAGAGGTTTACGTAAAGTCGCTTGTATTGGTGCTTGGCATCCTGCCCGAGTATCATTCACTGTTGCACGAGCTGGTCAGAATGGTTACCATCACCGAACGGAAATGAATAAGAAGGTCTATAAGATTGGTAAGGCTGGTGATGAATCACACAAGGCTAGCACTGAATTTGACCGCACCGACAAAGATATCACGCCCATGGGTGGGTTCCCGCACTATGGAGTTGTCAAAGATGACTACGTAATGCTCAAGGGTGGCTGCATTGGTCCAAAGAAGCGAGTTATCACGTTACGCCAATCTTTGTGGAAGCAAACATCTCGCAGTGCTCTTGAAGAAATCAAACTGAAGTTTGTTGACACCTCTTCTAAATTTGGGCATGGTCGTTTTCAAACAACTCAGGAGAAGGCTAAGGTTTTTGGTAGAGTGAAAGCCTAGAAAGCTCTGCTAGGAGAAGAAGCATTCTCATTGAAATGTGATCCTAAGCTACCTGCCTTTGATATCTGAGAAGATTTTATGCTAGTTGATGCCTTGATACTTTTGTATGATGTTATGAGGTCCTTTACTATGGACAATTATGGGGACACTTTTAGTTGGCTATTTCTCTTATGAGAATTTGAGTTTTATTTTCAATTTGCTTGCTGGTTCATTAGATGTCAATTGTAATTCAACAGACGACATTTTTGGTGCTGTCATATTTGTTCATTCTTACTTGACCTTAAATTATTGAAGGCTTAGTTTCTGTCATGCTTTTCTGTTTTTGATCAATGTGTACAGTGTCCCATGTAATGATAGGGCCCTAATTTGATTTCTTCAGTTTTTTATTGTGGAAAATGAAATCTGGAATCTGCTGTCACAGTGATTTGGAATAATGAATGATTTTCTAATTATTCTGAATGCTTCATACAATCTGAAGACGTAATTAGTTAAAAGACGATAAGAACTTGTGCATTGAATCTTATGTACAGTTATAGTTGAGCATACCGTCATGCATGATAGTTTCTTGACTTTGTGGGGTTACTGAGATCTCAATACAAATCTTTATTTTGAAATAAGTTAGATCTCTGAAAGCCAGCTTATTGGCCATTTTCTTTGAATACTGATACATTCTTTGTCCATTTTTGCCCTGCCTTGCTTTGCAAGGAGGACTTAGCAATAGTGTGAAACATTGACTTGCTTGTGTTTTGGCTTTAATTCAAATGAATTAAACAAAAAAAAATTAATTGTATTTTAAGCTTTTGTGGTCTTGACATGTGGATATTTCAAATAAATTTCTTATTTTTTTCCGTTTTTTAGATATTGCTTCACTTTGTAAACTAGTAAATAATGAAAAAAATTATTACTCCCTATTTGGGATTTGATGCATTTCACTTTCCTGTTTAGGCATCTCACATGGATTACCAAACCAGGTGAATTGTTCTAGAGATGTTTTTTTTTGGTGTGTGTGTCTAGATTTTTAAAAAATCTGAGCTTGTTCTTCTTTCTCTGTCCTTCACTGTTTCTGCTGCGATGCAGCTTCGACATTGCCAACGATCGATCTGTGGCCTCTGATTTCTGTTTCTAGCAGCAGAAAGCTGCAGATCAACAATATGGCAAAATAGCCGCAGACAATACATCGATACAAGCCAGGCAGCTGCTGCTGCCTGTTCTGAATTGCTTGTTATTCTTATTATAATAGTTATGGTTGATCAATTGCTTCATCCTACAGTTTTCGTCAGAATATGGATCTTCCAAAATAGAGGAGTTTCAGATGGTTTCTCAGGCAGGAGACGGCAAGAGAAGTGTGGCTGCTGAAAAAATAATATGATTCTATAGACGTGGTGTTGCTGGTCAAAAGCTCTTGTGTGCTGTAGTTGTCTGATAATGTGGATTGAGACTGTCTTTTGAGTGAGGTCTTGTCTGTCCATGTTTTATGATAGCTAGTCTGTACTTGGCTCTTGATTGTAATTAGAATCAATCAAAGTGGTGATTGGCTACATTGGTTTTCTAGGAACCTTGTGCAACAAGACTAACCACATTTGAAATTTCGTGATGGAACCATGTCAAATTTTAGAATAACAACCATGTGGTAGTTTTAATAGCAACTTCTTTATGTCAGCCGTAATGTAATGTTTTGGAGCTTGATTTGTTTGAAAATGGTGCTGAATGTTGTCAACCATCAGACAATTTAACAAATATCCTCACAAATATAAGACATCAAAGGTTATGAACTTGCAGATTTTCCAATGTCGTGTATTTTTTTCATTCATAGTTATGATTTGTATTCTGTTTTTCTTCTGATAATCCCCTCCCCACTCGCCCCCAACCCCCCCCCTGGAGAGAATCAGTACTTTGCTTTGAAGCCACTTCTATATCTAATTGTTTCAGTGCTTTTGAAAACTTTGTAAACTTTGATGAGGCATACATGACAAATAGATCATTGAAATTATTGACATGTGCTTTCTCATGTCCATTTATGTGGTAAATCATCACAATAGCTTAAAACTATCGTGGCAAAGTTAATGAAAAACACCTTGTTGGGAGTTTCATAACTCACTTGGTGAGTGTGCTTGTTAGAAAAGGTACATACGATCATGTACATATCTTGGAATATGCAAAACCACTAGTACAACAAAATAAGATATAATGATACAAATAGCAATGCTTGCATCAATTTTGGCTTAGTTTTTCATCTCTTTACAACTATTGCAAAATGCATTTTATAGTGATGTTGATTTGCAACACAAAAGTGATGCTAGACTTTATTTAGAAGCTCAAATGAAAGAAGTTCAAATATGTCACATAGCAATGAATTTCAAGTTCAACTAAACATCTCACACCATTTAGCAATGTTTCAAGATATAATAAAAACCTTTTAAAAGGACATCACTTATGTTATCATTATCAGAGTGTTAAGCCGGTTACGAGTTGGTAGAAGCTATGCAGGTAATAAAGACATTTTAAGGCATCCAAAGTCACTACAAGCCAAAGAGAATTAAATATATCCGTATACCAAGAAGCCTCTTCCCTTTTTGAGCGTAAGTGGCTTATGCACAAACTGAATTTTGTTTCGAAACATCGTACCTGCATGATCGTAGATGTATTATCTTGTGAGGATGCCATGTTAATCTTTCGAGTGTTTGCTTTCTTAAGAATCAAATTATAATGACCACATGGGAAAACCCCTAAGATGAGGATAGGAACACACAAGAGAGACTATGGAGCAAAACCACCCAACCAAACCTAGATCCCTCCTGGAGAATCCTCCTGGATCTAGCTCCCAAGCCATGTCATGTGATAGCAAGAGGAGAAGAGCTCAACTGGTGACCTAGACCAAAGTCGTCGCCGGAATAATCACTACCTCAATATATAAAGAGTAGGATCTTGTGCATGAGCACATGCAATCCCCATGCAGGTCAACTATAAATAGATCATAGCTCTTCATGCATACCTTCTGCCTATATCAGTCACACGTACATGCCCTACTCCATATGTCTCAATTAGAGTGTTTGGGTCCTCTCAAAGTCAGTAGTCACCAACAGGCCTCGATGTGGAATTAAATCTCGGTGTGACCATTAATCTCGAACACTGGAGAGCCGGTCTACCATATTAGGACTATTCCAGGTCCTTAGCGGAATATGGCCGTAACATTCTTCCTCCCTTAAACAAGTTATGTCCTTAGAACGGGAAAAAGAAAACATGAAACTATTTCTTAAGCGTTCAAATCTCAACACCTTCATGTAATCCCAACTACATGAAACACTGGGTGATTTACCTTATTTTATAAATCAAATTTGAAAGCTAAAGAAATTCCATGTCAATTTATTGCAGAAAATAAGGCTTCTTGGTACAAATATTCTTAGAATATCCAAATATTCTAAAATACCACAATTTAGGCATCTAAAATCTCTAGGAGATCCATCAAGTCTTAGATAATCACAACTCAAACCAGAGTACTGTAGTTACTCTAATGAGTTAACAGCCCCATTTCTAGCATCATATGCAAGAAATCAGCTACTATCCGTATCTTAATAGATTTATTTGTCTCCTATAAATCTGGAGAAATAGACTGAACTTTGCACACAAGCACTTGTAGACTACAATCTGTAAGGTAAGCAAATTCCTCATAAGTAAGCAATTACTTAATGAAAATGCCTGTGAGATCCACACAATCTCAAGTATGTGTTGGAGTAAAAAAAATTTAGAGTTCAACCAATAGATCTAAATCCTTGACTCACCCAATTGATCAAGAATTACTCATTATCTTAAGAATCCTCACATTTTCTTATAATCTTCAAATGACCTTTAAGTATCAATTTATGATCTGTCAATCATAAACACTTAGAATCTTATGACTCGTCAATCATAATTCTCAGGATTCTAAAACCATACTTAATCACTGAAAGATACTGGAGTATATGCACAACATACCACTCAGGAAATATAAGAATCATTCTGAAACCTTTTTCACAAGGAATTTCACTGGATTCCAAAAATATTCTTTCAATCCAATTCTTAACCAAATTATGAGTTCCAACAAGGTAATTAAAGACTTTTATAACATTCGTCTTTAACAACATAAACTTTATACAATCACCTATCCGATATCCAATTGAGCTCCCAGGGATATTATCACTAATGTGTTAAGTCTATTACTCAACTGAGATATACTCATTTAAGAATTCAGTATTCTATGCACACAATTCCTTTGATGAATCTGAATGACTCATAAACGATGTGTCTTACAAGCAATACACACAAAACAAACAGTTTTCAATAAATTCTCTTCACACTGTCCGTAGCAATTAACTTCCACATGAGTAAATCAACTACTCAAGTTAATTGCCCATGATTTAGAAATCTTAAATGTCCAGGTGCAGATCTTAATTATACTAGTATAACACCACATTTAGATCCTTATCCAAATCATTTTTTAAGTTAACCTATAGATCTATTAGAACATATTTGTTAACTCTACAAGTAATATGAGATTAAGATTAAAGCTTTATTCTATTTGATCCAATTCATAACTAAATGGTACTTGGTAGCCAACCAGTGAACCTTAATTTAATCTTTACCACTACTTCCCATATTCATGAATATCTCACAGCTCAAAACTTCCAAAATCACTCTAGTTGCAGATTATTCAAAACAATCACTAGAGATTTCTTCTATTTCACTGGATGGTTCCACCATTGCACACAAATTGGATTCCACAAAAGAAATCTATGCAACTGGTTGATCCCATGAAAGTCTTATTCCTATCATTTTCTTCTCCCCCTTTGAAAAGAAATTCAATAATTTCTATCAAAAAGTTCCCAAGAGACAACATATAAGATATCAAAGATTCGAAAACGTCAGTAATGAGTATTCAAAACTGTTACAAATTGAACTTTTTCCTTAAAATCAAAAAATATCTTATCCCGAGTGATAGAAACATTAATCTCAATAATCAACTATCAAATATAGATAATCATTTGGGCTCAAAAAGTCTAAATTCCACTTTAATCAATTGAAACATTAGTTGATTTTGAGCTACATTCACAAACCTGAAATGGAAGTATGAATTCATATAACTTAAACAGTTCTTCAAGATCTAGTTCTACACTGGAAGGAATTATATGAATCTCAATCCAATTGTCTAATACTAACCACTGGTCTACAAATCATTCTCACACAAGAATTTTCTCTTTGAAATCAATGATGTCCCATACCAACAGTTCTCTCTCCAAGAAAGTTCTTTGCTTTTAAATCCGATCATCAGAATGTCAAAAAGATTATTAGACCATGTGAGGATTCTTAAGATAATGAGTAGTTCTTGATACCAATATAATGGCCACTAAGGAAAACCCCTAAGTTGAGGATAGGAATACACAAGAGAGACTATGGAGCAACCACCTCAAAAATAGATTTGGAGGTAGGTTCAGATGTAGAAGCAAGAGGATCTGTGCTAGAAAGTGCAGTCAGAGCTGATTCTGAGGTGGAACCAACAGCAGACAGGTTAGGAAATGTGATGGAGCCCTGAGGTGCAGTGGTGGCAGCAGCGGAGCTGTGTGGTGGAGCGACGGCGGAGCTAGGTGTTGGAGCGATGACAACATCAGATAGGTTAGGGCCAGCAACGGAGCTGTGTGGTGGGGTGATGGCAGCAACGGACAGATTAGGACCATTTGTAGACAGGTATCTAGGTGCGATGGAGACAGTTGAAAGAAGCAGATCTGCGGTGGAGCCAGCAATTGAGCGTGGAGGAGAGTGGGGGGAGTTACCTCCCCCTCAAGTGCGTGGATCCATGTGGTGGAGCGCTGGCAGCAAACAGATCGCAGCTAGGAGGGCGCCACCATAGTTGTGAGAGAGAGAGAGAGAGAGAGAGAGAGAGAGAGAGAGTAACATGATTTCACATAGTCCCTCTTGACAAGTCAAGACCAAACCCTTGGAACCCTTCAATTTATAGCATAACAGGTAAAAAAATACAGCTGTATAAAGTATGACAGTACAGAGTACCATAAAGCGAAGCAAGTTTTAAGACACCCAGCTGTTACCTGCCACCATCCCACACAACAAAACCGTACAAGTTAGTCGCAAGATTCACTACTTTATCAGCTAGATTGAATTAACAACAAGTACGTCCAATCTTCCCAATCGTTCACTTTCTAAATTAGCAACAAGTTCCACTCTTTAACGAAGCCGTATCAGGGCAGAAGCCATACTGATCAGTAAAAGAACAAAAAGGAACATATTAGGTTCACAAGTGCATTCTATATGTAAGCAACTATTGATAAATTTTACAGTTTTTAGGACAATAATGATTGTACTTTACAATCATAGAGAGTTATTGGTTGCTTAATCAATGAATCTATCAAGTTCTACACATTAGATCTTGATCTAGATTCACTACACTTGGATTTAAGCAAGAGCAATGGATCAACACATCATTTTTTAGTGAGAGCGGCTTCACACGTGTGGAGTACTGTCCACTGTACGGCCTGCACCTGAAACAACAAGTACAATGATACTAGATAGCAATCATGCATAAAAATCACAAGACAAATGACTAGAAATCTCACAAAAGTGTAGAGTGCAAAAGTCTCATCAATTTTCTTAGCAAAATGATGATCCTTTTATGGATCAAGTACATCCATGAGTCTGGTACAGTCCAGCAGGCCTTCACACGTGTGAAGAGTGCCACATCACTCATATCTATCCATTTGATCCATCCTTGATCCTTATCCAATAGTTGACCTTCTAGAATATGACTAAAATCCAAAAAGCTAGTCTCCTAGAATATAGGAATATTCCCTACAAAATAGGATCTAAGGAAAATGGTCAACTCTTATCTTCTAGTACTCTATACACACATGTGAACATCCACTTGCCATGTGGGAGCATTTACTCATGCACATGCAAGGAAAAGCTAATTTGTAGGTGACTAGTCAACTTGACTAAAAACTAGTCATTTCATGTTCACACTAACTAGAATGATACAAAATCAATTTGGATATATACAAACATGAAAAGTACATCCTTTCACACATGGGAACATGCTCCACACGTGTGAAATCATATCATCAACATATTCTAATGTTTGATCAATATTTACATGAACCAATGTCAAGTGAGAAGTGACAATTTTCAACACTCCTCCTCACTTCTAACTTGGCAAATCTAGTGTACATCTATCTACAATTCCAAGAGCATATCTTAACTTAAAAAATGGATCTTTGGACAATGGTTTGGTTAAGATATCAGCTATGCATTCGGATGATGGTACATGATGTAGTTGCACTTCCTTGGATTGTACCTTCTCCCTCACAAAGTGGTGAGCTATCTCAATATGCTTTGTTCTAGCATGGAAGATAGGATTTGAAGCAATTTGTTGAGAAGCTTGATTGTCACAAAATATGTAAGGGATCTCCTCGGCCTCTAGCACATGTAGTTCCATCAAGAGTCTTCTTAGCCATAAGAGCTCTTTGGTTGTTGAAGTCAATGCCTTGTATTCGGCTTCACAAGAAGATAGTGAGATTGTATCTTGCTTTTTGGAAAGCCAAGATATCACTCCTCCACAAAGAAATGTTGCAAATGCACTAATGGACTTCCTATCCATCTTGTCACCTGCAAAATCTGAATCCGAGTAGGCTCTCAAGTGCAAGTTAGATCCTTCATAAAGTATACCAAAAAATCTAGTACTAGAAACATATCTAAGTACTCTCTTGGCACTTTTCCAATGATGAATTAAAGGAGCTTGCATACTTTGACTCAACTTGCTTACACAAAAACTTAAGTCAGGTCTAGTGATGGTTAAATAGATTAGAGAGCCTATAAGCTTCCTAAAGAGAGTGATGTCCTCAAAGGATGCTTCATCACCTTCATTAGTTGCTTTCACAACATGCTCCATAGGGGTGTCAATCCCCTTACAATCTTTCATACCAAATCTTTCAAGAATGGAAGTAGCATACTTAGATTGACTTATGAAAGTACAATTGCTACTTCTAGACACTTCTATCCCAAGTATAAACTTTAGGAAGCCTAGATCTACCATCTTGAACTCACTAGATAAGTCAACTTTTACTTTGCCTATGCCATCATCATCATTTCCTGTCATAATGATGTCATCAACATAAAGAACCAAAATGATGATCTTTCCTTCATTACATTTGAAATATAAAGAAGGTTCATAAGCACTTAGTACAAAGCCAAGGGAATAGAGAAAATCATGCAACCTAGAGTACCAAGCTCTAGGTGCTTGCTTCAAGCCATATAGGCTCTTCCTTAAGTAGCACACCTTTTGCTCCTCACCAATCTTGATGAAGCCCTCGGGTTGCATCATGTAGATTTCCTCTTCTAAGAAGCCATTCAAGAAGGCATTTGTCACATCCATTTGGTAGAGATCCCATTTGAACAAAGTAGCAATGCAAATGATTAATCTAATAGTTACAAGCTTAGCTACAGGTGCAAATGTTTCTTCATAATCCAATCCTTTTATTTGAAGAAATCCCTTAGCAACAAGCCTAGCTTTGTATTTACTAATAGATCCATCTTGATTGTACTTAATTCTATAAATCCACTTACATGCAAGTGGTTTCTTTCCTCTTGGAAGATTTACAAGATTCCAAGTATGATTTTCTTCTAATGCATCATACTCTACTTGCATTGCATCTCTCCAAACTTTAGATTTACATGCTTCTTCAAAAGATGATGGTTCTTCAATCAATGTAGCTAAAAAAGAGTAAGAGGTAGAAGATGTAGAGCCTTCCTTTTGCTTTCCCTTGTCCACATAGGTAAGCCTTGAGGGCTCGGCCTTGCTCCTTGATGATCTTCTTGGCCCCTTTTGACTTGGATCCAAATCTCCATCCTCGGGTTTGTCATGATCCTCCTCGGGTTTGTCAAGATCCTCCTTGGATTTGTCAAGATCTTCAATGCACAATGGGTTAGATCCATTTGACAAGCTCTTAGCAAATTGTGACTCATCAAAAAGTACATCCTTGCTTACCTTTACTTTCTTGGATGTAGGATCATATATCCTATATCCCTTGCTATTTTCTCCATAGCCAACAAAGATTCCTTTGAAGGAGGTAGCATCTTCTTTCCTTCTAGTCTCCAAAGGAATGTGTACATAACAAGTACATCCAAAGATCTTAAAATATTTTACATTGGGTTTCTTATCAAACAAGGCTTGATAAGGTGAGATCCCATCTATAGCACTACTAGGAAGTCTATTACACAAATAATTAGCACATGTTATGGCTTCTCCCCAAAATGAGATGGGAAGTGATGCATCAAGCCTCAAGGACTTTTCTCTCGGCCACCCCATTTTGTTGAGGGGTGTAGGAACAAGTGTATTGTAACTTAATACCATTGATCTCACAAAAGTCTTTCATTTTATTGGAGGTGTACTCTCCTCCATTATCACATCTTAGTGCTTTGATAGAAGTACTAAGTTGTTTCTCTACTAGAGACTTGAACTTAATGAAAGCTTCATAAACAAGATTTTTCTTTGATAGTAACTCAATCCATGTGAATCTAGTACAATCATCTATAAAAGTTACATACATCAAGGCACCTCCATTACTTGCATGTGAAAAACTATGTACATCAGAATGTATGAGATCCAAGGGAGAGAGAGATCTTGATGAAGATTTCTTGTAAGAAGATTTGTGTGACTTTGCAAGGCCACATGCCTCACACATTTTTCCACACTTCTTGAAAGCTCTTGGTAGGCCGAGAGCTAGTTCCTTGCTTGCCATTGACTCCATAGATTGAAGATTAGGATGGCCTAATCTCTTATGCCAAAGCTCCACTTGAGTTAGCTCCTCCCTAGCCAAGTTCACACTTTCACTTGCAACATTAGCATCCAACTTGAAAAGTCTACCTTGCTTAATGCCACTAGCTATGCACTTATCATTTTTCAAGATGGAACAAACTCCATTCTTGAAATGTACATCTAGTCCATTGTCCATTAATTGTCCTACACTAAGCAAGTTTCTTGAAATGGTAGGAACATACAAAACATTATCTAGATCTATCCTTTTAGATGTGCCTAAACAAAGAGGTATAGATCCTATGCCATCTATCTTGCATGCTTGATCACTAGCAGTGTATATTGACTTCTTAGAGTCATTACAAGATAGAAGAGTAGAAAAATAATGCTTGTTAAAGGACATGTGGGAACTAGCCCCACTATCTATCCACCATGTGTCTTGACTTGAAGTTGGTGTAGATGCAACCATTAAGGATGTGTTGAACCCATCCTCATATTCTTCCTCTTGAGCAATGTTCCCTTGATCTCCTTTGGCTTGTTGATTCTTCTTCAAGTAGCATTCTGAGGCAAAGTGTCCTTTCTTTCCACAAAAGAAACACTTTAGTTTTGCCTTGTTCTTCACTTTGCCTTTGGAGGTAGATCCTCCATTCTTCATCTCGGCCTCCTTGCCTTGATTTTTCTTGAATGGATTTTGCTTTTTCTTGCCTTTAGATGTAAAGTTAGCTTTCTCCTCTCTTCCATTAAGTGACATGCTATCCATTCTTGTCTTGAGGTGTAGAAGCCTACTCTCCTCGGCCACAAGAACATTGTGCAACTTTTCAATGGATGGAAGAGAGTCTTGAATGGCAAATGATTGGACTAAGTTGGTAAACTCATCACTTAGACCATTCAAAATGATTTGTACTAGTTCTTGATCTTGGATCTTCTCTCCTATTGCACTTAACTCCTTGTTAAGAGATTTGATCCTAAGAACATACTCTTGTCCACTCTCTCCACTTCCTTTCATGCTTTGGAAAACTTGATTTCTTAGCATGAGGATTCTTGAAGTATTGTTGGATTCATAAATGCTCTTTAATGAATCCCAAGCCTCTTTGGATGAGGTACAAGAAGACACCTCTTTCAAGAGGTCATTGCATACATTTAACTTTATGCAATGTAGAGCTAATCTTGCTCTCTTCTTGTATTTGGCTTGTTCTTGGGGAGTTTGAGGCTCTTCCTCTACTCCTTGAACTATGTCATATAGATCATGGATCACTAGGAGTGATTCCATTCTCACTTTCCAAATGGAATAATTTGTGGAAGTTCCATCAAATATCCACCCATGGATGACATTTTAGAATGAATGCTCTTTTAAAAATCACAAAGATTTTTGAATTTTAAAAGATCTATGAAGTGGCCTAAAGCTTACTAGAATGCCTATAGGCTTGTCTCTATCAAACTAACACACAAGCTTGAATGATACTCAAAGATCTTACCAAAAATTTCTAGCTTTCACTCTCACAAAAAAATTGCTTTACACTTTTCTTAGAGATTTCACTTCAACTAAGGATCTGAACAAATCAGCCTCTTAGATCTGATCTTAGACTCTAAAAAGAAATGCTTCAATGATCCAAAACACTATTTGGTCATAGGCATTAGTTAGAATGAATCTAGATCAATACTATGCTTCAAAAAGCACCAAAAATGAACTAGTATTGTGATTTTGGGACCAAAAAACACAAAGTAACTTGAATTGAAAGTTGCTGTACGGTTTCACACGTGTGAAAAGTACATACACAGCCTCCAAGTCGTTTTGATCCAAATGATTACAAGCTATCACTCTAGAAGAACTCGCCCTCACTAGTATTGGCCAAAAAACAAATTTTGCCAATGATCTTTACAAGATTTATGATTCAATGATCACTCTCTTACTTAGCTCTGATACCATGATAAATTTTACAGTTTTTAGGACAATAATGATTGTACTTTACAATCATAGAGAGTTATTGGTTGCTTAATCAATGAATCTATCAAGTTCTACACATTAGATCTTGATCTAGATTCACTACACTTGGATTTAAGCAAGAGCAATGGATCAACACATCATTTTTTAGTGAGAGCGGCTTCACACGTGTGGAGTACTGTCCACTGTACGGCCTGCACCTGAAACAACAAGTACAATGATACTAGATAGCAATCATGCATAAAAATCACAAGACAAATGACTAGAAATCTCACAAAAGTGTAGAGTGCAAAAGTCTCATCAATTTTCTTAGCAAAATGATGATCCTTTTATGGATCAGGTACATCCATGAGTCTGGTACAGTCCAGCAGGCCTTCACACGTGTGAAGAGTGCCACATCACTCATATCTATCCATTTGATCCATCCTTGATCCTTATCCAATAGTTGACCTTCTAGAATATGACTAAAATCCAAAAAGCTAGTCTCCTAGAATATAGGAATATTCCCTACAAAATAGGATCTAAGGAAAATGGTCAACTCTTATCTTCTAGTACTCTATACACACATGTGAACATCCACTTGCCATGTGGGAGCATTTACTCATGCACATGCAAGGAAAAGCTAATTTGTAGGTGACTAGTCAACTTGACTAAAAACTAGTCATTTCATGTTCACACTAACTAGAATGATACAAAATCAATTTGGATATATACAAACATGAAAAGTACATCCTTTCACACATGGGAACATGCTCCACACGTGTGAAATCATATCATCAACATATTCTAATGTTTGATCAATATTTACATGAACCAATGTCAAGTGAGAAGTGACAATTTTCAACAACTATTTCTCATTACACAGATGGACAATGGCTTGATGTTGGTCATAGTGCTAGGTAATAGAGCACCTCCGTGCTATACTAGCCCCATGGATTCCCTGTATCACTTTATCCGGGAATCCAAGCACCGAACTACTTGGGCAATTCCATGTCATTCAAGTGTACCATAGTCGAGTCCAAAAACAGTACGTAACTTAACTTATAATAACTGGACTTAAGATGCCGAGAAAAAATTCCTTCAATAACTCGTGCATATGTTGATCAATACGCATGCATGACTATCAGTTATCAAATATAATACCCGAAACCCATTATAAGCAAGATTTATAGTACCATGACCAATGCATGAATAATAATGAGTAAGGCTGCTCACCGTATCGGTGATATTCCATACTGCATCTTACCTGAATGTGAGTTGAAGTAATCTCGTGCGATCTATCCATCTTCAGCTGCTTACTCAAATCACCTACGTGCTAAAAGCATTCAAACCGAAAGTATAGGATTACCCATAATGTACTTTTTAAAGCTTCATAGTGTCATCACCAAGCTCATATAATCATACAAAGCATACTTTGTATTGCTAACTTCAGATACTATCATATAGGTTATCACAGGTGGATAGCCTCATAGTTACTATCACATCAAGAGAGCATTAGCAAAAGCAATACTACGTGAAGGGTTACAGTCAACCGAGTTTTATGCGAGCATTCTAAACAATCATGTTTATGTTGTGGCTTATGATATCTCCCTGAAAACGTTGAAAGGATAGCGCTCAAATCGCATTATCAGTAGCATAGTTTGATGAAAAATGCATGCAATATGGCTCATACCACGAGCTACAACAAATCGCACTAAATGAACACATTTATGAGTAATATTTCAGCAATGGCCAGTGCTCAAATCCACCTCAGTGAGGGCGCTGACCAGCGGCCATCCATTCCGTATAACGTATGATATTGATCATGAACAGTAAGCTTGATGTCTAGCACTTATTACAAGCCAAAAGAGTTGATAGCATACTTGAAAATTTGCCCACTTTTGTTCTTCGGAACAACGTTTAAATTGTGAGAGTATCCAATGATTGTATACAAGTTGATTGTCTGTTATTACACAAAGATATACATAGTAAACCACAAGCATTCATCATAAGGTTTCACTTACACCTTTCCTTATCAGCGAGTTATCATAACTTGAACCAAACTCACCTTTGTTTGCAATATTATACCACCAATGCTTTTCCACTAGCAATCACGAGCATTCTCTTCGATCACAATCCAGTATTATTGAGCACCATGAGAGCAAGAAGGAGGGAGAGAGAGAGAGAGCAGGAAAGCATGAGGGAAAGTGAATAGGGTTGTGTGATTTTTCTCTTTATAGAGCCAGAGAACACTTAGGTGTACTAAGTGCAAATTGTTGCCACTGTTAGATTAACTGTCCATAATGTGCACAGATCCTGGCCATTGAAAGATTCACAACTTTCCCACCATTTTTTTAAAAAAACTTTTTCTATTATGTGGGGTCTTTTATCATAGTAAGGCATTCTTTTTGCCCCCACTAGTAAATAAGGTTAGTACGCGACATTTACATTTCACTTGCGAAGCGAATAAGGCGATATATGTATGTAACAGAGCCCATGAGAGAGAGAGAGAGAGAGAGAGAGAGAGAGAGAGAGAGAGAGAGAGAGAGAGAGAGAGAGAGAGAGAGAGCCCATCAACCATACCCACAACTAGCAAAGTTTCTCAGGGGGCAGTTAGCACCCCTGAGATGGAGTGCTAACTGCCCACCAAAAAAAATTTAGCATTTTTTGGTAAAGTAAACTTGAGTCCAGGGAACGATTCATGTAGAAACAGGTTGTTTAAAATTTCATACAATCTTCTTCTCATGAAGCCATTATTTTGAAAAGCAAGAACAATGTTTTTGACCTCATCCATAAAGGTATCATGTTCGCTACAACAGTACTTGGCAGCAATAATTTGAGCGACAATCACTTTATACGAGTTCATAATTGGCCTATTGGCAGTTAAGTGTATCTACTGAAAAAATGAAAGCGGAAGTTCCCATCTTTTGTCAAAAATTTTCATATGAAACTTTCCTAATAAAGAATCAAAGGTAGTGGTAATATTCAAAAAATTAACCGTGTTATCCGAAGCGTCTTCTTTTTCAATAGTGAGGTACTCCATAAGGCATTATCATCGATACGAGGTTGCTCCTTGTCTAGAAATACAAGAGCATATGTGTTGTTTATGAAACAAATATCATCAATATAATGGAAAGTATGCTTGAAGGCACGTAGGTATTCCACTTTTCCAAGTCTGGCCAGTCTTTCCATGAAATGCATTTCAAAGAATGACAGATACCAGTTACACCAAGTAGGGGAACAAGCAAAACCCATAGAAATATCACAGACCTGTTTCCAAGTCCTATTTCCTAATCTTACTATGCAATTGTCAATCAGTATATCATTATATTGGCAAAGAGTTTCTATGTCAATCACAGTCCAATTATCAGTCTGATTGGTCACCCATTTCCAGTCAAATTGCTTAAGGCTCGATTTTTACTGATAGACAAGTTTTTTGTTTTTAGAAGACTTGAATGCATACCTTATAGAGAGGCATGGCCCATCATGCTCTTGCCACTCTCGATGAGTGTTTGATTCTTCCGCTCAACTACACCATTGGACTGAGGTGAGTAGCTGGTTGTATATTGTTGATGTATCCCATTGGCCTTGCAGAACTCCTTGAATTTTGTGGAGATATACTCTCCCCCTCCATCTGTGCATAGAGCCTTGACCTTCCTTTGGGTCTAGTTTTCTTAAGATGCCTTAAACTGCATGAAGAACTTGAATGCTTTAGATTTGTTCTTCAGATAGTAGGTTGCAGTCCTTCGAGGAAGTCGTCGATGAAGGTTAGGAAATAGAGAGCTCCCCCTGTGGAAGCAGTTTGCATTGGGCCACAAATGTCGCTATGTACAAGGTCAAGCAAGCCCTTGGATGTATGAACTGAGTCTGAACTGAAGGGACTTCTACCATGCTTGCTGATAATACAGCTTTCGCATGGAAAAATTGGCTTGCTGACTGAAGACAGATCTTGGCTCTGAGCTGGCATTTGCTGAATACTGTTGAAGTTAAGATGGCCAAGTCTGAAATGCCACAACATATCAGTTGATTCAAAAGTGGCTGTGTGAAGAGTTTGACTGTTAGAAGAGTAGCAATGGCTGAGTTTGTAAAGATAGCCGCTTCTTCTTGTAGGCTAGAACCTTCCGGGATTTGTCAAGAATTGTGCAGTCTTCTGTATCGAATTTGACCCTTTGACCTAAATCGGTGATTCTACTAACTGAGAGCAGATTTTTGGTCAGATTTGAAACGTGGAGAATGTTGGACAACAACTTGACTTCACTTTTTTTGAATTCAACTCTGACTGTTCCTTCACCTTCGATTGAATGTGATGAGTTGTCTCCAAGTTGCACAACTCGAGCGTGGGTGAATGACTTATAGTCTTTGAACCAGTCGCGATGGTGAGTCATGTGTTGAATTGCTCCGAAATCTAGATACCAGGAATCGATATCCCGTTGTTCTCCAACTTTGGTCATGAAAGCTGCTTCATCTTCTTCTTCTTGTTGTTGCTGATTTGAGTGACTGGCTGTAATACTATGTGCTTGTTGTTGGAACTACTTCTTTTCGTTGTTGTATTCTAAAGTTCGGCAGTCCTGGATTTCGTGACCAGTCCTCTTATAGTATCTACAAAAGAGTTTCTGCGTTGGTTGGAATGATGAAGAGCTTGAATTCAATCATGAACTGTAATTTGGTCCAGACTGCATGTTGCTCTTCTTGTGAGTATAGCCTGACTTTGTAGATCTTTTGGATCTAAACTTCTGATTTTTTGAATACAGAGCTTGAGGATCCGATCCTGAGCATGAGGAGGATGATCTTCTGATCTCCTCTTGTAGGAGCAACGAAATTACTCTTGATAGAGTGAGGTGCTCCTAGATAGAAATTGCCATTACCCAATTTTCGTAGGCTTCAAGTAGACTCGATAATAGAGTCACGAGTGCATCGAAGTTTTCTATGACTAAGCCAGTTGCAGTCATCTACTCCATAATATTTTTGAAGGTGTTGAGGTGGCTCGAAACACTATCTGCATCAGACATTCAGAGGGTGACGAATTTCTTCCTCAGATGAAGCTTGGAAGTAACGTCTCTAATGTCGTAGAGAGTTGCTAGAATGTCCCATTCATCCTTAACAGTCTGATCAGCACGTATGTGGCTGATATGAGTATCCTTGATGTTGAGGGTAATCATGGCAAATGCTTTGCCATCTCTCAGTCTCCACTTGGTGATGACGACTGCATCACCTTCTGGTTTGAGCTCTGTGCCATCAACGATGTCCCACAGTTCTTTGGCTAGAAGTATAACCTTCATCTTGAATTTCCAGAGATGATAGTTATCTCCATCGAGTTTGTCAATGAGAGATGAACTAGATGATGGATCCATTTTGGTTGAATGAGTTTGTTGGTAGAAACAATGACTGTTGGAATATTGTTGGCTGCGCGTTTGCTAGAAATACATCTTGATAAAAACAAGACTGATAATTTGCAGTAGAAATGTAGATTACTGAAATGTCCGCTCGGATAGCATGTCATAAAACCGTGGGGTGCGTGAGCGGCAGTGAAAGCTTGAGGATTGAGCGCGGCGTGTAGAAACGGAAACGCAACAGTTAGCAGCAGAAATATTCAAGTAGAAGAATTCATACAGAATGCGCAGATGAACGACGCAGTAGTGAGACAAAAATTGCACTCTAATTAATATCAACAATGATTACAATAGCTTGATGAAATAACTTCAGCTCGTTGAGCGTGATAACGCTGGTTACAAAAAACTCTGATTGAAAGAGAAATTCAATTAACAGAATTAACACTTAGCTTGATTCAGTTAACATATATATATATTTACAAGTGTCGAGAGACAAATATCTTTATGCCTTAACTGTCATTTACTTCAGTTTTGCATATGTACAAAGCTGGTAATCGCCCTTAGGATATTTGTTTCTCCAGCTGTTTTATTGTTGACGATAAGTTAGCGACGTCGGTTTGCTAATGTAGCAAAAACGCGAAAAATCCGAAGGTACCCTTAAACGGAAGGCATGTGCAATGGAAAGGAATCCCTTGCAATGTGAGGCCATGTAACAAAATATTGATGTCAAAATATTACAATATACTCCTCACATTCTACATCAAGATTAAAGACACAAGATTGTAGTAATTGGATGTACTAGAGGGTAAGGGATACACTCTCATAGCATAGATTTGTTGTGCGCCAATAAACATTGGCTCTTTGATTGGGTTAATTTATCCCTTTAAGTGTCTTAATCAGTTTTGACATTTTTGTAAAGGAATTGGGAGTGTCTCACACAACGGAATAAGTGGGCACTTTTTTTTTTTTTTTTTTTTTTAAAGGTGCACCTTCCAAGTGTTGGAGTGTGCACATCAAATTTTGGCGAGTTTCAATACAGCCACACGTTTATTTTTTAATTTAAAAAAAATCATTTTTTATTCATAGAAACGTGCCCAGGTGTTTGTGATTAACAATTGTTTCTTCATCCCATAATTTTCTTGGAGTTTTTTCAGCTGCTAGCTATATATGCGCCCCATATCGCCCCCAATCCACCCTTCATACGATAATCAAATAAACGAACGAGAGGATAACGTTACCAAAAACTGACGAGTGTGGCGCCATCGCCATCGCCATCGCCATGCCCTTTGCATCTCTCGCTTCGTCTTGTGATTATTTATCATGGTGTAGCCATGAGAGAGCATCGTCGCGGAAATATGTGGAGGATTTTGCAGACGAATGATTTTGGCGAGCAATGCGTAGATTTAACTTCAAATTGTAGCTGATATTTCAGAAAACTTTCCACATTTTGCAGATGGTTCAATTCTGTGAAGTGCTGCTTTGAATAGCGGAAAAGTTTTGCGTATTCTGCAGATGATTTCTTTTGATTTTTTTCATGAGCTCTTTTGAAGTGTTAGTCACTGTCGGTTAGGAGCTGTGTATTTCTGATAAGAACAGTAATACCAGGACATTTTGCTTTGCTTTCATGCACAGCCTTGGGAAGCATGGGCCTGGTTGGCGTTGGAAATCAGACACGCCTTCCGTTCCTTATCAATGTTTATGATGAGGTTTGGTGTATGATTAGCTTATGGAAGACTTTTCTGGCTGGTAGTAATTGGAGTGGAACTGTCATGAGCTGGACGAAGAAGATTGCAATATTATGCAGGAGCAGCCTCCCTTCCTCGAACCTCAATGAACCACAGACTTGGTATAAGCAAGTAATTGAGCAGCGCTGCGTTGCAAATGGTAAGCGAAATTGTGTTATTGCTATGGAAATGCGGCAACGAGAGTTTTGGAGCAGAGGACATTCATCATGCACTCACAGCGTAAAACCGAGCAACACTTTGCGATCCAATCAGGACACCATAATAAAAAGAGCACACAAAAAAGACAAACAGTGTTCCAAACAAAACAGTAAAGTTTCGAGAAAAGAACGGCTTCGTGAGGCAAGAAGAAGAAATCATAGAGCAGACCAGCCACTTAAAGCAGATAGAGACTCCGAGGAAAATGAAGCACTCTTGCATCATCAGCATGGCAATTCAACTAATACTGATGTTGATTCTTCGAAGCTACTTTCTTCACTACCGGAAGCTGCTATTCCAGAGCCCATCGTGGATCTACAAGAGCATGGTTGTAACGAGCGACATGCAGCACTTCATTGTGAAGTGGAAGTAGTTTCTTGGCGGGAGAGGCGTATATCGGCCAGTATATGTGTAGAGGCAACCGAGGATCGTGTGTGGGATGTTCTGACGGATTATGAGAGGCTTGCAGAGTTCATCCCGAATCTCGTATGTAGGTAACCATCGGTAATGTGAAGCTGATACATCACTGTATCTCTCAATGTAAATGCAGATAAGGATGTAACTTGCAAGCTAGTGTCGCTTACTTCCTCTGTGTTCTGATAGTAAAGTCGCATTTATTCAATCCAGCTTTTACCTATATATTGACCATGTATTCTATGCCCTTGCTGGCAATGAAAGTTACTCGTTCATTCTTGCTAGGATGGTTGGTTAAAAGCAGGTTTCACGCGCTCACTTCCTCGAGGTCCATATCGGCGTCTAAATTTAGCTTTGCTTCAATATTCGTCAGTCTAGGCCTACTACAAGCAAGAGGATAAAAAACCAAAGATATCTATCGTTTTTCCACGACATGTCTTCTAGGTGGCAAAGAACTACGTTTCTTGATTGCTAATTGAATCAAATTGACTATTGTTTCTGACTTATCAGTAAATTGTTTGGCATTTTCAGTGAAAGGATACCTTGTCCTCATCCAGGGCGCATCTGGTTGCATCAACGTGGCGTTCATTCAGCCATGTATTGGCACATCGAAGCTAGCGTAGTGCTTGATCTTCAAGAGTTTCCTCATTCGGTGTGTATCCTGTGTTGTTATTGCACACTCTGTTGTTGGCTACTGCATTTGACCAGGAATTAGAATCCTTTGTTGATTCTTTAACAAAGGTAGTAAGGGTCTTTATAATAAATAAGTACTGTTCTTAGGCTTTTGACTATTGGAGATTTCTTTCTGTTTGCAAGCGCGAGCTAGTGCACTATGTTGTTTGCACAAATTTACAAGTACAAAAAGGTCCATCCAAAACATTGGGAAACAGGGTTTTCATTGGGAGGGCCCTATTTGATGTAATATAAAATGTATCTCGCTAGCTTAGGAGTCGCACAAAAGTTGAAGCTGGTACATAAAATAGCTGCTGGAGTAAGTGAGACATTTAAAAAACTCAAGTATAGCCAATAAGGCAACCGATAGTTACACTTAACTACGAGTAGCTTGACAGCATTGATGACAAATGTTAGACAAGTTGCATAAGCGAGACACATCTGACATTGTGAAAAAATCAACTGGTTTTTGGCCACAAATCTTCCACATGACACTGTGAGAACATTCCAACATATGGAAGTGTCTTGGTTAGACAATCAAACAATACCATCTCCAAAAACAGCAGATTTGGCAAAGACAGTTTGAAGGGTGGGTTAGAAAACGAGCAATATTAGTCCACAAACATTGAAAATCCAATCTTCTGTAGGAAGAATAAACGAGTAAAAGTCTCCTCAATGTTCATAAAGAGGTGACACAGATGGGAGTTGAGATAGGGTCTTTTACAACTCGAGGGGGGAGTCAGCAGCTAATTCTGTATAGAATATTTTAAGGGCATAGTTCTTGATATGGGGATTGTGGATTAAAAAAAAGCCCACCAACCCCGACAGGAGCAATGTAGATTGTTCTAGGTGAGAAGCTTTATAGAAAGCCATCTTGTGATCAAGTTGTAGAAAGACTTGGTACTAGGTAATAGATTACATTGTGCTAACAAAAACCTTGATGGGTAGAGAGCTAAGTCACTAGTCTTAGTAAGGCTACAAAAAATATCGCGTTGAAGACTCAAGCACTAAGGATCAATCATAGCATAGCGGAGGTCACGATGAAAAGTAGTCCACACATGCATACCCTCTCCATCAGGCTCAGTACGAAACACACGCCACCAAGTAGTAGCTCGTCCATCCAAGTGTAGGGCAGCTAATTGGATCTTCTAGACGTTGGTCTTGGGATACATCAGAAAGTATGTTTCTGTTAGAAGTAATAAATGATAATGTTAGTTTCCCATAGGTTACTTTGACCCAAAAGGTCGAGACTTGTGTAACCATGGGTTAGGTTTATTATTTAGACCATGTTAAGTCAGTTTTAGTTGAGTTGGATCCAATTTTGGTCCAGTAGTAATTCGTGGGTCCAAGTAAAGTCTAATTATGTTAAGGGACCCAATCTTGACTTTTGGGGGTGCCCTATAATTAATAGTGGGTCTTGGAAGGTTCTAGAACTTAGGCCCTACCAAAAGAGATCGTCTTCCTCTTTGAAGGTAGAAGAGCAAAGTCATGCAAAGTTTGATCATTGTCTTTCTACAAGTACAAGTTTGCATCGGAATGTTGGTATGGTAAAACATTCTTCTTCTCTTGAGCCATTTGTTGCAAATGATGGATGCATTAGTGAAGAACTTTATGAGCAAGCTTCTCAAGATAATGTTTTGGAAAAGGCTGAAATCAAGCATTCTTTGAAGCCATTTTGTACTAATGGAGGAGGGGAAAAAATCATGTCAATTATTACATTGGTTCAAAGTGGTGTGTTGCTGGATTTTTTGAGTGTTCAAAGTGGCAAGCTGTTGGTTTTTTTCTTGAAGATGGTGGACACCAGATTCAGCCATGGTTTATTGATCATTTTCAACCTATGTTACATCGTGAGCATCCTATTATGCATCGGGAACGGCCTGCGGAAGGTTTTTGGACAGCAAGGTCCACATTTGGAACACTTTGGAGAGCAAGGTGTTTGTGATTTTGTGGCTGTTGGACAGCCTGCTACAACCTCTTGTTGGTTGTCCGAGTCTTTGCGGGATAGCAAAGCATCTTTTTACCTTAGAGGAAACACACATGTCTCACCAAAATCAGTACCTTATGCTGATTTTCATGTTTTGATGCTTACTTCTTATGATGACGGCGTTGTCTTACCTAGTGTTGGTGAGCAGATCATTGATAGTAAGATTCAGGAGCATGTGATGGTAAAAGAGTATCATACTCTTCTTTATGTTTCTTGTGGTAAGAAGACTCATGGAATCTTGTGGGAACCATTGATGGATTTCAAATCCATATTTCGGCTTGTGGCTGGTTTTTTGGTTACCTACTTTGGATGAAGCATGCTTGTCTTTACTCTTCGACTTTATGCTACTGCACTTCGTATTCTACATCTCTTCTACATCGGGCATGATTGGGGCTGAGATTTTGGCTACTTCGACTACTTCAAGCTGAAGTTTTTTTTTGGTGGCATTAAGCTTGGACAACAAGCTACATCTTTTCTTTTTCGGCTACATGGAGTTTTGGGCAGCATGCAACACTTTGCATTTTTGTTGCAATTTTTCATACTTTATGTCATGTTATGTTTTTTACATTATCATTTAAGGAGGGTGTTAGAAGTAATAAATGATAATGTTAGTTTCCCATAGGTTACTTTGATCCAAAAGGTCAAGACTTGTGTAACCATGGGTTAGGTTTATTATTTAGACCATGTTAAGTCAGTTTTAGTTGAGTTGGACCCAATTTTGGTCCAGTGGTAATTCGTGGGTCCAAGTAAAGTCTAATTATGTTAAGGGACGCTATCTTGACTTTTGGGGGTGCCCTATAATTAGTAGTGGGTCTTGGAAGGTTCTAGAACTTGGGGTTTGGAAGAGTCTAGGCCCTTGGAAGGCCTATTTATATGTACCCAATGTTCATTTGTAATTCATTCCCTTTCAAGCATTACTACTACTTTCTCTCTCCTTGAGGGCGTCTAACCCTCTCCTTCTTCTTCTTCTTCTTCTTCTTCTTCTTGTCTATGGAGATTGAATGGTAGAAGGATCTTGGCACTTTGATTTCCTACAGTTTCCAACTTAGCAAACCAATTTTCTAACGGATTCCCATCAGTGGAAACAGAATAGGTAGTAAGTTGGATCCTATCACGAAAGTCACGAGCAAAGTGAGGATGGGAATCCGGAGGACGTGAAAATGGGAAGGTGTCATGGGGGCCTTCCCAGGGCCATGAGGCTGCAAGGAATCAATCTGTGACTGTAGAGAGGCGAAGCCAGTCATGACAACATCTATAAGAGAAGAAATCCTGGAAATAGCTCTCTCGATGGCCTCTTGAATGTGATTGTGTACTGCTTCATGAGAAGGCTCACTAGTAAATGGAGAGGTGGTAGCCATTAACAAAATAGTGACAAGGTAAAAAAATAATCTATCTGAAGAATCAGAAACTCAACGAATATAGACAGCCAAGAAAGAGGAGAAGGGCATATAAGGAGACACAATGCATGAACAAATGGACATACTGAAGGAGAGGACATAAGTCGTCACAATACGTAAGCCAAAAGAACACACAAAGGACTCGTAACAAGCGATAAAACAATGCTGGAAATATACCTCCGAATGTGTGAGTCATGCATGATAGTGATGGCTGAAGAGAAGTGTCCACGCCGCCAATAAAAAGCTTGCCGAAATGCTGAAAACTGTCTCCAACGTAGAAGAGGCAATGGCTGGAAAACATGACCATAGATGGGCGTTGGATTTGCAACAAAAAAGGTTTGAAAATGAAGGTAAATGATGAGAGAAAAATGGCTGTAAATGGGCGATGAAAATGGGTTGAGATGGGCACTGGAAATTGGCTGAAATGGGCACTGAAAACTGCTGAGAATAGGAGCTGGAAATAGGCGATTTACTGGCTGGAAATTGGCTGGAATGGGTGCTGGAAATTGCTGGAAATAGGCAATAGACTGGCTGAAAAATGAGCGCTGGCTGGCTGAAAATGGGTGTTCCTTCAAACGACAACGAAAAACCTGCTGAAAATAGGCGAAAACTTGCTGAAAATGGGCGCTGATCCACCTCCAATCGATGACAAAATCCTGCAAAAAAGCTGATCCGTAGGCTGAAAATGTAAGCTGCAGATGGGCGCCCTCATGGAGAAAAATCAGATCTGAAATATGCACCAGCCTCCAGCCAAAGAAAGTACTCTGATACCAAGTTACGAATTGATCCACAATAGATCTATGGTTCATAGAACCCATGGTTCCCAGATCCGTGGGTCCTGGGAACCGTGGAAGGAACCGTACCACGGTTCATCTAAATAATTAATTAATTAATAAATTTAATAACTAGCTACCAAATTCACAGATTTCACAGATGAGACAGACGATTCACAGATGATACACATATTCACAGATGATTTCATTTGACAGATGATTTCACAGATGATACACAGATTCACAGATTAATGATACACAGATGAATGATACTCAAATCATCTGTGAATCTGTGATTTCATTGATCTGTCAATCATCATTTGACAGATGATTGACAGATTTCACAGATGATACAGATTTCATAGATGATCACAGATGATTGACAGATTTCACAGAATTCACAGATTTCACAGATTTTTTTGGCCTTTTTTTTTGCATATTTTTGATTTATTTTTGGGGGGGAAACTCAAAAAAAATTAATTAATTAATTAATCAATTAATCAGTACGGTTCACCACGGTTCTGGGCAAAAAATTTAAGAACCGTGGTGAACCGATAACGGTTCATTAATTCTATGCTATGGTTAAGCTAGAAAAGCAGCACAAAAGTAGGAAACTAGTCTAGAAAGTAGGAAAGAGAATGCTTAAAGAGAATAGAGAGAGATAAATCAATATCATAAGCTGAATAAAAGACTACCCTTACTCCAAATCAATATGACCAAGTCCTAAAAATGTGACCAAATAGGGCCCAAGGCTAGTACATGAATAAAAAGGGCCCATATCCCTGTTTATGCATAATAAAGAATAAAAGCATGGATGCGGCGAATGTAATGAGCCGAGTCCATAACTGATATCCAAGTGGTGTATTTGAGCATTTGCTAGACCAAGGCCAATGTAGGCAACGACCTTCTTATCACACATTTCTCACGTTATATGATCATCTGGATCTTCAGAACCGTCAACACTGCTCCATAGATTATTCTCAGAGAGGTCAAATTTTCACTTGCCAAGTATGGAAACTTTTCCATTAAACTTTTCAATTCGGCCTCTTTGATTGCTACATCATAGAGGCAATCGCAAAATTTGGAAACTTGGTAATCACTACCCCTCACAAAACAGTGAGCAACTAACTTCAATCTTTTCCTTTTCATTCACGTTGTATTTCATTCTTTCTTTAGTGGTGTGTTTTGGCCATTAGCTCTATTTTTTCATGATGGCTATATTGGAGATTTTCATGTATGTCAATGGTCAAAGCGATTCCCTACTATGTGTGCAAATTTTATGCATGTAGATCCATTGATACGAGCCACAAATAGAGATACTTTGCAAACCAAAAAAGCTTTGGAGTGAAAAAAGAGTCAAGGTCTGTTTACAGGTTTTGTATGGCTGCTGCAAGGGTTTTATCCATCGTAATAGGAGTTGTTTCAAAGAGGCCTCAAGATTGGAGGAAGCACAGTTCGCCATCCAAGTTCCAGAATCCAGAGAAAAGAATCAGCTCATTGATCCATGTCATGATTTCTAGATTATTGACAGTTTATCTGTAAAGTAGGCCACTAAGTTGTCTTTCAGTTCATCCTTATCCTCACTCATCGTCCATGAGTTTGGGACCCAGTTAGCATTAAGAGTGATAATTACTTGCAATAGCTCACAGTTCCTAAAGGGCTTTTCTTAGTATGCAATTGTTTCACAACCTACTGCTAATAAACCCCCATACCTCCACTCTTTTATATAGTTTTCCTAAATTTTTTTAGGGAGAAGCAAAAGAAATTCAAGGCAAAATAAAAAAAGCCAAAATTTATTTAATTTATGTTGCGTTCAGGGAAAAACCAACTTAACTTTTCAAAACGCGATCCAGATCACGTTCTAGAACATGGTTTGCAACTATGGCGTGTATAATTTATTTAGTATTCCTAACACCTAATGTGTTTTATTGTTTTTCAAACTTTGTAGGCTGCTTTCTTTTTCTAAGACACCTAAATTTTTTTACAAAGAAAACCCAAATGAATAATGTTCCAGAACAAGCGTTCCATAATGTGACTGGAACTCTACGTTATTGAATGCAATGCATCTATGGTTCAGAGCCATGCAACTATCGAAGAGCTAAGTAAAGCTTAGTTGCAATGAACAATCTCACATGAATTGCTTCATCTCGAACCTCTCCAATCCAAGCTATGTTTTATGTAGATGATAGTTTTAGCTCTTGCTAAATTGATGCAACTATGAATTAGCTACAATGAGCATGAGCAAAAATTGTTGAGAGAGAGGGAAAGAAGGCAACCTCTCCAAGTGATTCTACAGGCCTAACCATGGTTATCTAGTAATCTGTAGTCTAGGAAATTGAGAGATCTTGCAACATTAAGATCCCATCCATGCCTAACTAGGGTTAGGTTGGAGCTAGCAAAAGTTAGTTAGTGCTTGACCTTCGAAAATACTTATAAGTCTATAACTAGAGTGGACTCAAGAATGATTATCGAACTACTACATGCGGAGTTAGTAACCCCATAAGCACGCATATGGCATGGGTTGAGTCTCTAAAAGAGATTCTTGGGCATCTATCGACACATGCTAAATCAGTTGAGGCCTAAGCTGTAGGATGAACCCAAGGATCCTTTAGTCTTGGCGAAGCAACTCCAGCTAGTGGGTTGGACCTTGGTGGTATGGGATGCCAAGGCTAGGATGTAAGATTGATCTAGGATGTTGTTATGTGTTAACTTCTAGGCTCGTGGGCATGTTTATCTCTACGAATGATGTAAATCTGGAATGAGGATATTATGGCTTAACATATTCAGGTCCCAAATGTTAAAGGTTGCTCAACAGACTGTCTTAGATAATAATACATGTTTAGAATTAGTGGAAGTTTTATGGTTGCATTATGGAATTAGAGTCCTTATGGCCTTATGTAGAAAATTTGGCATTGGCTGTGCTCGATGTTATGAATCAATTGACTCACTATTAGTGATGTCTTTGTTTTGTGGTCAGTATGCCACAATTCAACTTCAAACTCATTGCGCATTCTGCTCAACTAGGTGATTGCACTTTGATCCTATACACGTGCTTCACCTCTGATCAAATATCTTCTTGGTAGGCTGAAGGAAAAGAGCTTCAGTTTTCAATGGTGGATGGAGATTTTAAACTTTATGCAGGACGATGGTTTCTTCAACCTGGTTCAAAGTATGGCTCGTTTTTCCTTTTTTCAATCTTCGTAGACCTCAGTACCTGCACATACCAACTTCTTAGTAGCATAAGCAACTAAACATCATTTCTTAAATCATCATTATGCAAATCTGGATGGCATAAAGAGTCAAAATCATATCTTGATTGCATGAGCAAATATAAGAATATAATTAAAGTTAAGAGTCATAAAGGTTGTCAATCATAAAGAAATAGTTTTTGAATTCATAAGGCAATTTCTTAATTCTTTACACATGTCATTTGCTTTCTCAAGTTCCTTTTTGCTCATAGTTATTGTAGAATTGTTCAACCATATAGTCCATGTGAGGATAGTTGAGTTTTGTTGATTGTAAAAATTATGTTTAATTAGCTGACCAAGGTAGAAAGTTGCCCTACCATGGGGGTTACTTGGGAGGTATATCTGTGCTCTCAATCTGACGCTGTGGACTTGGTAGATTTTATTGCATTTAAAAAAAAATTCTACTTCAGTTTATCAAAAGAGAAATTTGTTCAAATGGCAGACATTGTTTTCTTGAGGACATGGAATAATTGTAATCCCTTACGTGAATTAGAAATAACGAAGCCACATAAAAGAACTAAAAATAACCGATTTTGTAATCTATAAAATGTTTTTGGTTTTTTTGTGATAGTTATTATACTTTTTATTTATTTTTTCTTATTTTTAACCCCTTCAACAATGCAAGCACCATAATAGATTTATTGATATTAATTTTTGCCAAACAATTTTACTTCAATCAGCCTTCATTCTTATCAATTGTGAGTCATCCTTTTACTTCACAATGATAACAATCCAACCAGAAAATATATCCACTCTCTAGAATGTTAAATATTCCAAGCATTAGTCCAAGACATGTACTAAGTAGAGAGTTAAAGGCTTTGTTGTTATTTGATAGAGAGTTTGAAACCTGTGTTTGAAATGAAAAAGGTGATGTATTGTGACCTACAGGAACCATTCACTTATATTATTCAGGGGCTATCAGCTAGCAATTAGGAAATTTCAATCTTAGAACTGTAGTACAACTCAGCAGGCATTTCTTTCTATGTTAGCATTTTGACCAATTTGTTGTATCACAGAAGGAATTCATTGATAGTGTGACTTTGAATGTTGTGCTTGTAGACTTGGGACAACCATCTTACGTTATGAAGTGAATGTTATACCAAGGCTTCTATTTCCAGCAGCGTTTGTTGAAAACATCATCAAGGCAGATCTGCCTTTGAATCTTTGTGCTCTAGCGGAGCGGGCAGAAGCTGATTCAGCATTGTGGGGTATGCCTTCAAAAACATTTAAGAGTATAGGAGCAATGTCTTTAACACCATCCCGAAGCCTCTTTACAAAGACAAGTGGAGATCTGCCAGTGAAAGCTGCTTTCAATCATCATCAAGACAGCTCTAAATTTTCAAGCAAGAAAATGTCACTTGATATACCTGTTTCGGTTGTGCTGCAAGACAAAAGACTTAACCCTGTCCAAGCTTACTCGCAGAAAATAAATAGCTTAGGTGTTTTAGTAGCTGCGGATAAAACGTGGAGTGGCACGAAGGGAACTTATAAAGCAAACAGATCCTGTTGCGTTGATGAAGTACATCTACGGCGTCTAAATGACCCATTGGTAAGTATATCAGATGAATTCATATTTTGATTTGGATCTTGTTGGCAACTATAGAAGCTGAAAACACTTTTGGCATGAAAAAGTCAAGTGGCATTATGCCAGGTTGTGTTGTATGGTTAATTTTCTATGCCACACTCTGATTCTTGGTTTTTCTTTTTTGTCTTTAGACGAGTGGGCAACATTGGCGTGTTATAACAGCAATAACTGTCGAGGCACCTATTGAAGATGTTTGGGCAGTATTGACAGCGTATGAAAAATTGCCTGAGTAAGTCCATTTGTTGGTCTTTAATTTTTTCAGACCTGGTAGTGTGCCTTCAAAGCTCATCCTAATAGCAACCTTTTCTTTATACTTGGATATGGCAATTTGATTCTTTTCTTTTATTCTGACATTTCATGATATCCCTTTTAAGATTCTCAGGTCTCTTTCCTCCAGATAACTCCAGTGCAAAATTCATTTCCTTGAGTAAGTTCAAGCAAAAATGTGACTTAGGCGTGAATCAAGTTAGCTTATAGCGACGATGAATATTTGATGGACATACTTTTTACGAACGTTATTCCAATATCATTTGGGATTGAGCTGCTTGAAGTTGTGAAATTGGGAAAAGTAAAACAGAAATATGTACAAACTGTGATAGGAATCTCTAGTGTTGTTAAACTAGTAGATCTGAACAATTTGGAGTTGTAGTGTCCGCAAGGTTTTTTTTCCCAAAAAATTGTTGAGAGCGATTGACACTGGCTTGATATTTCATGTATATAGGGAATATACTGCACACGTCTTTGACATGCACACACGTGTGCACATGTAGATGTCTTTGTGTGTCATAGTCCTGGCGATTGAAACAAAGCTGTCCTGAACACTGTACAAAACAAAAAATCCCACCTTCTATACAAGTTGCGTTTTTCTAAATTAATTAATTTTTCTCAAATCAACTTGCATGAAGTATACCATGAAAAAGTCAAAAATAAATATATTTGAATATTTTTATGCTTACCTTGACTGATTGCAATTTATATTGCTGATTGTTTTTGCTGAAGAAAAGCTGTTTTGCACTGCGGGCCGATGTTACAAGCAAAAATTTGTTTTGTAATGCTAAATATGCGTTGAGAGAGAGAGAGAGAGAGAGAGAGAGAGAGAGAGAGAGATTGATTTATTAAATCTTTTATTGTCAAAAGGCATATAAGACCAAATAAGTACATCTCAAGTGTGATAAATATTGAAAGGAGCATATAAATGTCTCCATAAACAAACGACAACTACTAGCTAAAATGATAATCAACAAGTCTAGACAAAATCTCTAATCTATCCTCAAGACATTGAAGACTAGTCATGGAGTATGTGGTGCACTAAGCAAATCATCAACATACAGTGTCAATCCAACTATTAACCGAGCAATTTTTGAGATACCATCATAAACCCATGATAAACTATGAAAATCCTTGCTAACTCTAATATACCGCTTTAGATAAAGCTAAGATCCGTGATACTAATCCATGAAGTGCTTAGAAACTTGAGAAACCAACTTACTTGGAGATAAATATACCCATAGGAAGAATTGTAGCCACAAAGTAGTGATTTTCTACCGAAAAGTTGGAGATAAGAACTCCAAATTCCACAGCCTTGCTCCGATACCATTGTGAAGTCCCTCCAAGGAATCTACTTACAGGGAAACTACTCACCATGCATATAACCGTCACACACCATGTCATACTCCAGATGTCCCTAGTTGGAGTACCCTAGGCCCTCTCAAGTTATTAATCACCAAATTGGCCTTGATTGGAATATTGAGGTATAATCAATTAACTCGACAATGGAGGCCTAATTCCCATTTCTAGGAAAATTCCAAACCTTAGTAAATGGACAAGGCCATAACAACCCTATTCTTATTCACTACCCTCGAGGTGCTACGTTCAACCAAGTTGGTGGAGTCTCAAGACTAATTGACACGAGGTAAGAAGAATCTCTTGTCTCATATATGAGTGCTAGAACCTAAAGGTTTGGTCTAGGAAAGTTATAAATAGCTCTCTACTAGCCAACAACTAAGAATTAAGTTGTCTGGAGAAGGCTACTTTGAAGCCTAATTCATTTGGTGTGTTGTGTTCTTGAGTAATAAAGTTCATGATGTTGTGTACTATTGTCTCTTGTGTGTTGTTGTGATATTGCATTAATTACATGTGTGTTATACCTCTTGTGTAATAAGTTTCATGCATAATTGGGTGTGCTGTGCAACCTATGTGCGTTAGTTGATGGAATCATTGAATTATAGTTTGTCATCCACCTCATATGCACTTTAGTTGTATCGCTTTAAATCTAACTAGTTTTTGGTTGTCTCAAGTGAGAAACTTTATGGTTTCTTAAAAAAGTTCTTGCTCTATCTTTCAAATTTATGTTGTTGTAGCTCTTTCTTTGGCTCGTTTGCTTGGTTTATGAGTCATTAATGCTTCTATTCATATTTCAATCACAATTTTTATTTTTGTTTTTGTTCAGATGTCTGCTGATTCATTATATCCTTTAGGCTTTAAGATTTTAATTGTGAGGAATTTTATAAAAGTAGTTGTGATGATTCGTGCAATTTTGCAGGTTTATTCCAAATTTATCTCAAAGCAAAGTTCTTTATAGAGAAGAGAATCATGTGCGCATCCTTCAGGTTATCTCACAATAAATTTACTTTGTAAATAAATTATTAGTACATGATTTTGAATTTGAAATTTGATAGGACACACATTGTTGCAAAAAACACAATTTATGGTTCTAAAACATGTTAACTGAAGTTTATGCTAACAAGATGCCATATTGCTTGGGAGGAAGGTAAGTATACATTCACTTTTTTGTTATGATGTTAAAACCTAAAATCGGCATTCTCATTTCTTATATTTGGAAAAATGGTCGAGTTTCTGCCGAATATAAAATATTAGTGGTTGGATAGGTTCTCCATGCCTTGACTGATTGAAAGGTGTAGCAGTTGTTGACAACCACCCTCGAATCGTGTGGCCTAGGACCAAAGGGGCAGGTAGAGGGGCTATAAGTTCAACTTATGGATGGGAGGAGCTTCATTCTACACATTAGCTAGTAGGCATTGACCAATTGTGGAGCCACAGAGCATCACATTGTGCATCCTCTGTACACTATCAAGCCACAACTTGCCAAGAATTAATTATCTTCGAAATTTTTTCTAGCAAGGGAACCAACAAGTCATCAGTCCGTGGCATCAGATATCGATGCTTTATTGTGAGTTTGTTAAGTACATGATAATTAGCACACATCCAAAACAAACCATCCTTTATTTTAACTAGTAGGATGGGGGACGCAAAGGGTGAGCAAGAAGGCTGTATGTACCCTAACTTGAGGTATTCATCTAGCATCTTCGTCACCTCATCCTCCTCCCCAAGACTCATCCTATATGGTGGTCGTCAAACTGGACAAGACCTCGGAATGAGCTCAATCTTATGTTCCACATTCGGGCTAGGAGACAATCCGACGGATTTTCATGCATTAATGCAGTCTGAAACTTTTGCTTAATTGACTCATTTAGATTGTTCAAATCTTATGAGTGTGAATGAATTGTTGATGCCAACAAATCACATGATGTAGATTCTTGTGCTATACTAGTATCATGCCTATCTACCATCACTGAATTAACCAATACATCACTACAATCATTCACATAACAACAATAAGGATACTGTAAAGGTAGTTTCTTTATTAGAGTAGCTGAGATGTGGGGGCCAACAAACAACTTCCTCTCACTTGTCAAGACATGAGGCAAATCCTCATGCTTGAATTTATATACATGCACATTAACTTGTCCTTTTCCCTCTGTATAGTAATGGGCTGGCATTTGTACAACTTGATGATCCCAAATTTTTGTAGCCTTCCCATCATGCATCTCGACTATATACTGATAGGTTGAAGGTATCCTGGGAATCTTCAATCTCTAGACAAGTCGAGAGTTGATCATGTTATGGGATGAGCTCGTGTCCAAGAGGACAACCACCTCACAACCAGCCACTCGTCTCCTCATCCCGATCAACGTTTGTATCATCAAAACGATAACCTGTTTGAGCTTTAACAGAAAGAAAGCATATAGGTTCATTAAGAAATACTCTATAAACTGAAATAAGCATTACCTTCCGACAAGAATTCTCATACTCGTCTTCACTGCCTAACATGTCTTCATCCAAGCCTGCTAGAGTGGTGGATGGAGTGCCTTCATTGACGTCCCTCACTTCATAGAGTGTGCTCAGAATGTCCCAAGCTTCTTTAGAAGATTGGGCTTGTCTAATATGGCCAATCTATGTGTCTGATATATTAAGGGTGATTAAGGCGAAAGCCTTACCATCTCTGAGCTTCCATTTAGAAATGGCTTGCTCATCGACACTGGGAAGCCGTTGCTATCTTCTATGGAGGACTGATTATCACGGAAGAAGTATGATACTGCAATAGAAGAGAAGAACCATAATCAATCAAGAAGTTTGCAAGTATACATGATGCGAAGAACATAGTCACTGACATTATTAGACAAATAGAAGCAGTAAGATCTGAAATGTAGCTATCTGTTGTATACAATAGATCATATATAAGTGATCTCTACTCAATGTTGATGGAGCGAACAATTGATAGAAAACTTACTAAGCTCTAAAATCATATGTGTTATGCACGATCTATTGATATGCACTCATATCAACCTCTCTTCCTCGCCCTCTTTTCATATCTATACATTTGTCAGCTACATATATACACTGTAAAAGCAGTTTACAAGATTCAGTTTAGCTACTAACAGAGGTTAATGTAGCTTAATCTCATCTAGAGAGTTCGCAAAGGTGTACTGGGAAAGTGAGCAAAGATTTGTTGTACAATGATTGAAATATGACACGAGTGTTTTGAAAAATTAAAAGTCATGATGGAAATGGCTTGGGCGTTGCGAGATCTTCATTTTGAGTGGTACCATGAAAAATCTGCATAATGTAAAAAATGTGAAATATTCAACTTTTGGGCCGGTCGAAACCCTCATAGTTGATAACTTTTGGCTTTTTTGAATTTTTGTTCAGCTTTGATCAAAATCTTCCTTTTCAAAAAGCTGAAATTTGTGACTTTCTCTGAGTCAACTTTTTTGCACTTTTACACTTTAGTCTGTGCTAGATCCTTTGTATTTCATAGACTTTAGAAATCCCTTCTATTTTTGCAGATTGTGTAGAATTTGCAAGTACTTAAAGTATAGCAAATTTCCAGTAGCTTTCATATCAATAAGATATTTACAATGTGTTGAAGGATCTCAAAAGATAAAAATGAGGTGAGTTGGAGTATGGTTAACTCCAATTTACGTTAATCTTATTGCTAGAAACTAGAGAAATAATTCAGCATTCCTACTAAGGTAGTATGCTTATCCTTTGATAGTGGCTTTGTCAAGAAATCAACCCTGCATGACAATAAATCAATATGGACTTAGCTCTAGTTGCTTGTGCTTTAGGAAATTTACTTTAAGGCTGTTTTCCTATTAAACACATTTCACAAACACGATTAATCTTCTTTTATGAAGCAGTAGTAATTAAATGCAAATCTTTAACCATACTATGATGATGCAAAGATAACTTTGAAATATAATTGGCCTAAACACATATGCCAGAAGTCAGTATTCACAAATCTCTCACTAATACTAAATGCATGTTCATGACTCAAGATGTATAAATTTCCATCTCTATTGGCTCTCCTTAGACTCATGGTCTAGGATGTTGTTGTTGTTCTTCTTCTTCTAGTTGATGTTGGTTGCTGGACTGATTAGGCATTTGTTTCCTGTCATTTGTAGCACTCTTCTTCTTGGGATGTTGTTGTTTGCTTGTAAGCAAGGCAACGAATTTACAGTTGGAAGAGGAAGACACTTTTCTTTTCACTTCTTCATGCAAAATACTAAATGACACTTTGTGCAGTGTCAAGGCGGAAGTGTTGCTAAATAGTAACACTAAATTGTCATAGGTAGCTGGAAGACTGGAAAGTAATGCCATAACATCATCTTCTTCTGAGATAGGTGCCCCTATTGATTGAATTAGCTACTTGAAATTGTTTAGATGACCAAACTCTAAATTGTTCTCACTCATTTAGATGGGCCAAAAACTTCTTCCTTTAAAGAAGGCAAGTGGTGACATCTATTGTCTCATATAAGCTAGTAAAGATGTCCCAAGCTTCCTTAGAAGTGGAACAACTCACCACATGGGCTACTTGTGGATTTTTAAGATTCAGGAAGATGATGGCTAGGGTTTTTGCCATCTTTGGCTTCCCATTGGGCAAGCTGTTTTGGTAGTTGATTAGGCTTTGCTATGGTATCACTAATGTAGCCCCATAGTTCCTTTTCAATGAGTATCATCCTCATCTTGAACTTCCACATGTGGATGTCATCATTGTTAAACTTTGCCATCAGATGGATTTCTAAGGGATTAGCTTCCATGTTTAGATAAATGGAACAATCAAGAAACATAAACAAAGTAAGCAATTGTTACATGAGATAGATAGAGATGACCTGGCTCTGATACCAATTGTTGAGGAGTGGCTTGGACTATGGCGGAATATTGGGCTCTCCAAGAGGAATTTCTTGAAGTTGATTTTGAATGTATAAGGGGGTTTTGATCTTTTAATTGCTATGAGACTATGTGTGTTTCATGTAATGTTCTCAATCATTCTTTAATGTGAAATCAGTTTCATACTAGGTGTCGAAGATGACCATCGAAGATAGCTATCAAGTAGGCATGTGTGATAGTTGTTGCTATCTTCTACAGAGGACTAATTATCATGGAAGAAGTGCAATACGGTAATAGAAGAGAAGATGTGTTAGAATCCAATCATGGATCCAACATATTCTGACGAGATCAGTAGCTCCAGAGGTCATAGGACCAATTTGAGACAATTGATGACTCCCCATTAGAGGCACTTTAGGCGAGTTGTGTCTAGATGTGTTGCAGTTGCAAACCAGAGTACTTATGCGATGTGTTGCGTGGCGAGTTTGGTAGAGCCGATGTACAACTGACCAAGTTAACATGTAACTTGGCGAGCATTGACTAGGGTTCGTCGGCATGTGACCGATGTGGTCTTATGGCCACATGCGTACGTTGGGCATGGGGGTAGCGTAGCAGTAAGACACTGTATTCATGGTTCAAGGGGGTAGACTTGGTAGGCTAAGTGGACTAATTACCCACATGTGTGCCAAGTGTCCTAGGACCAAAATAGCAGGTAGTGAGATTGCATGAACTTCCGAAGTCCATTGTCTCAAATAGGGATCCCAAGTTCACAGGAACATTATGGACAATGATGTTCGCCAAGTTGGGAACACAATTGCGGATGAGTAGTAGTGAACACCTACAAACGGATGGGCAGACTGAGAGAGTCAAGCAGGTCCTAGAGGATATGCTTAGAGCATGCGTTAGTGAAACACAAACTAGCTGGTTGAAATATTTGCCACTAGTAGCGTATGCGTATAATGATTAAAAAGCATGTGTCCACAGGGATGAACCCATTTGAGCTCAATTATGGATTGCTGCCGACGAGTCCAGCGACTCCTACGAAGGTACCTAGCGCTGCAGAGTTCTTGACTCAGATGCAGGCTAAGTTGGATTTAGAGCATTTGTCTTCTTCTAAATCTCGTGACATAGCTAGAAAAGTTCAATGATTTCTTACCATCCACTGCAGGTCAAAATGCCTATACACAAGTTTTCTTGATTTGGATTCATGTAGAATCACACTCTGATTTCTTTTCTGCTTTAATTCATGCTCTTAATAATAAGATTAGCTACAAATGCTCTGCAGCTTTTCATGTTCTTTTTGAGTCTTAAGTTTGTATAGTTCGCATAAAGCAGTTTATATTGAAAGAGAATTGAAAGTGCAGAAATTTCTTTTTGTTTGATGGAGGAGAAGAGAGAGAAGCTCACCTAACTGTAGTATTTGTATCTTTGCTACAGGAAGGATGCAAATGCCTTTTATACATGGTTCTTCATGCTCGTGTAGTGCTTGATTTGTTTGAGAATCCAAAGTTTGAGATAGCGTTTCAGCAAGTGGAAGGGGATTTTGATTCATTCCATGGCAGATGGACCCTTGATGCTTTGGGAAATCAACATACCTTATTAAAGTATGTTGTGGACATGAAAATGCACAAGGATTTCCTTCTTCCTGAAACTATTGTTGAGGAGGTGCAAATATTTTTCTTTGACTTCCAATCTTCAGGTGTCTACTAGCATGTGTAAATGTTCTGGTTAAGCTCGATTGTGTTTATGATCTGAAGGCCCAAAGCTTCCATGTAGACTTTACTTCCACATGTAATTGTGTAGGTTGTTTATGAGGATCTTCCTGAAAATCTGTGTGCAATTCGAGATCGGGTGGAGCTTGGCCAAGCTTCATTCAAAGTTCCTGAGAAGAATTACAAACATGGTTATGAAGGTTCTGAAGATAGCAACAACAATGCTAATGCTCCTCAGAGTGTGGTACTTAAAAATGATAATGTGAACCTGGACACGGAGACATGTGCATCCAAGTTATCAAAAAAGCGAAAAACTCCCGTAGCAGGCCTTCAAAGAGAGTTTGGGGTCTTGGAGAAAGAATTGCTGAGGTTTATCGCCGAAAATGGAAAGATGGGAGTCATGCCGATGAGGTGGCAGTTGCGACACTATGGACGTATAGATCTTGAAAAGGCAATAGCACGAATGGGTGGGTTTATACGAGTTGCAGCTCGCTTGGGTCTTTCATTAACCTACAAGCAGCGAAAACCAAAGGGATACTGGGACAACCTAGAAAACATTAGACAAGAGGTATGCTCCATCTCCTATATTGTTTGTCATAAAAAATAATTGATGTCTACTTACATATTACGTTTTTTTTTAGTGCAATAAACATTCTGGATGCTTAATACTTTCCAGCATGTACCATCTTTATCCCTAGAAGTTGATAAAGGAGTTTTGTTAAGTTACTACAAGCAGCTCCTTTCATGCCATTATTGGATTGGTAACTCTCTCAATATTTACGAGCACGGTAAAGTAATGGGTTGACTGTGCTGCATGAACTAGTATCCTCAAAGTTAGTGTTTATATCAATTATAATCAGAATAAGCATTCCATCTAGCAGTAACAAGATTTTTAGTGTTTTCAGTGTATTAGAACGGCAACTTTCATTTATAGCTTAACATCTTTTTGGCAGAATTAAAATGACTGGCAGTAATGATTATGGTATCCTTGTAATCTGGAGTAGTCTATTCTGGCATATAGATTTATAAATTCTAGTATAAATTTATAAAACGATCTAGTTCCATGAAAGATACATATTTGTGTACCATGGTAATAAAAACTTTAACAAGCACACATGCCAAACAATGTAGCACTTGTAGCATTATGAATGTTGTAGTAAAATGTTCAACTAAAGTTATAAAGGCTAGAATTCTTGGAAGTAAGGTGCTTGCTTAACCTGCCATAAGTACAGAGATAGCCACACCTCACACATCAGTTGGCTGGGAACGGTTCATGCCCAAAAGACTCTTCACCTTGCTGGAGTTACTTTTCCAACAAATTCTATTCCTGATATGACAAGGATTTTGAACATAAGAAAACAAGGTGTCCATCACATTTGATGGCGTAGTGACCACAAAATGGGAAAGAAATATGCGCCACATCATTGGAGAACTCACATGGTGAAGTGTCATAAATAAAGTAACAGTCGAGGTTTTCTGGTCCTCTTTTCCTGTTTGGTTCATTCTGTCTATGCACAGATCATGATAGCTGGGGAAATGCATTGTGACCACTTTTGGGCTGTCACACCCCTAGAAAGGTTCACCCATAAACATGGTAATGTGCTACATTTCTAAAACTTCCACGTTCTCAGGTTCCTTGTCACAATGTTTTACTGGAGCAGAATTGGAGGCCACAAACTGAGCTTTTTATTATAAAACCAAGAGGTAAGCTCAAGTTGACACTGAGTCCCAGACCACCTTTGAACATTCAAAAGAAACCTTTCTTAATAAGAAGAGTTAGGTTTTGATATTGATGAATTGGAACAACTCCCTATAAATTTGTTCTTCAATACCTCTTGGCTACGCTCTGGAGTGGCTGACAATTTGTACTAGCAATGAATGAGAAGCAAATCTGGGAGTCCAGGCAGTTGGGGACCAGCACCTAAAAGAACACTATGGAGTGAGCTTTGTGAGTCATGGGACAACGAATTTCCAAGAGCTGTGAGACAAATAAGAACAGATAGAATGAATAGAAACGGGTCCTAGGGACCTAAGACAGGATTTGCGATTCCCAGGGACTAAGGAATCGAGCAGTGAAAACGTCGGTAACCTCTAGGACATAAAGCATTAGATGGTGGATCCTGATTGTTGGTTATCTTAGATTTGCAATCCCAGTGATTAAGGCATCAAGCAGTGAAGCGTTCCAGAACGGAATGTTTTTTTTTCTTTTTCGGGTTTTCTTTGTAAAAATGTTGTGTCTTATGAAAACCAAACAAAAGCCTAGAAAGTTCAAAAAACAATGAAAGATATTAAGTGTTAGGAACGGTAAATAAATTATACACGTAGTTGCATTAGAACCACACTCTCTGGTTATGGGACTAGCATCCATGCACCTGGAAGATGTTCTGATAGATCTTTAAGTCCTGTTGGGAACTCTTCTACAGAGTCGTACCTTCTCGCATATAATGCAAGGTACTGTGCTCTTTTACATGTTTAGAAGCAATTACCGGTAACTGAAGCAAGTTTAATCCAAATTCCAGAAAACTTTATCCTCATGAGGTTTGATTTCCTCTCTTGGTAGCACTCCTTCCTCAACACTCTAGGTTTCTAACATGCAAGCTTTGGCTTTGATATCAACATCACTAACAAGGCATGACAAAAAGTCACTAACTTGGCACAGGTGCATTGCGTAAAATAGAACTCCCTAGATTTTGAAACCTACTATTGCTCCTAGTTTGTGGCTGTCCTACTCGGGTTTGGCTATAAAAACAAATTGAAGGTTCCCTCTCTCCCTTTTTTTTTTTTTTTTTTCCAAATCAGATGTTCCAAAACGTAGGGCCCGGTGCAACTGAGTTTAGAACTATCAGTAATTATCAGATTATTAGCATAAACTAACACCTTGATTTCTTCAAACTTTATAAAACATAATTTACCCAAAAACCAAATACTAGGAAAAAGAATTTCTTGATTTGAATCATAGAACCCACGGTTCTGAGAACCGTGGGTCCTGAGAACCGTGGGGTGAACTGTACCACGGTTCATGAACCGTGCCGTGGTATGGTTCCTCTAATTAATTAATCAATTAATTAATTTCCATTTTCCCCCAAGGCATTTTTGGTCCTCATTTCACAGATTTCAAAATGGTCCTCAAATTTCACAAATGGTCCTCAGATTTCACAGATTTTTGGCATTACACGGATTTCACAGATTCAAATGATTTTACAGATTTCACAGATGATTTCACAGATTTTTGGCATTACACAAATTTCACAGATTCAAATGATTTCACAGATTTTTTTGGCCTTTTTTTTGCATATTTTTGGGCTATTCTTGGGGGTGGGAAACTAAAAAAAATTAATTAATTAATTGGATGGCTCACCATGGTTCAGCCTAGATTTTTGGTGAACCGTACGGTTCACTGTATGGTTCTGAGAACCATGGTGAACTGTCCACGGTTCTCAAATTCTATGATTTGAATCTTTTGGATTTTGTTCAAACTGATTTGAATCTCAATCTGAATTCTTTTTATTCGAATCTTCAGGATGATCCTCTATACCATTTGCACGCGTAACTTTGCCACAACCAAAACATCATGTGTACCATCCTTAGAAGCCCATTCCGACCATTTTGGGTCGGAATGTTCCTGGAGTTCCGGAACTTTCCTGGTCGGAACGAGTTTTTTTTATTAAAAAAAAGAGAGGTAAAAACCCTGCTGGCCCGCGCATTAGCCATTTCTGTGCTTTTTCTGTCATCATTGTTTGGGTATATCAGTGTGATCAGCTGCAGGATTGTGTGGTCCTCACCAGACATTATAGAGAGTCCCATCTTAGCCTCAGATGACGTCTCACCATAGGATTTATTTTCATAGTACTATGTTATCAGACATGACGTGTTTCTTTTTCTATCAGATGTACGGCGAACGCATAACTATTTTATGGATGTTTTTTGCTTACATTTATGGCTCTTCCCTAAACCCTGCTCGGATTATATGATGGTTATTCTCCAGTTCCGTTACGTTTCATCAAGAATGTTTCTTGGTTTCAAAATAATTTCATGGTTTTGTTGATAAATGTATGGTAGTGGGTCAGATCGTATTTTAGATAAAAAATTTAGCCGAGCACCGTAGGTTGTTCCTATTGACATGAATTCTCAGGTTATTTTTACTCCATTCAACACTCCTAGTTAATAGTCTGATTATTGTAATTAATTGTCTGTTCATTAGTAAATCTGTTTAATGTAGTTAATTTTCTGTTTTTAAGTTAGTTAGCTGAATTTTTACATAAATTAATTTCTTTGTAAAAAAACGTAGTTTTTTTTTGGGGGCATCGTTCCGGAACGGAATGCGTTCCAGAATGCGTTCCGTTTCGGAACGGGCAACTAAGGTACCATCCATAGTACCCACGGTTCTCAGAACCGTGGGGTGAACCGTACCACGGTTCATGAACCGTGGTACAGTTCATGATAAATAAATAAATAATTAATTAATTAATGTTTGATAAAAAATGAACTAAAGAAAATAAAAAATTAATTAATTAATAACTACACGGTTCACCACGGTTCTGGTCAAAAAAAATTGAGAACCATACGGTTCACTGTACGGTTCTCAGAACCGTGGTGAACCGGCCACGGTTCATTAATTCTATGGTACCATCTAGAACCTTTTCTATGATTGGAATATCTACTGCAAAATCTAGGACCTCTGTTGCAACCAAAATCTCCGCCCACCATCTAGAGCCTCTATTGCAACTAGAATCTCTACTGCATCATCAGCCTCTACCACAAGATGTGTACAAGAATCTCCTCTCCCATATAGTGTGACCCATGACATATATTAGAGTGCGCATTTACACGAAGCTGTCCCTTTTTGAATACCATGTGGCTCATGACGTATATCCTAGCCATCCACTACATTTGGAACATCTTGTGAATCATCTAGTACATAATAAGATCATGGACAAAAGCACACACCAATCAAAAGGGCAATCATCTTGCCTATATGTCTGCCACCAAGAGTTAGCTTAGCCTCTATCAATGCATTGTACTTCAAGAAATGCATGCAAAAGAACAATCTACACAAGCTTGAAGCTGAATCTCAAAATTGCCAAGCCATTGCAATCATATCAGCATCAGTATTGGATAAATAAATAAGACACTAGTGTATTCAACTAGCTTGCCAATTCAATGTCCACATATAAAGATGAAGAAACGTATGCAAGTGGAAACCGTCAACTTTTCTTGTGCAACAGTAATAAAAATGATGTGGACGAATCAAACATGAATGGGAACGAGTGAAATAAGAAAAAAAGTGAAGTGACAAAAAACAGGGGAAATGGAACGATAGTGGAAACATCAAAAAGTGGATTCAAAGAATACCAGTGAAAAGTATGTAATAAGAAGCTATTGAGGGTGCGGAATCTTGTCGTCACCCCAGGTATAATAAGCTGAAAATGACTACTAAACACATAGTAAATGGATGTTGAAGAATCAACAAGTGTATTTTAAGTAAAGTCATTGGAGAAACCCTCCAAAACTAGGTTCTAGATGGCCATGAAGCCTATCAACATATGTTATAAAAATCAACATACAGAAGATTTTCACCAAATAATTTTTCTTTTTTAATCACTTCTAGCTAAATGATGTCCTTAATTTGGAAAGATATGGCTTCAATACTTCGGTTTTGTTCAATATCCATCTACTCTATGCATTGGAGATCTAACTTCAATTCAGTTTCTGAAGAAATTTTATTTGATTTACAGTCAACTTTCCTGCATTTACTACAAAAATCTCTTTGCATTTGTTAGCACTTTTACGTCTATTTGTGACTGCAAAATTGAACTCTCTGCACAGCCACGTATAGTATCAGTAGTAGAACTAGTTAGGCTTATCCTTGAAAAATTATGTTGCTGTGGGACAGATTCTTGTTTTCCAGAAGGATAATGGGGAGGAGACCACTATCATGCCAACCAGGAAATCACTTGAAAAAGCTGGTCTCTCTCTCTCTCTCTCTCTCTCTCTCTCTCTCTCTCTCTCTCTCTCTCTCTCTCTCTCTCTCTCTCTCTCTCTCACACACACACACACACACACACACACACACACACACACACACACACGCACAATTTATGGGTTATCGAATGTTACTCTCTCTCTTAGTCTCGTAACTCGTTGGATCAATTTCAATTTTCAAAGATAACGTATGAGTACTCTTTCGTGACTGACATAATCAAAACTGACAGGAGAAATTTCTGAGCTTCCTATTATTTTCTTTTGGGAGTGTTTTTGTCTGTTCAACTATAGTTAAAGCCATGCAGTTTTTAAGCGGATCATTTGTAAAATGATTAAACTGGTGCCTCTTTTAAGTACTATATACTTAAAAGTCACCAATAGGTTCAGGTTGACCTCTTTGCCCAACTTCCAGGAGTAAGGAGGCTTGTTTGGAATTGTAAACAGCCAAATAAATATCATTCATGTATACATTATGAACATAAAACAATGAAAAGGTAGAAATGCTAATATTTTTTTAGAGAGGGGCAGTCTGAAGGTGCATAATAAGTCTATTGGAGAGTGGTTATGCTTATATAAATACACATTCAAGGAAGCTGCGTTTGTATTTTCTCTTTTAGTTTATAAAATTTTGCAGATTTCTGTCAGCCTACAGCTATAGATGTACCAATAGCTTAGCTTCCTCTGTACTCTTGATGAACACAGGACGTTTTGATATTGCACGTGCTTTGGAAAAATGGGGAGGCTTACTGGAAGTTGCTCAAATGTTGGGACTTAAAACCAGAAGAGGTGTGACTTTCAAGAAGGACAAGTTTCTAGAAAATGAGGAGACAACTACTCATGATACAAGTGGAAGAAAAGTTCCCCTCAAAATGTCCTTCCCAGTCAAATCCTTGAAATGGCTAAAGACTCAACATGCTACAAGGCAGTAATTTAAACTCCAGGCCCGGCAGGCTTGAACATTGTGATGGACTGTGGAACGAGATCCTTCAACCACAGCTGCTTATGTTTTGAATCCTTGGTATAAACAGAACTTTTGTTCTTTGCCTGAAACTGCTGTAGGTAAGAATCGGAGAATAGGTAGATCCTCACACAAGAATGCTACATAATCAATGAAGAGATGAACACGTAAGGCAAATGTATTGCTTCTTTCTCGAAAGATAAAGCTTTACTTGGAAAAGAACTTCAATTTTATGGAAAAGATAGCATTGCATTTCATGTAATGAATAGGTCACTGTCTAGACAGCAAGATGGCAGCCAAAAATCATGATAAAAAAGACATAATTGAATCAACAACAAATGGCTTTTGGCTCCCTACAGTCCATCACTAGACAACAAGTGTTAATTTTCATTTTTTGAGCCACATTTCATGATGAAAACACCATAATTCAACCAGCAAAAATGGTATTTTGTTCCCTACAGTCCATCACTGGACAACAAGCAATCACTTCCATTATATGAGCCCGATCAAGCTTATACTTCATCATTGGTTTACTAGCATGAAAAGCTACAAATTTCCAAAGTAAAAGTGGCCCTATAGTCCATCACTTGTTTTTTGAAGACATTCAATCTTTTATTCAAGCTATGCCAACAATTCAGTTAGTAGTAAAAAAAAACCAGAAATGATACCAAAATTAAGCATAAAATGCGATTGTAGCATATTACTACATCAATGTAGAAGAGTCATAGCAACAGCAAAGTGGTTATAAGTCTCTTACCGTACAAACATGGTGATAGAAGAGTAGTTGTTAGGGCACAGTCACAAGAAGAGCTTTGTAGTGAACACTCTCCACAGTTGGGTGTAGAAGATGTAGACTAAACTGTCTCATATATATAGTAGTAGGTCGTGGAGCTTCTAGGAAGCAACCATGTAACTTGAGGGAGAAGCTGTTACCTTTGTCCATAAGTTGTGGCTAAGCTTAAAAAACTTTGTAACGTGTGTAACTTGTAGTAGAATTAAGTATAAATGGTAAAAGAACCTTCAAACAAGAGGTCTAATGTGGTATGGGTATAGGACCTTATTTTCGAAGTGTTGATCGCGTCGTGTGTTGCAAGTAAGATTTGCGTCGTGTAGCGGAGTATTTTAAAGCAAAGAACCATCCATATGAGAGAGAGAGAGAGAGAGAGAGAGAGGGAGAGAGAGAGAGAGAGAGAGAGAGAGAGAGAGAGAGAGAGAGAGAGAGAGAGAGAGAGAGAGATTAGCAGGGTGTCCTTACATTAGTGGCAAAAGGTCCCCTCTCAAATGATTCATCTCTTTTACAAAAGAATGTTAGAGGTCCTATCTTATGATTGGCACAAGGATTGCTTCCCATCCATTGAATTTGTTTCACTTCACTAAGAATGGTCCATTGGATGAACCTTGTGAATTTAACTTAGGATTCCATATTGTGCATTCTATTTTGAGTTAATAAGATTTTATAAATATGTTATTTGATTAACTACCTAGATCTAATACACCAGGGCTTGTATATGCAAAATGCCAAGGCCAATGTCCTACTTAACCTATTTCTAGCATCTCGGGTATTGGGCAACAAATATATAGGGTCTCACATTGATTTGATTGGATTTTAAGATATGCAAGTAATGAGGTGCATAGAAGATCATTATTCATAGAGGCATTATGGATCAATAGACTCCTTGTTTAGACCCAAATGCATGATTGCTTATCATTTAATTTAATTAGAGAAAAGCTTCTTTCTAAAGAGGTGGGTCTTCCTTATGTCTCATCAAGAGATTGTATTGCTAAAATCTTCAAAAATGCATTGGGCAAATCATTATTTGAGAAGGATAGATTGCTGCTTGGCATTAAAGAGAAACCTAAGTCCAATAGTGGCTAAGCTAGATTTGAGGGAGAATGTGAAAATATACAATTACCAACTTAGGCCAACGTTGATAGGTCTTTTGGGGGACTTATCCAAAGTCAAAATCTAGCTCCCATATGTGGGACCAATAAGGAAGGGGATGAGTTACCTCATCTCGAGTCCCATCTATATAGTTACTCTATAACCAAGTAAAGTGATTCTATAGACTACATTTGCTATTGTTGCATCTAGACCAATGATGTGATTGTAAAGCTAGTATTAGCATATGGACAAGTGGTCACCTAATCTAGAAGGTTCTATATTTGAGCTGCATGAGTGATTACATAGGGTAAATCCCTTTTCATTTTCATTTCTCATTATTCTTGAGGTAGCTAAGAGAAGGAAGTGATATTTACTTGGACTATGGTCTATTTTCTCTACTAGCTAGTGTCAAAATTTTTATATCCATAGCCAAGTAGATATACATGATCTGAGTGTATTTTGTATCGTGGAGGTGGTCTTTATCAAATGCTAAGTTCATGCTACCAAACTTGTTTGGATCCATTATCTTGTAAGATAGATCTTCATGCATTGTTGATTGATAGTTTATCCCTTAGTGACTATGCATCAACAAGTTCCACAATTACAAATCCATTGGGATGGGGGTTACATGCTTCTAAGGTCTAACAAAAGTTTGTTTCTATTTTTTGCAGTCTCTTCCCTAGAGAAATATGATCATGACTTGTGTGAATAGATTTTTTTTAAAACATGCAAATGGAAGTTCAAAGAGAGAGCTCTATATGATTGATTTTGCTATGGTAATTTCTATTTTCATCCTATTGTCATTTTTCTTTAGAAAAACCTACTTTCTTTTACTTCAATTGAACATCAATACATGTTTTGCATATAAATAATAAGCACTTCTATTCTAACCAAATATATATCTCGAAAGAGATTGCTATTGCTGAGATGATATCATGAGGAAGGCGACGTAGCATAAGGAGGCACCACCAAGAGAGCCCATATTTCTTAAAATGAGTACCTTGGTTTTGATAGGAACCGTAATTTCTTTTTCTAAAGTGCATATAATCATAAGACTCTAACTTGTCATGCTTTTCATCTTGAAGGGCACACTTTGCAAAATTTCAAAACACTCGTGGTATATATAGCGTTTCAATCAAAATGACATTAGTTTTATGGGATAAATTGAAAGACACGTATCCATCAAACACACCTCGTTGGTCCGAACCCTAATCACACGTGGACCAATGAAAAACTCTGAAATGTGTATTCTCCATAAGAGCCTACATTCTCTCTCTCTCTCTCTCTCTCTCTCTCTCTCTCTCTCTCTCTCTCTCTCTCTCTCTCTCTCTCTCTCTCTCTCTCTCTCTCTCTCTCTCTCATGGGCTTTGTTACATACATATATCGCTTTATTCGCTTCGCAAGCCTCTGTGGAATGTAAATGTCGCGTACTAACCTTATTTACTAGTGGGGGAAAAAAAAATGCCTTACTATGATAAAAGACCCCACATAATAGAAAAGGTCTTTTAAAAATAATGGTGGAAAAGTTGTGAATCTTTCAATGGCCATGATCTGTGCACATTATGGACAGTTAATCTAACGGTGGGCAACAATTTGCACTTAGTACACCTAAGTGTCCTCTGGCTCTATAAAGAGGAAAATCACACAACCCTATTCACTTTCCCTCATGCCTTCCTGCTCTCTCTCTCTCTCTCTCCCTCCTTCTTGCTCTCATGGTGCTCAATAATACTGGGATTGTGATCGAAGAGAATGCTCGTGATTGCTAGTGAAAAAACATTGGTGGTATAATACTGCAACAAAGGTGAGTTTGGTTCAAGTTATGATAATTCACTGATAAGGATAGGTGTAAGTGAAACCTTATGATGAATGCTTGTGGTTTACCATATATATTTTTGTGTAATAACAGACAATCAACCTGTATACTGTCATTGGATATTCTCATGATCAAACGTTGTTCCGAAGAACAAAAGGGCAAATTTTCAGGTATGCTATCAACTCTTTTGGCTTGTAATAAGTGCTGGACAGCAAGCTTACTGTTCATGATCAGTATCATATGTTATACGGAATGGATGGTCGCTGGTCAGCGCCCTCACTGAGGCGGATTTGAGCGCTGGCCAACGCTGAAATATTACTCATAAAGGTGTTCATTTAGTGCGATTTGTTGTAGCTCGTGGTATGAGCCATATTGCATGCATTTTTCATCAAGCTATGCTATTGATAATGCGATTTGAGCGCTGTCCTTTCAATGTTTTCAGGGAGATATCATAAGCCATAGCATAAACATGGTTGTTTAGCATGCTCGCATAAAACTCGGTTGGCTGTAACCCTTCACGTAGTATTGCTTTTGCTAATGCTCTCTTGATGTGATAGTAACTATGAGGTTATCCACCTGTGATAACCTATATGATAGTATCTGTGAGTATGGGAAAGTTAGCAGTACAAAAAGTATGCTTTGTATGATTATATGAGCTTGAGATAAATGGTTATGATCGTTGACAATCTGTATGCGGTGGGGAATGCACACAACTCAAAAGTCACGTCACTAATTTTCGAAAAAGCAAGCAATTATTGGTGATGACACTATGAAGCTTTAAAAACTACATTATGGGTAACGCTATACTTTCGGTTTGAATGCTTTTAGCACGTAGGTGATTTGAGTAAGCAGCTAAAGATGGATAGTTCGCACAAGATTACTTCAACTCACATTCAGGTACGATGCAGTATGGAATATCACTGATACAGTGAGCAGCCTTACTCATTATTATTCATGCATTGGTCATGATACTATAAATCTTGCTTGTAATGGGTTTCTGGTATTATATTTGATAACTGATAGTCATGCATGCGTATTGATTAACATATGCATGAGTTATTGAAGGAATTTTTTTTTGGCATCTATAAGTTAAGTCACGTACTCTTACAGGACTCGACTATGGTACATTTGAATGGCATGGAATTGCCCAAGTAGTTCGGTGCTTGGATTCCCGGATAAAGTGATACGGAGAATCCATGGGGCTAGTATAGCACGGAGGTGCTCTAGTACCTAGCACTGTGACCAACGTCAAGTCATTGTCCATCTATGTAATGAAAAACAGTTGCTTACATATAGAATACACTTGTGAAGTTCCTTTTTGCTCTTTTACTGATCAATATGGCTTCTGTCCTAATACGGCTTCGTTAAAGAGTGGAACATGTTGCTAATTTAGAAAGTGAACGATTAGGGTAGCACCAAACCTTTACATTTACTTGTATTTTATGGCTAACAAGGTCTGTTGTATGATGTAGTCCATAGGATGGTTTCATGATGTAGTGACTCTTGGCTATGGGGAGCCCCTTCCTCCTCCTAGTCCTTTTGTTCAGACCATTATATGTTGCATGAAGAAAGCGGTTGAAGTTCACAATTTGATTATTGCTTATGATATGACTACTTATAATGCTGCTGGTCCGGATGATAAAATTCTTTGTCTTATTGATTTGATGAACATTATGGATTGGATCAATATTTATACGAATTTTATTAAAACGAAGAAATCCCTTAGCATGATTGAAAAAATTTATATGGGCCTCTCCAATTATGCTGAACAAATTGTTGTCGATAAAAAATTTTGTAATACGCATATTCGGAAAGTATTTGCTTGCTTGAAAAAAGAAAACGATGACTCCTCTATTTATACCCATGTCCCTTCTACTGCTCCTACTTCACCGCACTCTCTGATTTTTATCGAGGACCTTGATGAAGATAATGCTTCTCAGTTAGAGTCTTTCTCACAAGAAATTTGTGATGTGGGAAATCAATCTGCCTTTGAATTTTGTCAAGCCAATAGTGGCCAAGTACCATTGGTACTTAGTCGTATCATTGAGTTTAAATCTACAAAAACTGCTTATAAACTTTGGAGCCTTCCCTCTATAAACTTCCTTGCACCTATCTCTATTGAACTCTGGATCGCTCTTGCTCATCTTACTAATGAAGAGGTCCAATCTTGCAAGCTTGCTGCTTTGCATAAGAGTCCTTTTTTTGATACTCCTATTGTCTTTGATACGGTTATCAAGATGAGCAGATTTGAACCTTCAAGATGTCCTTCTTAGCAGACCTGGGCTAGAACTAGAGGCCATTTTGACACTGGCTTTAATAGAATGAACCTTCATCAAGCTAGAATCTGGAACTGGAAAAGACCCTTCTTTAAGTGTAGATGTGGTGATAAATGCAAAAACAATTCTTCTATCATATGGTTTGATCACTCTATCTGGTATATAATAAATAATCTTTTCATTTTCTTTCCTGGTGCATCTATGCAAAACCAGCTTAATGCCTTCTTTCTTTGGTTGCATAAACCTGCTAGAGAGGTTGTCAAGTCCCACCTTGTCTTTCTGTTTATTCGACAATACATGATTGATGTTGCCATTGAACTTTTCATAAACCCTACTGCTAAGCTTCTTGCACACCTTGGTGATGCTGAAAACGTTCGAGAAATTGAACGCCTTTTGAAAAAACCCAGCTTCTCTACCTTGCAAGCCAAATACTTCTAGAATACTAGCAAAAAAATGGGTTCCTTCAATCTGAACAATCCAAGCTCAGTCATATCAGGCAGTGGAAATAACAGGAAGAGGAAATACTTTCCAAACAAAGGCAAAGAAGGACAAAGTAGTGGTGGAAAGAGAGATCTTCCTATCAGAAAGCTGAACTTTTACCGTGATTGATCCATGTGTAGGAAGACATAGAAGAAAAAAGGATATTGGAGGTCAACAATACTGGTAGACGACGACTAGTGGTTAGAAGAGACAGAGGGAAGTTTTTTCTGCATTTACGTTATTATAACAGATGCTTTGAGACGATTGATGTTAAACAATTAACAGGTCTAGACAGCATCTATCCAGATTTATGAATGATCCGGCCTGCTACTTCGTGCAGAAATCAAACACAGTTGTTGAGGCAATGTCTACTATTGATATTGATCAATGGAAAGCAATGATGGACACCGATTTCGATTCTCTGATGGAGAATCAAACATGGACACTCACTGAGCTACCAAAGGACCGAAAACCAATTCCATGCAAATGGATATTCAAGGCAAAGTACGACGCTGAAGGAAAGCTAAATCATTACAAGGCTAGACTAGTCGCCAAAGGCTTTTCTCAGATTCCAGACCTGGATTATTCAGAAACCTTCAGCCCAGTCGTCACACATGCGTCGATCCGCCTACTCCTCTCCTTTGCAGCTACAACAGATCTTGAAGTCCACCAGATGGATGTCCAGACCGCTTTCCTCAATGGAACCATCGAAGAGGAGATCTAAATGACACAGCCAGAGGGATACGAACTCAACAGCAAGCAACAACACCTTGTATGCAAAATCCACAAGGCACTCTACGGGCTGAAATAGTCACCCATAGCTTGGTTCCAGAAGATCAACGCATTTCTGGTAGAGAATGGTTTCATTCCAAACTCAACATACTCGAATGTCTATTTCAAGTCTGTATTAGATTATTTCATCATCATCACTCTCTACGTAGATGATACACTCGTATTCAGTAATAATCTGAATCTGATGAAGGATACAAAATGCATGCTGGCCCAGGAATACAAGATGACTGACATGGGTCCAGCCCACTACTATCTCAGAATCCAAATCCAACAAAATCGACCCAACAGACTGACTTCATCAGTCAACAATGATATCTCAACAACGTGTTGAAAAAGTATGGAATGGCCAACTGCAAACCAAGTCACTTTTCGCTCGACCCTTGACTAAAGTTATTAAAGGAACAGTCTCCTCAAACTGAGGCAGAAAAGGAGGAGATGAAGCATTACCCATTTCAATCCGTCATCGGCTCACTGATGTACGCAATGATCTGCACGCGACCAGACCTTGCATATTCGATCAGTACACTCAGTCAGTTTCTGTCAAATCTAGGCCCAACTCATTGGAAGCACTAACAAAGGTCATGAAGTACATCCAAACAATGAAAACTCTCATTGTCTGCTACGGAGGCAGCCGTACTACCAACATCCTTCAAGCCTACACAGATGCGGATTGGGCAGGAGATGTCGACACCATAAAATCAACTTCTGGATTTGTATTTTTATACAACCAAGGCCCAATCTCATGGAACAACCCGGAGTAGACCTCGGTTGCATTATCATCAACGAAATCCGAATACATAGCTGCCACCAATGCAACCAAAGAGGCGATCTGGCTAAGGCAACTGCTTGCAGACTTGAACTTTGCACAAAAACTTCCTACAACAATCTATTGTGATGGGCACCTTCGGGTTTTTCTCCTTTTTCCTGCCTTTGCTCTAAGGACACCTTCGGGATTTACATGCCTTAAGGGCACCTTCGGGTTTTTCGCGTTTTTGCTACATTGGCAGATCGACGTCGCCAACTTATCATCAACCCTAAAACAGCTGGAGAAACAAATATCCTAAGGGCAGTTTCCAACTTTGTACATATGCAAAACTGGAGTAAATGGCAGTTAAGGCATAACGATGTAAGTCTCTCAATACTTGTAAATATATATATATTAGCTGAATCAAGCTAAGTAAGTATTAATTCTGTTAATTGAATTTCGCTTTCAATCAGAGTTTTCTATATATTAGCGTTATCACGCTCAGCAAGCTGAAGTTATTGCTTCAAGCTATTGTACTCACTATTGATATTAATCAGAGTGCAATCTTTGTCTCACTACTCTGTCGTTCATTTGCGCATTCTATATGAATTCTTCTACTTGAATATTTTTGCTGCTAACTGTTGCATTTTCGTTTCTACATGTCGCGCTCAATCCTCGAGCTTTCGCTGCCGCTCACGCGCCCCACGGTTTTACGACAATTCCATGGTGAAAAAGTCTTTTCCATGAAATATACCTACCTCATAAGCCATAAATACAAAATTATATGCCCACAAATATTTTTTTTATCATAGGTAAGAATTCAGACTAAGATAAGTGAATGCTCTTAGTGTAGAGTCCATTTAAGTCTACTCACATCATATGCATGATGCACTTTCACACCATTAAGAAGTTCTAATTGATAAGCTAACTCAATTCACTATCTTCAAAGGTTCACCATACCTTTTAGATGGTCTTGAGTGCTTTTCAAATCTTATTACTTTTGAGTCATGTGGAATTGTAAAACATGCTCAATTATTTACTGAAAATCTCTAGGTGACTCTTTGAATTCACAAAATGTCTTGTAACATCCCTTCCACATCTACACAAATTAGCTAGCTACCTTTTGGAGTTTGATCCTTCTACCTTCCACAACAATAGGTGCTCTAGGCTAAAACCCAAACATAAGCCTAAAGGGAAGGTAACTTGTGGCGATATGCCTACTAGTATTTTAAGCAAACTCAATCTTCAAATTGTTTGCTAGAAACATTTGTGCGAAGTATATACTTCCTGATTTGATTCTTTCTTTGAATTTGACCATCAGATTTTGGATGATTTAAGGAACTAAGACCAAGACATCTTTCCGACTTTTGGAATACAATGGACGAGGTTTGTCTTGTGAATCAACCATCACAGTCACCAACCACATCATTGTTGGAGTTAATCTTCACTCCTACTCTCCTAGATTCATTTCCTGAGTACCGGTATACTATGTATATATTCTCTCTCTACAATAGCATGCAGTCTACTCACACAAAGTCGACGAACAGTCTATGCAATATATCGACATTGAAGCAGAAGCAGGACTGACTTCATCGACGTCAACTTCACCGACTCGACTTAATTCCATCGACATCTCGCCGACTTCGACTCCACGACATCTTCTCTAGGGCGAACCAGTCGACCCGACTTGTTCGACACCTTCAATGATGTCGACTATTACTAGTTAAAATGAAGCTCTATCTCTACCCTGTCTGACACAGACTACGTCACAGTTCAATTCAGTACTTTGTAGTAACTGCGTTACTTCACAACCGTCATTTACATAGTTTATAAGGGAAAGCTCCTCAAGATCCTGCTTACAAGACAAACACAATGAAAAGCACGCTATGGAGAAACCACCCAACCAAGTAGAAGCAACCATGAACTCTATAAGCTTCACTCCCAAGCCAAGGAATATGAAACATGAAAGTAGAGTGAGAGTCTGGCAATGAATCAACCAAAATGTGGTAGTAGGGCGAGTTTGGCCTCCTTAAGTAGAGCCTAAAACCAATTGTGCATGTGGTAATGCAAGGTTCCAACTCCCCTATACATAGATTCATCTAGAATAGAGTCTCTATGCATGGATCATCTATTCATAGATTGTTATTGATAACTTTACACATGCATATATTGTTCCAAACCTTGTACTAACTCCATTTAGTGTGTTCTAGGCCTCACAAGAATATTAGTTACTCTCGGGTCACGTTCAGTATGATGTGGCATAACTAATAGCTTGTTTCATTGGAGTACCGTATATCTAAGACTAGGAGTATACTGAATCCTATGTACTGGTCATGGACATAACATTCTTCCCCTCTTGAACTGCTCATGTCCTCATAAGCTAAACTTAGGAAAAATCTTTTTTATGCTATCAACTCTCCAAATCATCATCCTCAGTACGACCTTTCCACCGGATTAAGCACTCAGAGATTGAACAATTTCCAACATGAAACTTGACATCCAATCCACTATCAAACAACTGTCCTACACTAATGAGATTCTTGGTTAGTTGGCACTTTGATTATCACAAAATAATGTCGTCGGAACATATTGATTCAAACCGATACCTGAAAGTAAGTTCCTCAATCAAATTGTTTCCTTTGTAGCTTGAGAGGCTACAATATACTCTGATTCAATGGAAGATAGAGCTATTGAAAATTGCTTGCGACTGTTTCAGGAAATTGGACCATTGTTGAGGAAGAATGTGAATTCGGAAGTGGATTTACGAGTGTCTACATCTTCTGCCCAACTTGCATCTATGTAACCACTGAGTAAATTGAGATTGTCGTTGTCGACTGCTCCATAACAAATGCAAAAGTCCATAGTAGCTCGAAGATATCTCATGACTCTGATAAGAGCCTTCCAATGTGTTAGACTAGGATTAGTCATAAATTGACTGAGAGAGCTGACTGCAAAAGCTATGTTTGGCCTGATACAGATCGTGGCGTACATAAGAGATCCTATAATAGAATGGTAAGGATACTCATACATTTGCTGCCTCACATGAATTGTTTGGAGACACTGGTCCTTTGACAAATTGAGACCTAGTTCCATTGGTGAGAGAGCTAACTTGCAATTCATCATATTATATCTGACTAACATGTTGTAGATGTACCTATGTTGTGTAATGTAGACCAACTTCTGCTTTCTGTCTCTGTGGATTTGTATACCAAGGCAGAAATGAGCTTCGCCCAGATCGGTCATATCGGATTTGGAAGATAGCATTGTCTTGGCCTCTTTTGTCAGATCGGTATTGTTGTTGAAAAGCAATGTATCATCCACGTATAAAGTGATAATGATAAAAGACTGATGCACTACTTTGAAATAAACATTTGAATATGAAGAGCTAGGTGTGTAGTCGTGATCAATAAGAAAAGTATTGATCCTTTGAAACCATGCTCGAGCAGATTGCTTCAAGCCATAAAGTGCCTTATGGAGTTTACACACATGATTGTGTTTACCCTCGATAATATAACCTTCAGATTGTACCATGTAAATGTCTTCTTCGATAATTCCATTGAGATATGATGTTTGTACATCCATTTGATGTATTTCCAAATATGCTGTAGTGGCAAATGACAGCAAAAGTCGAATAGAAAAATTCTTGACTATTGGACTGAAGGTCTCAGTGTAATCGACATTGTATACCTGAGAAAATCCTATGGCGACAAGTCGTGCCTTTCTCCTATTGATGCTTCCATCTACATTGTACTTGAGGTTGAAAATCCATTTGCAATAAACTACATTTCTGCTAGCAGGTAATTCAACAATTGTCCATGTCTGGTTCTTGATAAGAGATGAATACTCTTTATCCATAGCTTCTTTCCAGAGATCTGAATTAGGCTGACTGAGTGTCTCTTGGACAGACGTCGGTTCCTGAACAAGATAGGCTGCAGACACGTCAATATACCTCTCAGGTGGTCTGCTAGTCCTTGATGATCTTCTGGGTAATACAAGAAGTTGATCATTTCCATCATACTGTAGTTGCTGATCTGCAACATCATCATCTTCTGATTTGTCATCGATTTGTTGTTCGTCAAAAGTAGAAGAGCTTGGACCTTCAATGGGAATAGTCAACTAAGGAGCTGGAAAGTTCAATGTGTCAAGAGAATCTGACAGGTCGGCTACATGGGGACTACTTTTTCCTTTGAGGTCTTGAAACCGATCTTCGATCAAGATGACATCCCAACTAGTGAATATTTTCGACTCGATGAGATCGAACAACTTGTAGGTTTGATCTGAAGTAGTGTAGCTGATGAAAACACATTTGATACTCTGGAAGTCAAGCTTCTTCTTGAGATCACGAGGTATTTGCGCAAAAGCAGTACATCCAAAAACTCGTAAGTTTGATAAAGAAGGTTTGGTACCTGTCCAAACTTCGAATGGTGTTTTGTCTGAGAGACCTTTAGTAGGACATATGTTCTGAATATAGGTTGCTGTTGAAACAACTTCAGCCCATAAGGACTTCAAAATTGTCGCATGTGATAACATGCACTTTGCCGATTTGACTAAGGTTCTGTTCTTTCTCTCAGCAAGACCATTTGACTGAGGTAAATAGGAGGTGATGTATTGTTGCTCAATGCCGTTGTTAAGGCAATACTCCTTGAATTCGGTGGAGATGTATTCTCCTCCGTTATCTGACCTCAGTGCTTTGATTCGTTTGCTAGATTGATTCTCAGCATGCTCTTTGAATTGTCTGAATTTGATGAAAGCCTCTGATTTCTATTTAATGAAATAAACAACTGTTCTTCTAGAGACTTCGTCAATAAAAGTAATGAAATACTTTGCATCTAACAATGAAGGAGTTTGCATAGGTCCACATATATCCGTATGAACAACATCTAATAGATCTTTTGTTGCATGCCTATGGTCTGATCTAAAAGGAATCCTAGCCTTCTTTCCAAAGATGCAGCTATGACAGACAGAGAAATCGACCTTACTAGAAGGATAGTTGAGATCAAGAACCATGGATTGTCTAGACATGTTCAAAACAGATGCATAATTCAAGTGTCCTAAGCGATGATGCCATAGTAATGCTTTATTGACTAGAACAGAGGCTTTCAAGGCTTGACTAGACTCAGAATAACAATGTGCCAATCTCTATAAGTAACTTTGCCTCTTGTCGAGTGCAAGGATCTTATTACTCCTATCAATAACCTTATGACCTAAATCTGTAATTATACTTACTGATAACAAATTTGTAGAGCGTTTAGAAACATATCAAGCTTCTTTTGAAGCTTATTATGAAGCAGTAGCTACTCCTGCTAAGTTGACTCTATTCAGCCTTTCATTCCGCAAGAGTGATCTTTGAACACAATTGCTATCACCTGGCAGTCGGGTTGGAGCCCTGCGGACGGACTCAGTTTTTATCACGTTCATATTTCAACATCTTAATTCTGAGATCCAGTATTGAATAGTTAGCTCTCTCTCAAGCCTGCGAGCTTGAACACTCTTCAACATTCTAACTCAATTTTTTTAGAGTTGATTAGAGATTGCTATTGCACTTACTGCTTATCAATAGTTGCACTTAATTCAGACTTATATTTTAACCGATCAGAGATAGCTTAGAGTACGCGGCTTCGATCCGCAACTTGTTGTACTCATTTACATCTATTTCACTTTCATACTAAATCAATACTATCTCCTTATTGTGTTCAGCTTCGTCTCAGATGATATGCATTTCTATAATTTTTCACAATTGATTATTTGTCTGATAATTCAATGCTTTAAATGTTTGGCTACGTAATCACTCTAGTACTAATGATTTCAAAGTTAGTTACTATAAGATCGAACATAATTTTTATCACTATTGTTTTGTTCGAAATTGATAGGCGTAGTTATGCATGAAGAAAGAGAAAGATAGTTTATTTCGCTGCGCAAGATAAGTTTTCTTTCTTGTTGTTCGAATTTTTTTTATTCGAATCTTATTCTACCTATCTTTTACACACCTCTTTCCAACATGGTATCAGAGCGTTGATTCTTCTTCAAGGCCTAATATTATATGAAAGTGCAAGCTCTTATACTTGATATCTTTCGTGATATCAAATTATTCTTCAGTTCAAATCAAATTTGTTTCGGTATTCGAGAATTGATTTTCAATTACAGCGCAACATGATATCTCTATTAAAAATGACAGTCTAAAGTTCTAGATGGATTCTCAAAGTAAATCTGGTCTTATCGCAGACAAGCTAAATGGATCCAATTATCATTATGGAAATTTAAGATGAAGACCTTGCTAAATGCCAATGAGTTGTGGGATGTTGTTACAAAAGCCTAAAGACAACACAAAAGACTCAAAATAGAAATCGAATGATGGTAAAACTTTCACGCTTACTATCCTCAATATATCAAATACACAAATTGGCCACATAGCTGAAGCTAAAACTTCGAAAGAAGTTTGGGACATCCTGAGCTCACTATATGATGTGAGAGACGTAGCTACCAAATTACATCTTCAAAGGAAATTCTTCACACTCAAGATGTCAAATAATGATTCTCTCCAGAATCATATTAACCAGTTTAATAATCTCTTGCAACAAATGGTCGCTGTCGGATCAGTCATAGACGATCAAGACGCAATCATCACATTGCTTTCAAGCCTATCCTCTACATATGAAATCTGGGTGATGATCATCACAACACACTCAGATTTAACTCTTACCAGAGCTATTACTATGTTGCCGCAAGAAGATAATCGAAGAAGTCAAGACACTCCATCTACCTCTTCGTCTCATGCTTTATATGTCAACAAGAGCTTGAAACGACAAAAGCAGAAAAGCTTCAACCATTTTACATCGAATCAGAAACAGACTCAAAGTCAAGAACAATCATCAAATTCACATTCATCGAAGAAGAAGATGTTTTACAAGTATTGCAAACGCAATAACTATGAGATCCAGGATTGCCGAATTCTCAAAGCGAAAAATGCAGCTTAGCAACTTGATCAACAAGCAAATACAGTTACAGCATCTCCTGAAGTCGAAATGGACGAAGGCGTTTTTATGGTCAAAGACAAATACGCAAATTCAGATGATTCGTGATTTCTGGATTCTGGACCTACTCAACATATGACCAATCATCATGAGATTTTCCAATCTTATACGCCTTACAACACAAAGAAATATGTTCATTTTGGTGATGATAGCACTCACGCTATTGAAGGTGAAGATAATGTAAGATTAAGATTCCAACATGACCAATTCAAACTACTGTCAAAAGTCTTGTATGCTCCTAAACTCTCTACAAATCTGTTATCAGTAAGTAGAATTACAGATTTAGATCATAAGGTGGAGTTTGAGTCTGATCAATGCAGAATTGTTGATAGGAGTAATAAGATCCTTGCACTCAACAAGAGACATGGATACTTATATAGATTGGCACATTGTTATTCTGATTCTAGTCAAGCTTTGAAAACCTCTATTCTTGTCAATAAAGCATTACTATGGCATCATCGCTTAGAACACTTGAATTATGCATTTGTTTCGAACATGTCCAAACAATCCCTAGCACTTGATCTCGACTATCCTTCCGGTAAAGTCGATCTCCCTGTCTGCCATAGCTGCAACATTGGAAAACAGACTAGGATTCCTTTTAGATCGAGTCATAGGCATGCAACAAAAGGTCTGTCATATGTTGTTCATACAGATATATGTGGACCTATGCAAACTCCTTCATTGCTAGATGCAAAGTATTTCATTACTTTTATTGACAAATTCTCTAGAAGAACAATAGTTTACTTCATTAAACAGAAATCAAAAGCTTTCATCAAGTTCAGACAATTAAAAGAGCATGTAGAAAATCAAACTAGCAAACGAATCAAAGCACTGAGGTCAGATAACGGGGGAGAATATATTTTCACCGAATTCAAGGAGTATTGTCTTAACAATGACATTGAGCAACAATACATTACCTCTTATTCGCCTCAATCAAATGGTCTCGCTGAGAGAAAGAATAGAACCTTAGTTGGATCGGCAAAGTGCATGTTATCCGAAGATGATGATGTTGCAATTCAGCAACTACAATACGATGAAAATGATCAACTTCCTCTATTTCCCAGTAGATCATCAAGAGCTAGCAGACATCTATCATGTATATCGACGAGTCTCCAGCCTACCTTGTTCATGAGCCGAGGATTGTCGAAGAGGCACTCGGTCAGCCTGATTCCGATCTCTGGAAAGAAGCTATGGATAAAGAGTATTCATCTCTTATCAAGAACCAAATATGGACGACTGTCGAATTACCTGCTAGCAGAAATGTAGTTGAGTGCAAATGGATTTTCAAAGTCAAGTACAAAGTAGACGGAAGCATCGACAAAAGAAAAGCCCAACTTGTTGTTAGAGGATTTTCTCAGGTATACAATGTCGATTACACTAAGACTTTCAGTCCAGTAGTTAAGCATTCTTCTATTCGACTTTTATTATCGTTTGCTGATGCAGCAGATTTGGAAATACATCAAATGGATGTTTACAGACAACATATCTCAATGGAGTTATTGAAGACAACATTTACATAGTACAACCCGAAGGATATATTATCGAGGGTAAACACAATCATGTGTGTAAACTCCATAAGACACTTTATGGCTTGAAGCAATATGCTCGAGCATGGTTTCAAAGGATCAATACTTTCTTTATTGATCACGGTTGCTGTTTGACAACAGTGTCAAAAATTTTCTCTCACTACAAAACCCGACACTATCTTTAATTTCTACAGTCAATTTTCTCTCGAAGCGACACTGTAAAAAATTGCAAGTAAAAATACAATGTCGCGTTTTTCATATTTTTCGCACATTCCTCTGAAATATCATCATATTTGAAATTTGATCTGGAAAGGAAAACTCGATGTTGAATTCGTGAGATCAAAAGACATGATTGCAGACCTCCTGACCAAACCGTTGGACAAGCCATTGTTCACAAAACACAGAAGATCAATTGGAGTCGGATGAAAAGAAAAATGTTGTATCGTTCAAAAGGGAGTGTTGGAAATGGGGAACTCAACCAACCTTTTCCAGCACATTCCTTGGATAGCCGATAGTTCGACACACCATTGACACCGACATATGAAGATCCAATACTTTAGACAATTATTTCGAGTAAAAATGTATTGTCGCGTTTTTCGCATTTTTTGTCTGTCAGGAATTTCGAGTAAAAATGCAGTGTCACGTTTTTCGTATTTTTCGCCTGTCAGGAATTGTGAGTAAAAATGCAGTGTCGCATCTTTCGCATTTTTCAAAGTGCCTCAAATGTTAAGGACATGACTTTGGCAAAGTGTGGAGCTACCCCAATATTCAAAAAATGAGATTTTGTGACACTATTGCATTTCTCACAAAAGTTGCATTTTTCGCTTTCTCCCTGATGACAGTTACGTTCATTTTTGCAGAGTGACAATCACGTTCATTTATGCAGACAGACTGTTTACGACCAAATGTCATGGCTTATCAACAAACACCTACTGAAAAGAACTGGATGAATGCCAGCAGACTCCAGCCAACTAGCAGCCGCATTTGACGACCTAATTGCTTAGTATAAATGGCTGTTCATATTTCAACATCTTAATTCTGAGATCAAGTATTGAATAGTTAGCTCTCTCTCAAGCCTGCGAGCTTGAACACTCTTGAGCATTCTAGCTCAGTTATTTAGAGTTGATTAGAAATTGCTATGGGGCTTACTGCTTATTAGTAGTTGTGCTTAACTTTAAATGTTTGGCTACGTAATCACTGTACTACTAATGATTTCAAAGTTAGTTAATATAAAATCGAACATGATTTTATCACTATTTTTTTGTTTGAAATTGATAGGCGTAGTCATGCATGAATAAAGAGGAGGATAGTTTATTCTGCTGCGCATGATAAGTTTTCTTTCTTGTCGTTCGAATTCTTTTTATTCAAATCTTATTCAACCTGTCTTTTATACACCTCTTTCCAACACTTATAACAACTCACATAAATGAACTGTTATTCATGACAATATGCCGTTTTACATGCATATTTGAACAGTTTGCAGAAATACACATAAATTTGAGACAGAGCAAAGGTTGACACAATCCGACCCCGACACTTAATATTCGTGTTCGAATCAGACAACTCGAATTGAATAAAACTTCAAATCTCTGAAATTGTTTGAATCTTGGTGTAATATTTCGACTTATGAAATATCTAACCATCTGGAAACCGGATCTACCATTGAATAATAGAACAACAAATGTCTCATACAACATATTTTGGACATTTTTATGGACAATAAACCAAGAAAGGAGGAGATAGATAGCTTCATTATCACATTGGAGGGCCACCTTTTTCAAGACTGGTTGATGCTTGGTGGGTTCTCTCAAGTGGTGCTTTTTGCTCTCAAGAACCCATTGCCCTTGGATGAGTCATAAAACCAACGACCATTCCATTTGTAATGGGGTGGCCACCTTGATTTTCAAGGACATGACGGGTGGTCGTGTTGTCAACCACGAACGGGATGAGGGTATCGGGAACGTGACTATCATCACCATGTAAGGGTGTGGAAAAGCTGGTGGATGCTCTACAACAACTAACAACATTTGATGGAAGTGGGCCATGACTGCCATGGCTCTCATGATTGCCTATATCATCATCCCCACTATCGCATTCGAGCCATGTCGATCCAAGTGTGGATGTCGCTCTCAAGGGTTGCTTACATCTTTCATCTCCCATCACTTATGAACCCATTAAATCAATCACCTTCACATGAGCGAGGGATGCTCATTGCCACAACATCGATGTGACTCCTAGCGACTTGATAGTCACCGGGCGGATGTGATTTGACCTTTAACAAATAGGGATGTGACCCCAAGTGAATTGACATTCACCTATGTGATTGAGTGCAAGTGGACCCCATGTGGGATGTACCTCTTTTGTGTAGAGGGCAAGAGAGAGAGAGAGAGAGAGAGATATGAACTCCATTGTTTTGTTGGGAGGGGATAGCGAGAGGAGAGAGAGGGAGAGAGAGATATATGAGAAAGCGATCTGGAGCTGCTGATTCCTGCTTTGATGTCAATCGCCAAGCCTTTGCGTGTGTGCGCCAAGCATGGGCAACTCTAACGTAAGCGCAGGTTCTTCGGACAGGGCCAGTGGAGATCCAGAGCAGCGCCTTCAAGGGGTGCGGGATGCGCATTCCTCACATCCATATCAGCAAGGCAGCAGTGTTTATCGGCAGCAGCAGCATCAGCAGGGTAGATTGAGTCACGCGGGTTCTTCAGAGTCGATGGGCCATTTGTCGGACAGCCCTGGAAGCTCGGCACGTTCTCCTCTCATGTTCACACCCCAGGTAGGTGGCAGACAAGCTCACTTGGCAATGGAATCACCAGTTCATTTTTGTCATAGAGTTATTTGTTAATCAAATACCAGGTTTCATCTTCTCAGAAGCGCATTCGATCTAATTCAATTATGCTAGGTCAATGGTTTGCAATGTGTATTATGGCTGGTAAGCTAGAGAATCTATGGCAAAACTATGCTATTAGTTGCAATTGTGTTATTTTATAGATAGTTCCAAATTTCGCAATTGGAATCAAATTTTTCAAACACGTTTTCTTCTCAAAAAGACTCAAAATTTCCATTTGCTTTTAAGAACTAGAAAAGCCTGGTTTTTTCTGAATCTTTTTGAAGTAGGTCAATTTGACTAGAAAAAAAAAATCTGAATTAATTTGAATGCCTATTAACCAGGTTTTTTTTCAAAACCTTTCGCAGTAGGTCAATCTGACTGAAGAAAAATCTGAATCAATTCAAATCCCTATGCTTTGGTTGGACGTCAACGGGTAGTGAAATTGTCTTCCTCCATTATCACATCATGGAGTTAATTCTATAAATACTTGTGGTTTTGAACATCCCCCTTGAGGTGTCCCAAGCTTTTTCACAAAAGTATCTCTGACTATGAGGAATCAACCCATCCTGCATTGACAAGGAGATATTTAGTGTGCATTCAATTTTCTCAGGTCAATAGCTTTTTGTTTATTGCTGCTGTAGGTCTGGTTTCTTGCCCAGTAGCCTTATCCCATGGATACTTTGGAACTGGGACATTTGTCAATATAATTGCTATGTGTGATAATTGCTCCCATCCAATGTTTTGTATTAGTCTAGAGTGACCATCAAATTTTGGAAAGCAGTAACCCTTTTTCTAATGTCAAAAACTTGGTGTTTGTGCTATCATTCCGACCTGTCAAAGGTTTTCATGTGATTGCACCAACCTTTAGTGATTGTTGCAATTGCTATTTTATGTTCTCATTGTTCTTTTGCAAAACGCCCAACCTTTCTCACCTCATTGTAGATTCATGGACCTTCCATTATTTATAACTATTGTTGCTGTACAATGTTTCATGCCTCTTCAGAGTCAGCCTTTGCAAAATTGGAAGAATCGACTCTTAAGGTGGTTCAGATTTGGGGCCTCCTAAAAAGAATTGGAGAATTGAATTTAGGGTTAAAAGTAGTTCAAATTTTGCTCTTAATCACAGGAAAGTTGAATGTAGATAGATCATGCACTCTTCAGTTCACAAATCCCTAATTTAAAGTCAATTCAACTATCTAGATTGAAATCGAATGGGATTCAGGATGACATAGGTATTGATTTTTCATGAATTGCCATAGAACTTATATCAAATTCAAATTGAAATTGTAGTTCAAATTTCAGTTAATTGGAGAATCAAAAAACCATGTTGCTGCATGACCTCTTTGCCGTTATGTTGGTTCTTTGTAGTTGCTGCCTCCACCAAATCTATTGTAGTTTACTTTGCAAGATGGTCATTATCTTTCTTGTGATGCATCTCTTGCTCAACTGCATTCTAGGTGCAAGGATTGTACTTTCTCAAGCTCTTAGACATCATCAATATAAAGTAATTGGAAATGAGTATATCACCAAGCTTGCAACCAATACCGCCAACTTGGTTGATGGCTTTCTCAAGCTCATCAATATACAAGCCAAAGAGTGTGGGGGAGAGGGAACAATCTTGCTTCACTCCAATAGTACTCTAACTCTCTCAGAGAGACCCTCCTCCAATCTGAAGCATCTTCAGACCTGCTCATATAGTGCCATGATGGCCAATATGGTATCGGTGGAAAAATCAGGATCTCCTCGATGCATGCTCAAGGCAAAGGGCCTACCTCACAAGTTTTGGGCTGAAGCGGTTATAACGGCGGCTTACATTAGTAATCGGTGTCCTACTTAAGCCTTGAAGGTATTAACTCCTTATGAAGTTTGGTATGGTAAGAAGCCTACTGTTTCTCACTTACGCATCTTTGGTTGCACGGCTTATGCTTTCATTCCCGATAAGTTAAGAACCAAGCTTGATGATAAAGGAGTTAAATGCATATTTGTTGGCTATAGTAGTGAAAGCAAGGGCTATGGGTTGTTCAATATGGATACTAATAAAATCATAGTGAGTTGTGATGTTCTTTTTGATGAAAAGACCTATGATGTTGCACCCACTCATGTCATGAAAGGGGACTTCCCCCATGATGTATATGTTGAAATATTTCTAGATCTGGTTTTGCCATCTAATTATGAAGAGAAAGGACTGCCATCAACTTCTAGTGGACAGCCCACTACTTCTTCAATTTTGCAGCCCATAGTTCATCAAGAAGAACCTATTTATGGTAAAGCGCAGCCTGTTGAAGACATTGGACAGCACCAAGTTCGGAAAACATTGGACAGCAAGGTCCAAATTCGGAACACTTTGGACAACAAAGTGTTGGCAAAGGTAAAGCTGTTGGACAGCCCAAACCAGTCCCTAAATGGTTGTTGCAGACTTTGCAGGACAGCAAAGTGGATCATTTCTATGAAGGGAAGTCAATAGAATTTGCTGATTTTTCTGATTTTGTTCTTATTTCTATTGAGGATGGTGTAGTAGAGCCTGTTTTTTATGAGCAGGCCAGAGGAGTAAAATGTTGGGAGGATGCGATGCAAGAGGAGTACAACTCACTCATGAAGAACCACACTTGGGTTCTTGTTGATCTTCCACATGGGGCTAGAATCTTCATCTCTCAACAACGATACATTGAGCAAATGTTAAAGCAATCTTCTTTTTTCAAGTCACCGCAAGTTGATGCATGCGATGGATGCATTAGTGAAAAGTTTCATGCGAAACCTTTTCAGTTTGATGTTTTAGCAAAGGTTGAAAAATTCGAGCACTCTTTGGAACCTTTTTGTACTAATCGAGGAGGGAGTCAACATGTGTCAATCAGTACTTTTGTTCAAAGTGTTAAGAGTGAGCATTTGTTTGGAGAGAATTTTTCATTATTTGAAGAATCTTCTATGTCATCCCATGCCTCTTCGAGGGACAGCTTTGATGACGCCATCATTGATGCATCTCTTGATAGTTTGCCAAATTTTTATGATGAAGATGTTGGACAGCAGGTTCAGTCATCTTCTTTTGGTCATTTACAGCCCATTTTACATCATGAGCAGTCCATTATGCTTCAGGAACAGCTTGCGGAAGATTATGGACAACACATGAAAGTCGCCAAATCTTCTTTATCTTTTGATGTTCATCTTCGATTGACGTTTCGTGCATATACAATCATGTAAAATTTGATTTCAATAATCTTCATGTGTTGATTGCATCCACTCCAAGTATTTAGCCAAGCTCCAAATTTTGGCTCACTCCATCTTTTCACATCCACAACTGTACTGCTATAAAGAGTGCTTCAAGGACGCTAAGATCATCTAATGTCATAATCAACTTTGGACTGTCCATTATAATTGTTTCTTCCTTGTTGATTAGCTGCGGGCGGGCATTTCTCTTATTGTCAATGTAGTCACCAAATCTTCATAAGAGGTAGATAGACCATTAAGTGTAAGGCTCACCATGTCGACCAACACCTTCAATGAACCTGTGGACCGCAATTGATTGGTAATGAATTTCCCTGATCTGTCATTGTCTAGCCATCCATCATCTTCATATCATGAAAGTTTCGCTTTAGTCGGCTTTGAACATGCTTTGAATCGTTCCCATGCTTGAGTTGGCAAGGTTGTGGCACTAATTTGTGGTATCAAGTTATCGTATACTGACATGTTCATAAAGCTCACTTCTCAAATTGTAAATGCTTCTCAGTGGCTTGATTATACTCATCATTATTGGGTCTTCTTGACTGGTTACCAAGCCCCACAAATCCAGCATCACCAATATGTTTTTAATTTTGTATTTCTATACTCGGAAATTTTTACTGTCTAATTTGCGAGCCCCTTGGTAGCATAAACCCATCCATCTTCATTCCTATCTTAATTGATGATAATTGGTATCAGCTTGTAAGTGGAGGAGAGGACATTGGTTGTCACTGCAGCTGTGCCAAATCATCGTTAATCAACTAAAATGGCTGGCTGTTTGAACTTTCACAGGTTCAAGTTCTGGTTGATTGTGCATAAATTGGTCCAACAGTGTCCGACTTAAACGATATTCAGTTCTCTGTATAGCTTAGGTAGTCACTCATAAAATGGTGAAAAAAGAAACTGAAAATAATTGTTTTTTGATGGCCTGAATTTGCTCTGTTTTCTGTATTCTACACTTTTCACACAGTGGGCAAGCACTTAAATTAAAGTCACTTTGAGTTAGGGCTGTCCTTTAAATCTTGACCTGACTTTGAAAAATATAGGTCACATCCTATAAATAGGCCAAAGCTTCACATAAGGGTTTGGCCAATTTTGATTGAAAGGTTGAAGTCTGTCTTGAAGTAGCGGACCATCTCAGAAGGGCAGAAGTGCAATGCTTCATATTGACTTGCAGTCTCCCTTCAGTGCACTCCCATTCTTCATTAAAAGATTACAATTGGTAAATTGGAATTCAAGGCACCATCAAAATTTCACCTTGAAGTTTGCGATCTTCAAAGCATTGTATTGATAGATGGCAACCTTTCACAGGCTTCAATTTCAATTTTCAATATCACTTCAACTAAACACAAAGTACTACCTTCTCCAGCACATCCAGGGTAAAAGACAGCTAAATTTTGAAAAATACCTCTAACAAGAGGTCTTTCCACAGCTCATCTACAAATTGTACTCTCCTTTGGAGTCGTCGCTTAACAATGTGGGCTCTTCACAGCTCGGTTTTATGTGCCCTTGCTGGCAAATTGCCCTTCACACCTTGATCTCCAACACTGTATGCTTCAATGGGGTGCCATTTGCTCTTCTTCATGCCAGATCGCTTCTCATGTTTCAACACAAAATGAGGACTCCTTTCTGTTCCTCCAAACTTCATGGTTGCCCTTAGGTGATTTCTTCACGTGGGCTCCTCCATGGCCGTCTACTGCTCCTCTTTTCCCTTATGCATTCGATTCTTCACAAATTTCATGTCAAGTTTTGCGAGCCTTTTATGGCTTTTCTCTTCATGTTCAATTCCTCTCTTCTCTTCTTCGATGCAGTGGCTCCCTCTCACAATCCGGATCTTGATCCTATCCTCTACAAGAATGATTGTCACATCTCTATTTCCAAATTTCAGATATCTCTTCACCCTGCCATCAACATGGCTCTGATACCAATTCGTAGAATTGATGTCATCAAGTATTCAATGTGCTCCAACATTCATCATTTATATACAAGAGAAACATTCATGAGAGAGAGAGAGAGAGAGAGAGAGAGAGAGAGAGAGAGAGAGAGAGAGAGAGAGAGAGAGAGATTGAGTACATACCATTGTTGCAGTGAATCGCGATTCGCTCGGTTGCATGATTCGCACATGAGAATCACTGTTGTCTATCAAATTTTTGTTGAGTGAAAACAGAATCCGTGCCCATTTGGCCGTGTGCGTGAAAGAGAGATAGAGACGAGGGATTGTGGCTATTGAAGATTTGGCGAGCATTTACTCAACCTGAAAATTTGTGTAGATTCTTAGTAGAAGCTCCTTAGGCTAGAGATAGGCCATGAACTGGACCACATCATACCTGAAACTGCTGGTAACCTACATACATGTATTGCCCTTAGGGCTTCAATACGATACCCATATTGCCCATGGACCTATTTCTTCAACAATCACAGTTTTCAGCCAATTCAAATCCAGCATACAGCTATATATCTAACCTGAACTGGACCACATTGTACCTAAAACTACTGGCAACCTTCATGAATGTACTGCTCTCACTAAGAGCTTCAATCTGATACCCATATTGCCCAGCCAAAAAAAAAACTATTCTCAAAACCCTCAGTTAAGAAGTCTTAATTTGACAAAAACTAGCCTTAACAAAATAAAATGGGCCAAGGTCCCTTGGATCCAAGTTACATAAAATATTACTGTGTGAAGCATAAACTTGGCCTTTGGTTCAACAAGAAAATCAAGGAACTGGTGTTTCAATGTGGCCATTAAAGGTAGCGTGTAATGCATTGCAAAGTTTTTGGGAACCCTTAATGATCCCGAAGAAGCGAAGCATGTGCGTTTGTAAGAACCTTGAGACTATCAACACAGTTAGAAGGAAGGCATGAGTGATGAGAACGATATAACAATTTCTCACACATAAAATAAAAAGATATGGTCGATGAACCATTAAGTAGTAACTGATATATGGCTGAAAACTCAGGACAATCTCAGTATAATAGGGGAAACATTGTTGACCACGCTGATGATGTTGTCAAAATTGTAACTATCTATAAATGGCCAGGTGTCATGATAAAACATCAATAACATGGTTAGCTTTGTTGGGTCTATAATGGATTTTACAGGTGTAAGTTTGATTAAGTGAGACCCAACATTGCCGGCATTATGGCCTACCTCATAGGCAAAGTTGATCCAAGAAGTATCAGAAAGATTGATGATCAGTGACCAAATCAAGAGGTACCTGCATCTATGGAGGGAAAAAATAGCTACCAACATTTCTCTGTGATGAATGTGTTTCAACATTGCAGCTTATAATACACCTTAGATTTAACCAGAATCAATGGACCACAAATCAGACATGTAAAGCCCACTTTCTGTTTTTTTTCTGCTTTCAGATGCATGCAATGTTTGTAAATTTTGTTGGGTATACTTGACATGTGTAGAGGAGCATAGAATTCGCCTCTTTTTAATTTCATATTTAAACATTGGCTGTACAGATCCCAATGGCACCAATTCAGAAAGCAAATGAATTTTCAAATGGCCCGTTTCATACTGGAGTCTACGACTCACAGACATACAATGATCAGGGTGATGAGAAAGGCATTCCAACAATGATTGTTTGGAGCCATGGTGGTATTGAGGTGTCCGTGGAAGGTTCATGGGATAATTGGAGAACAAGGTTCTCTCTCCCCCTCTCTTTCTGACTGACTCACTCACTCACGTTGTATGCTCCCATGGAATGAAACTCACTTATGCACCTTTGGGTACCCAAAAGACATTAATAAATCTTCCTTTCTTTCTTTCTTTCTTTCTCTCTCTAAAGAGCGACGCATTTCTCTTGCATTATAGACATGACAATTGAACATTACATTTGTCTTAATATGATCGACTATTTGCTAACTTTTTGAAAGCTTTGTAGCTAGTGCAGACACAAAAAGTTTAGCTTTTATGTCTGTTGAAGGGTGACACTCAATGATAATCTGTTCCACAAAGTCCATGAAATTTTCAGTAAGAATAGTGGGAATGGCTGAATATAGTGGTCAATCTAATCAAGGATTTATTAAAACCTAAATACGTCAATGTGTAATCATAAACTTGCACTATTGCGCTTGTGATGTATAGTTTTAGACATGTTGTTGGATATTTATTTATTTGGGACCCTTAGTTACATGATTCCATTTATTATTTGTTGGGCTTTTGGATTCCTGATTTAGCTAGGTGCTTTTCATTGAGTCTTATCCATTGGTAGGGTGTAAATTGTGTAGTTGTTTGTGCCAGTGGGATGCAAGCGCTTGTTCTATTCGATACTTCCAAAGAAGGATCCCTTAAGGGTCCTCATGTCATTATAAGTGGAGTAACTCTATGGCTTTCTACCGTGTTGGTGTTCATATTTGCGTTAGTGGTTAGTCATCGCTTTATAGATTCTTAGATATGGCGATCGTTATTCTATTTTTAGGAGTATTGGTTGCTTTTCATATATAGTACCTTTTGGAGCAATGTTTTACTGAAACACATTAATGAAACTTTGTTTTTCAAGTCCATTTGAAGTGGACCGTTTGAAACAGATTTCAAAATTTAAGGGGGGGAAAAAAAAACCTCCTAATGTGTGAAAAAGTTTGGCATACAAAACTTAAGTTAGAACTTGGTAGGGAATAGTAGAATTGTGAATACCTTGTACATGTGTATTGTGTGATTATCTATCTCATTGGGTCCCTAGTCATCTAAGTGTGTCGATTACCAATCATGTATATTGTCATTGTGTCACAAGCCAGTCTCTCCAAGCTCGTGAATCCTAGAAGCCGATGTGTAGAACGAACCTCCCAACCATAGGCACCCCCTCCTTGAGTCCTTCTACCTGCTATTCCCGTCAACTGGCACATGGTATCCACTTGTGGGTGATTAGTCCACTTGGCATGCCTAGCTCTTGTGACCTGTGAATATTGAGTGACTCATAGGGTACCACCCCCGTGCCCTGCCAAAGACCTGTGACCCTCTTGGTCACCCCGACTACTTGCCGGCTAGCATCTCGTCACTGACGGCTAGGGTCCTGACGGTCAAGACACACCACATCTCTGACAACTTGTCAAGCGGCCACACCGGATCACTGCTCGTGACGCATCGGTCCCAACTTGGGACAGATGTCCTCCTCGGTCACCGGCCCTTGCCAATACTTGGCCTCAGGCCCTCTGGTGACCGGCCGTGCCAAGGTCATGATAGAGTTGTAATTGGACTCTAACAATCCTTCCCTCCTCTACAAGTCATCGGTCCTTGATGACAAACTCTGGGTAAGACTTCTACAACGCCTGTTGCGTCTCCTAGGTAGCATTTGACAACGGATGCCCTTTCCAGGTTACTAGATACTCTTGAAGGAGACGATTCCGCAATCGTCGCTCCCTTCGATCTAGGATTCTGTCTGGCCCATAACCTGTTGTGTCTTTCTCCTCAAGAGACACTAGACCTTCCACCAGGCTATCGCCATCGTTGTCTCTTATCATTGTACGCGAACTCCAATAGCGGTAAATGCTTTACCCAGTCTGTTTGCGTACTACTCACGTATGCCCTAAGCATATCTTCCAAGATCTGATTCACTCACTCTGTCTGACCATCCGTCTGAGGATGCTCAGAGCTACTCATCCGCAACCACACACGCTGACAATGCGGGTCCTTTTCTTGAGCCTTCTTAATCTCCTCCATGACACCACTGTCAACCACAGTAAAGCTCATGTGATGCAGTATAGGAGATAGTGCATCGGCGACCACATTTTCCTTCCCTCTTCGGAAGTGAATTTCCAAATGAAATTCCTGCATCAGCTCGGCCCACTGAGCTTGGCGGCCCTTCAAATCTGGCTGAGTGCAAAAATACCTTAAAGTATGATGATCTGTGTACACATAAAACTCGACGCCATATAAATAATGTCTCCACACCTTGAGCGCATGTATAATCGCATACAGCTCTTGCTCGTGTGTAGGATATCTCTGTTGAGCAAGTGTCAACTTCTTACTCTCAAAGGCTACTGGTCTACCCTCTTGGCTCAACACTGCACCTACGGCAATGCCACTTGCATCCGTCTCTAGGTCAAAATTTTTTTGGGTATCCACAATCTTGAGAACTGGAGCCGTGGCCACAGACTCCTTCAAGTTCTCAAAATGTTGCTGAGCTTTAGCATCCCATCGAACCACAGTGTTGTTTTTCCTTAACTGGTCCTTCAAAGGAGCAGCTATCCAGGAATAATTCCTAACAAACCGCCGGTAGAACTTACAAAAGCCTAAGAAAAACTGTAATTGGCGTATATCGGCAGGCCTCGGCCACTTCTTAACCACAGCCACCTTGGCTGGGTCAACCAAAATACCCTCAACTGTCACTACGTGACCCAAATACTCGACACGAGTCTTACACAACTCTGTCTACAGAAGCTTGTAACTTGCCCAAAACGGTCTTGAGATGAATCTCATGCTTCTCAACCGCTTTACTAAAAACCAATATATCGTCAATAAAATTGATGACAAACTTGCCCATATAGTCTCGCAAGACATCGTTCATGAGCATCATGAACGTGGCTGGGGCATTGGTTAACCCAAATGGCATAACCAAAAATTCATAATGACAGAAACGGGTTCGGAAGGTCGTCTTCATCTCGAATCCGTATTTGATGGTATCCACTTTTGAGATCTATCTTACTGAAAATGGTTGCACCTTGCAACGCATCCAGTGGATCATCAATCCTGGGCATCTGATATTGTGCTTTACAATGATCTTATTCAATCCCCTGTAATCTACACACATCCGGAAACTACCATCCTTTTTCTTAACAAGTAAAATAGGAGAGGCGAAAGGTGAATAACTTGGACGGATGTACCCCAGCTTGAGATACTCCTCCAACATCTTTCTGACTTCCTCTTCCTCATTTAGGCTCATCCTATAAGGAGGCCTACATACCGGACTTGCCCCTGGAACGAGCTTAATACGATGATCAACGTTCCGACTAGGCGGCAATCCCTCTGGCATATTACTAATTAGCATGTGTTTAAATTGCGTGTAGATGGGCTTCTCCAACTCACTTGTTGGGTCACATCTAGGCTGTAATGCAAATACATGTGCACTAGGGGATGCAAAAGTAAATGAAGCTTCTTGTGGTTTATAAGTGAGTGTGCTTATCTGATTATTACCAACATAAGAATCAAAACTGGAATCAGCATTCACATAACACAGTTACAAATACTGAATCTCCATTCTCTTTATTTGCATATAGGTAACAAGAGGACCCTCAACAGATGGTCTCTCCCCCTTTAAGACATGAGACATACCCTCATGCCCGAACTTATACACATGTGACTTAAAATCTATAGCGGGCTGCTTACTTGCATGCCACCGCTTACCAAGTACAATATCAAACTTAGCTAGTTTAGTAATTTCAAAATCTAACTTCTCGGTATACGTCTGAATAGACAAAGGCGCCCGAGAGATTCTTTCATCCCAAACCTCTGTTCCCTTACCATCTGGCATCTCAACAGTATACTGGTAATCAGATGGAACAATAGCCAAGTGAAATTTCCTCTCGCACGTCATGACCTTCCAGTTTTCCCCTCATGCGTATCAGTTCACTATCTGGAAACTGATAAGCTTCCCGCGCGTTGGTGGATAAGTAACAAACTGGTGCCTCTGGAACAAGCTTCCGCACCGAAATAGTCATGACACGACGAGTGTCCTCATCATCACTTACCAACAAGTCATCCAAAATTTTCTCATCCTTGTCCTCATCTTGACGTTGCATAGTATGGAGCTTCTTGCCCGTACGTCGAGGACAATCTTTGAAAAGATGCTTGCCAAGACAGAAAAAGCATAATCAGTCTTTCTTGGCCTTTTCCTTTTGCTCAGGATTGAGGGGAGACTTGTCGTAAGCACGACGAGCCATAGGAGATCTCGCCTTGCGCTTCAAAGTCTGCTGCATCTGGATAGGATCCTTCTGTGAAAAGCCTTTCTGACCATCTTGGCCAGACTTTCGCAAACCCTTCTTCTGAGGCCAGCTTGGCACTCCAGATTCAGCCTTGGTGCGCACATTACCTTCAAAGTTGAGAGCTGTAGCAACTGCCTCTTCTAAGGTCTTGCACCCTTCATTAAGCACTGAAGGCCTCAACTCTTCACGAAGGCCAAATGTGAACTTGTGGACTACCAACCACTCGGGAATCTCTTCCGGAATCTTGATAAGTGTCTCACGATACCTATCAGCATATTCCTGCACCATGTACCGCCTCTGACAATGCAAAAGCCAAGCATTCGTCGCACGCACATGCTCATGTGGAGGAATAAACTGAGCTCTGAAAGCTCACTTAAACTCAAGCCAGGTGGATGGAGCCTGATTAGACTTCAACAACTTGCGCCACCACCTGTCAGCAAAATTAGTGAAATGGTAAGCAACTTTGCGGACCCGCCAACCCTCATCAGTTGGGGACCGTTTCAAATCAAAATACTCTTCTCACTTATGCAACCACTGATCTACGATATTAGTATTGCGTTGGGGAGTGTTTCCAGCGAAACGGGTAGGTTTAATATCTTTGTCTTCTGGATAGAGTGGAGGTAACATAGGACAAACAACAGAAGATGGATAAGGTGGAGCATATTGCGAGGAAGACGCATAACCACCAGCTACCATCATTGCTCGAATCTCTGCGACGGTCCTTTCCACACTATCCATGCGAGCTTGCACAGAAGGGGAGAAAGAGCAACGGGTGGACTGAGCGGAATATCAACTCTATCATCTTCCATTATGAAACAAAAACAGAGACAACACGAAATCAAGCTAGAAATGCACTTATTGAAACACAGTCAGGAAAAGGAAATGTTCAGCCTATTGACAATTTAGAGCTGAAAGAGACAAAAGGCAACTGGAAAGTAACAAAGCCAAGGACATGTAGTACTTCCCTTGCATCCCTGGTACAAAAGTCGGTAAATAACTTATTTTGGGCACCAAATCGGCTTGAAAGTCAAAAAAACAGGAAAAAAGCAGGCTGTTTGACGTCAAATTTCTTCCAAACGGCAAAAGCTTTTCACGAACGGTCAATTAGCAGTAGGTCGCCCTCCTACTAGGCCCAATCTGAAACTTTAATAGTAGAAATCGGAGATAAATCGGAGAAGTTATGTCCAATCCAAAAATCTGACCTGTTTTTGCTTGGAAACTGACTTTTTAGTGAAACAGAGGCAAATTTGCTCCAAAACTGGCGTATGATGGCTCTATAGGATCGCTATGGATACTAGAAACATGCTTCCAAAAGCTGATCAAGATCTGAGAAGGCTCCGGAAAGTTATGAGCGAAAATCCTTCTTAAATGCGCTGGAGTTGTAGGAACTTATTTGGCATATACCATAGCAAAGTTCGAGGCATATCCTAATCAATGCCAATAATGTTTTCCAGAGGCCTCTTCCTTATTTTTTTTGTCCCTCTACAACTTGGAATAACATTGGCCCTAGGACGTGTTGCAAGTTCTACATGGGGCCTTAGCCTTTCACTCTTTTGTATCTTTCAGAGCATTTCATTTTTATATGACACTTGGGTTTATATTAAGTGTATGGCTTTCCAGTTTCAAGTTGTTCCAAGTACCCATGAACCTTGGCTTTATAGTTTCCACCGCCGTTGTTTGAAATGAATGAATCGTTCGGAGCTAGTTCGGAGGGGAAAATAAAAAGACCCATTTTGTTGTTGATTACCAGTTTAAATATTTTATTGTGATTTGTATTTCAATTATTTTAATTTGTGTTTGAAGTTTTATCTCTTTTGGTCTGCTAATGATTCATGAAGTTGGAAGTTGAGAGAGGCTATGTAGTCACTAGTTACTAGTATGATGTATCTGCTATCATCATTCATGTTTTGTTCAATTGCGTAAGTTTTTTCTCACAGCTCAAATTGCTCGATGTTACTAGAGGTAACCAGAATACCAATCTTGACTCTCAAATTTCAATGCACAAACATGTAGACTGATCAATGCACGTGTCATGAACACAATAGCTACTAGTAGTAGTGTTAGGGACCCAACTCCCTTGGGTCCCAAACCCAGACTTGAGACTGGACGATGACTGGGCCTACAGACTTGACCGGTGACTCGTGAACCTGCATGGTTGCCACGTGTCATAATCTAGGTGTGCACATGGCTTGGAGTCTCTCTCCTTGGAGGTATACAAGGGGAGGAGGACTCATTTGCCATCCATTCTGTCTACCTAGGAGGAGGTGGATGGAGAGCGTGTGCACGGCCAGGATGTTTGCTAGCGTGAGGTAGGAGATGGCTGAGAGCCTAGGCGGTGGTATGGGACGCCATCTAGGAGGGAGGTCGGATCCAGCTTGATACGGTCACAGGCCAGGGCACGGTGGGTGGACCCGGATTAGGTCCTACGGTGGGGTGGAACGTGAATCGTTCGGTCCGGCACCTGGAGGTTTGCAGTAACTAGGATTGTAACATATGGTATCAGAGCCACTGCATGCTGAAAGCAGGTGCATTGATCCGTAGAGTTTCTCTTGTAAGTTTCGGTGCTTCCGACGGATTTCAAAACGGATTTAAAATGCATTTTTTATGCATCTTTTAAGGTTCTTTCCGCTGTTTTTTTTCAAAATGTTGAAAAAAAAAACTTTAGGGAAAATAGTTGTGGGGGCCCATGGAAGCCCTGCCATGTGGCACTGTCCAGGAAAGGACAGGTGGCGGTCCTTCCTACCCTTCTTCCACTCAGATTCAGGTACAAATCTGCTGCGATGGGCCCTCCTCAGCGTGATAAAAACTTGAAAGTTCTGATCGCTGCCTGACCAACGATGGTCCTCTGGAAACTGAGTGAAAACTGCCACGTGGCACTGTTTGGGCCCGGACAGGTGTCTATAGGCAGCGTTTTCCTATTCCGCTCCCTTTTGAATCCTTGGCTAGTGAAATCGGGACCCTCCCTGCTCACATGAAACGTTTTCTCCAGATCTGTCCCTGTTTATCAGCGACGGACAATCTGAAGTAAAGCAAGAAAAAGTGAAGGGGGAGGGGTCTGTAGGCCACTTGGCAGGTTGCCAAGAGAAGGCCAGAAGGCTGAGGTTGAGGCTAGGTGGCAAGGCAAAGCCACTTGGCAGGTAGTAGGATAGCATGGAGAGGGAGGCATACCTCTCCTATGCATCTGTTTTTTGTGAAAAAAGGTGGAGGTGGTGGTGCATCCTTCTCTTTGCTCTCTCTTATTCCTCTTGGCAGCCATGGACAATACCATTTGGTTTGTGAAGAGACAGCAAGAGGAGCCTTGTATCTACCTTCCTTGAGTAGCTTTTGATTCTGTTCTATCGTCCCTTTCTTAATTCACCTCTCTTCTTCTTGTAAAATGGATCATAATCCTACCACACAGCCTATGTCCCCTGTTCATGAGGCCACAATATCTGCCTCTGTTTTAGACCCTGATGCTTTGATGCTAACTATTAACAGTCTACAACAACAAATTGTGGATATGTAAGCTAAGCACAGTCGGGATTAGCAGGATCTCAAGGAATTCACGCAGCTAAGGCAATTGGTGCATCAACCCTTGTTCACTCCTGAAGTTTTTGCTGGGGAAAAGAAGGATAGAACCCCGGAGGCGGTCTTGCAATGGCTGGATCGATGGAATTCGCACTTTTCCATGCACGATTCATCCGAGGACAACAAGATCAATCTAGCCGTCATGTACCTGCGAGGTAAAGCATTTACCTGGTGGCAAGATATAAGGGGTAAGCCTGAAGTTTCTAGGAATTGGGAGGATTTTTGTAAGGCCTTTAAGGCGGCCTTCCTTCCTATTCTTGATGATTTTGAATTTTACCGTCAGTATGCAACGATCCATATGGGAAACCGGCCCCTGGATCAGTATTTACAAGAATTTCAAGAGGTCTATTCTCGTTTCAAAACTAGAATAGATCCTTTGTTAGTAAAGTTGCATTTCATACTGGGGTTTACCAAGAGCTGGCACACAAACTTTTCCATTCCGGAAAAGTAACCCATTCCTAATGGAATAGTCTCTTTGTATCTTGTCCTGAGGAGAAATCTTGGAATCCTACATTCCAAGCTCATCACTAGATCTAGAAGAACCTGCCAAGACGTCTAGCCAAATACGACCGAAGTACCTATCGGTCTTACACAAATCTCTTAAGGACAGATACAACTCAGATTGGATCTCAGAAAAGCTTAACTGATTAACCTCTCCAATCCGGCTTAAGGCATCCGCGACACTATTAGAAGTACCTTTCCGGTACTCAATGTCATAATGAAATTCTTGGAGCATCTCTGACCATCTTGCCTTACGACCCCTAAGGTCGACCGCATCGTTAATATACTTTAACGCTTGATGGTCAGTAACTATAGTAAACTGGAACCATACAAATAATGTCTCCAAACTTTCAGGGCATTAATAACAGCGAAAAGTTCCTTGTCATAGGTGGAATACCGCCTTTGAGCAAGGTCCAACTTCTTGCTTTCAAAAGCTACCGGTCTACCATCCTGATATAGGACTATGCCTATAGCATAGTCACTGGCATCCATTTCAAGTACATACGGCTTGTTAGGATCCACTATGTGTAGAATAGGCGTTGTAGTTACACAATATTTGAGGTTCTCAAAACTCTGATTCAACTCTTCAGTCCAAGTAACTGGAGGACTGAACTTACCGTGCCGGCTAACTCTTTTAGCCCCTCTAAGGACATTTGTCAAGGCCAATGCAATTAATGCATAGTTCAAGATGAATCTATGAAAAAACCCTGTAAAGCCCAAAAAGGACTTAACCTCCCGGATGGTTTTAGGGATAGGCCATTCACGTACTTGTCGGACTTTATTTGGGTCAATTTCCAACCCATGGTCCGAAATAATGTGACCAAGGTATAACAACCTTTTCTGGAAGAACACACATTTGGATTCCTTGGCAAAAAGCTTCTCTTGTCTAAGTAACTTTAAGATAGTCCTGAGATGCTCCTCATGCTCCTCCAAGGTCTTATGATAGATGAGAATATCATCTAAGTAGACTATTACGAACTTTCCTAGATATGGACGAAGAAGATCGTTCATCATCTGTTGGAAAGTCGCTGGAGCATTTGTCAAGCCAAATGGTAAAACCAAAAACTCATAATGGCCGTATCTAGTTCTAAACCCGGTTTTTTCAATATCCTCAGTTTTTATGCGAATCTGATGATACCCTGATCTCAGATCGATTTTGGTGAAGTACTTTACACAATGCAATCAATCAACCAGTTCATCCATTCGCGGCAAAGGATAACGGTTTTTAATCGTTAACTTATTCAACTTTTTAAAGTCCACACAAAGACGAGTACCTCCGTCTTTTTTATCAACAAGGAGCACAGGTGCTCCCCAGGGAGATTTACTAGGCCTAACATGGTCCATCTTAAGGTAATTTTGCAGTTGCCTATAAACCTCATCCTCTTCAGTAGTACTCATCCTATATGGATACAGTGATATAGGCGAACTACCAGGAATCAGTTTAATACCATGGTCAACACCCCTAGAGGGGGGAAGACCCTCGGGAAGCTGCTCAGGAAATACATCGTTAAATTCTTGTCTAAGTTTCCTAAAAATTTCGCCTTCCGGCGAGTTTCCTTGCTTTAGGTTATTAGACATAATTTCCATTTGGAGATTGTAAAATTGCAAACTAAGTAAAATCTTTTAACCAACATAAATGAGAACCGCAATCCACAATATCCATACATTTAACAGTTTCCAAAGCAGAAAGCATATACGGAGTAGAAATATCAACATTTTCATTCAATTCTATGAGTGAGCCGTTATGTAAGAACGACAAACTTTGTGTTACATAGTTTTTCTTCATAGACTCGTTCCTCTCATAGAACCACTCTTTACCAAGTATAACTTCTACCCTATCTAGATTCATAATATGAAAGTCTAATTTATCTTTATAGGCTTGAATCTCTATTGGTAGACGTGGGACTATCCGGTCCCAAACTTGGCTTTCTGCTCCTGTTGCCAGCTTCACTGTGTATCGGTGGTCACTTTGCCTTGTTTTTACCTTCAGCTTCTGCAACAAATTAGTGTTAATAAAATTATGTGTGGAACCATTGTCAAATAAAACAGTTACGGCTTGACCACCCACAACCCCTTTCATCCGAATGAGGTCATGAGGGCCAAAAACAGCCGTATTAAAACAACAATGCTCACACACAGAATTACGAGCAAAGGAAAGATCTACACTAGATATGCTAGAGTTACCTGGCGTCTTAAAAGATGCCCCTTTAGCTTTCCGTTTCTTTGGACATTCCTTCGCGACATGACCTGGTTCCATGCAATTGAAGCACAGATTGTCGCTTCTGGCTTTCATGAAGGTTTCCTGGTCCAAGGTTGATCTTTTCTTCGATTTCCCTGAACCTGAAGCCCCTTCCTTTGCCTTATCTTTCGATTTCTTTGGAAAGAAAGGCCTCTTACCCTTTACGTTGGGCAAGACACCAGTCTCAGGCTTAGCCATCGTACGAGTATCATCGTAGATTCTGGCGAAGCGAACAACATCCTCGAGGGTAAGAGGCTGGTTCCTCCTGACCTCTAGCTGGTAGTCTCTTGGCAACCCCAGTATAAAATGCAATTTTACTAACAAGGGATCTATTCTAGTTGCAAAACGAGAACAAACCTCTTGAAATTCTTGTAAATACTGATCCAGGGGCCGGTTCCCCATATGGATTGTTGCATACTGACGATAAAATTCAAAATCATCAAGAATAGGAAGGAAGGCCGCCTTAAAGGCCTTACAAAAATCCTCCCAATTCCTAGGAACTTCAGGCTTACCCCTTATATCTTGCCACCAGCCTCGCAGGTACATAACGGCTAGATTGATCTTGTTGTCCTCGGATGAATCGTGCATGGAAAAGTGTGAATTCCATCGATCCAGCCATTGCAAGACCGCCTCCGGGGTTCTATCCTTCTTTTCCCCAGCAAAAACTTCAGGAGTGAACAAGGGTTTGATGCACCAATTGCCTTAGCTGCATCAATTCCTTGAGATCCTGCTGATCCCGACTGTGCTTTGCTTGCATATCCACAATCTGTTGTTGTAGACTGTTAATAGCTAGCATCAAAGCATCAAGGTCTACGACAGAGGCAGATACTGTAGCCTCATGAACAGGGGACATAGGCTGTGTAGTAGGAGTAGGCTCCATTTTTACAAAGAGAAGAGAGGTGAATTAAGACGAGATGAAAGAAGAGAATCAAAAGCTACTCAAGGAAGGTAGATACAAGGCTACTCTTGCTGTCTCTTCACAAACCAAATGGTATTGTCCATGGCTGCCAAGAGGAATAAAAGAAAGCAAAGAGAAGTCACCACCACCTCCACCTCTTTTCACACTAAACAGATGCTTGGAAGAGGCATACCTCCCTCTTCATGCCATCCTACCATCTGCCAAGTGGCCTTGCCTTGCCACCTAGCCTCCACCTCAGCCTTCTGGCCTTCTTCTAGCAATCTGCCAGGTGGCCTACAGTTCCCTTCTCCGCTTCTATCCTAGTTTTCCTTCCACCTGTCCATCGCTGGCAGATAGCAATAGGAAGAGGAAAACTGGTGTAGATTTTCAGGGAGGCCCCCGATTTACTCAGCTGAAGATCTGACATACATTGCAATTGGAGGGCGCTTCTAGCTGCCACCTCTCCTGGCCCATAAGATGCCACGTGGCAGATTTGCCAACTACTTTCTGGCAACCCCTGCTGAACAAACAGTGATGGTAAATTTTCAAGTTAAGTTATTTGCTGAGGAGGGCCCATTGCAACTAGAAATCCACAGATCTTGAGCGGAATTGCAACAGGAAAGACCGCCACCTGTCCTACCTTGGACAGTGCCACGTGGTAGGTCTTCCTTGGGCCCTCAACCGTTTTTTTTTAAAACTTTTTTTACTTCAAAATTTATAAAAAACAGCGGAAGGAAAAAAACCCTAAAAAATGCATAAAAAATGCATTTTAAATCCGTCAGAAACACCAAAACTTACAAGAGAAACTCTACGGATCAATGCACGTGCTTTCAGCATGCAGTGGCTCTGATACCATATGTTACAATCTTACTTACTACAAACCTCCAGATTATGTTACAATCCTACTTACTGCAAACCTCCAGGTGCCGGTTAACCACAAGAGACCAAACGATTCACGTTCCCTTAACCACAAGAGATCGAACGATTCACGTTCCTCCCCGCCATAGGACCTAATCCGGGTCCACCCACCGTGCCCTGGCCTGTGACCATATCAAGCTGGATCTGACCTCCATCCCAAACGGCGTCCCATACTACCGCCTAGGCTCTCAGCCATCTCCTGCCTCACGCTAGCAATACATCTTGGCCTTGCACACGCTCTCCATCCACCTCCTCCTAGGTAGATAGAATGGATGGCAAATGAGCCCTCCTCCCTTTGTATCTCTCCAAGGAGAGAGACTCCAAGCCATGTGCACTCCTGGATCATGACACGTGGCAACCATGCAGGTTCACGAGTCACCGGTAAAGTCTACAGGCCCAGTCATCGTCCAGTCTCAAGGCTGGGTTTGGGACCCAAGGGAGTTGGGTCCCTAACAGGCACCAAGCACACCCACATTCTTAAGCTCACCTTGGACACTTGGTGATGCCTCTCCTCCTTTTTTGGTTCTTCCTTGTCTACTCTGCCCTTGCTCCAATCGTTCTCATCCTTATTTTTTCAAGCCTCATTCTCCCTTGCTCTCCTCCCCTTCTCCTTCTTCTTTCAAGCTTGAATCCTTATCTTCTCCTACTCTTTTTGCTCTCCCCTCCCCCCCTTTTTCTCCCCTTTACTTTTTCTCTCCATGCTTCTCTTTCTCTTTTTGTCTCGTTTCTCCTTTTCTGCTCCTCCTTGCTACCTTTGCTTTCTCCACACGTAAAAAGCAATGAGATTTGAACAAGTAGAACTGTTTTCAAGTTTTTTCCCCTGAGGTTGCTAAAAAATTTGATTCAAGCTAATTAATTTTGTTTCAAATCAAATTGGTGATTCAATAACCATCGAATTACAATTGCAGGAAAAATTGGCTCATAATCATAATGGTTAAAAGTTACTTTACCAAAAAGACAATCAAATTGTTTGTAAGTTGTTGACCTTTTTTGACTTGGAGAAAGAGAATGCTTAAAAGTGAAAGGATCTAGCAAAAGGCAAGTGGGCAATGCATCGTTTAGAAATAAAGTCTATGTTGTTGGGTGCTTATTCGTTATTTGCAATGTTTTGTAACAAAAAGAATGACTATTACATTCTATAATGAGCACCAAGATTGAGTATTTGTTGACTCTTGACAATGCAGGCAACCACTACAAAAATCTGGCAAAGACTTTACACTCTTGAAAATTTTGCCATCGGGAGTTTACCAATACAAGTTCATAGTGGATGGTCAATGGAGATACGCACCTGATCTTCCTTCAAATCAAGATGAAATGGGCACCGTGACCAACTTGTTGGATGTACAGGTCAATGTCTAACAAGTATTTTTATATCAAAACCTAAGTAAGGACTATTGTAAAATTTCTAGTCTTCGAGGCTTGTTTTTAGTATTGGTTGGTAGGAAGACTATGTTAGATTAGCCACTTTTCATGTTTTGGGCATATGCTTTTAGTCGAAGCAATAAATGGTGTTGGTTTTGAGATTTGATTGATGAAGTGTAAACCAAGTCCATCCTTCGTTACAGGATTATGTTCCAGAGAATCTAGAAAACATTGTTGGGTTTGAGCCTCCGCGATCGCCTGAAAGCAGTTACAACAATCCTTTTCCAGTCCAGGATGACTATGCAAAAGAGCCTCCTACGGTACCTCCACATTTGCATCTTACTTTACTTAATGCGCCACCCACCCTTGAGGCTCCTGGTGCCCTTCCTCGACCACAACATGTGATCTTGAATCATCTCTACGTTGAGAAGGGCAAAACTTCTCGCTCTGTTCTTGCTCTTGGCTCCACACATAGGTTTCGGTCAAAGTATGTTACCGTTGTAATGTACAAACCTTTGCGCAAGTGAGAACTCAATGTAGTTATCGTACTGTAGAAAACTTTTCTCGAGGCTTGCCACTTTGAAAATGGTAGGTGTTGCCTCCCATGTTATATTCCACCTTTTTTAATTAGTTTTTTTTTTCTCAATGAACCTTTTTGTTATTTGCTTGGAAAGTTCTCATGTCTAAATATGCATTTAAGAACTAAATTGAATCCAAGCCTTGAGGATGTGGTTGCATAAATGATGGATCACAGAGTGAAGAGAGACTTTAAACAAACTCACATGAAAGAACTTATTGAGGGGAGGTGGGGTGGGGTGGTGGTCAAACATTATTCATAATACATAGGATATGTAAGGGATAAGAGTAAGGTTCGGGCTATTTTGAATATTTTATTTCAAGCTTACAAGTTTATACATTGAATTTTTGCATGCTGATTTTTTATATGTACTGATACTTGAAATTTAATTTAATTTTTGGTGCCCATAACTTCAAATTCTGAAATTTTCCGTGTTGATATTTTGCACATGTAATGATAACAAGATTAAATTTCATTAATCTGAAAAAGTCAAATTTTGAGATTTTGCAGATTGATAGCTGAGTCATAATCAACAAATAATTTGGGTACCAAGTTGGATTGAATTGAAACTTTTAACTATGTACAATAATCGATTTAAACAAATTACATACTTCGAGCTTTTGACATTCAAACTAATTTTAATAGATTGATAACTAGTTAGGTATCACAAATGAGAAAACCTTCAAGTACTTGAAGCTGAGGGTTAAAAAAAAAACGTTTTTGTTGTTGTCTTTCTATCTGTGGGGTGTCTAGATCAAAGCATCAACATTCCCAATTCATTCCTTAAATTTGGGTAGTAGAGATTTGCAAAAAAGAAAATAGCTATCTTTTGCAATGCTCGACTTTCCAATTTCTAAGTGGGTTGGTCAAAAAGCAAAAAAAACATCAAATGTGAGATGGTAAGGATGTATTAAAAGTGTGGTTCTCCTCACAATGGATATGTTTTTTTTATTCGTATTTTGGTCACATTTGCAATATATTTGACTTTGCTCATTATAAATACAAGTATGATTCCAATTTGAATTCCGACAAATTTTATCTGCTATACAAGTAAAACAATTGCTTACGGTTAATGATGGGTGTACATCTTAGTGTTGTAATACAAGGGGAATTCCATGTTATAAAGAAGGCTTTTATTTCCTTAGCCACAACTTAAATAGACATAACATTGGTGTGTTTCTTCTATGGACTTCTGATCATCAAAGCTCTTCTATTTTATCACAATCCTTTATATACATATTTTAGACTTGCAATAGATAGCAAGTGCCTTTGGGCCTTACACAAAGGATTAAACAAGCAAGCATTTTGTGTTGTTGGTTTGAAGTATACACTCCTAAGAATTTTGGTTTGCATCATGTATAATACTATAATGCAAATTCAATTATTGATAAGCACTTGGTTTAAATGGAAAAATATGAAATATGAAATATAAATAAAATGTCAGATGTCAAAATCACTTTTTCAGAACCATTTCATTATTAAAAATTAACAAATATATTTTTGTCTATAATTCCTAACTAGCATGAGTCAAAACATTTTGGCACCATGTGGAAGGAGTTTGGAGCTAGATTTCCATTTAATTGAATCTCTTATTGGTGTGTTTAGGCGATGCACTTCAAATTCAAGGTTCATAAGAAGGGCTTTTTCCTTGTATTCATATTTGCCTTCAACTAATACCTAGCCAACATTTTATTGATACAATGCCTTTGTGCATATTGCTAAAATTTGTCAAAGAGGGTAACCGTTTTCGTTTACTAGAATTTTAGTAATGCATTGTAACTTTGGTTCCCTTGTAATATTAATATGCTTTATAACGTTGAGATATGCTTTATAACGTTGAGATATGCCTTTGTTGATACTTCTGATAGTGTTGACAAAGATGATATCAAGACCACCTATGATCAAGTAGAGTTGATACATATTGTAAGCAATTTCAAACATGCACAAGGTTTGAACCTAGATTTGAGATTGTATATTGTGATGCACATGTTCATGATATCCATGGAAATGTTGTGCATTTTTATTGGTGGGTGCCTCATCAAGTCTTTGATGGAATCTTGATACACTCTTTGACAAATAAGATGATCAGACCAAAGCCATTTTGCAACATCAACATACTGATGCCTTGACATGATGCAATTTGAAGACATGTATTCTAGTTGATATAAAATAAATACACAAGGTCATTCCAAAAGTGCCACATGGAATAAAAATATATTCTCCTCGATGCCATAAGAACAAACTTCTGGACCTTTGGAAATATTCAACTTGCATGAAAATTTATACTTTGCACTAGGTAAACTAGCTTCCTCATCAGCAATACGAAGCATGTGTCTTTCAATTTCATGATTTGTGAAATTCTTCAAGAAAAAGATTTTGTCGACGTGTAATACGGGCTATGGTCCTATTTGTCATAGTCATTGCTTGTAACGAAGTCCTTGCCAATGATCCTTAGAAGTTGCCTCACTTTATTATTATTGTAGTCCAAGTAAGTTGCTCATTGAGTCAAGTAACAACATGAACTTGACCACATATAAAGCAAATGTTTCCTTGATCATTGTCATTACACCCTCTTTTGAACCATTTGTCTTTTTCTTTCTAAAAATAGATAATTGTGGGAAGGCTCAAAGTATGTTAGAATTGGCAAATTCTAGCTCGATTAGCCATGTAAATTATGTACATAATAGATTCCACACATGTGAGAGCATGTTCTTCACCTAGTACAAATTACTCAATTTGGAAGGTGAGTGAGAATGGAGTCACGTCTGGTACTCCAAGACCTTTTTGACCTCGTCCTTGGTGAGGAGGCGGAACCTCAAGGTGGACAAGAGTTGATGAAATTTAAGAAGAGAGCTAGATTTGCATTACATGGTAAAAAAATGAATGTAAGTAAAAGGGTTGCAACTTGCACCTCAACCGAAGAAGCTTGGGACTCTTTAAAAGCTAAATATGAGTCCAATAACACCTCAAAAGTTTTTATGGTAAGAAATCAAGTTCTCCAAAGCATGAGAAGAGGTGATGAGAATGCACAAGAATATGTGCTTAGGATCAAATCACTTAAACAAAGAGCTTGCGTCAATAGGTGATAAGATCCAAGATAAAAAAACTTTTCCAAGTCATTCTTATTGGACTAGGAAATGAGTTCTCTAACTTAGTCCAAAGATTTGCCATCCACGATGCTCTTTCTTCCATTGACAAACTCCATAGTGTCCTTGTGGTTGAGGAGTAGAAGAACATGTAAGAATAGGATGGGTTCTCTATCCTTGCATGAGAAGTACAATTTCTCTAGCAAAGGGAAATGGAAAGTCAAAGGACCCAACAAGCAAAGATTGAAGATGGACAATCAAGCTCGAAGTCAAAGGGCAAAAAGGGCAAATCCAAGCTCAATTGCTTCTTTTGTGAAAAGAAGGGGCACTTTATATCCAAATGCTGCAAGAGGAAGAATGCACAAGGTGAAGGCAAACAAGGTAACCTTGCTCAAGAGGAGGAGAAAGATGATGAAGAGTCATCTTTGATGGCATCTACATCCACATCAATAAGCAAAAACAACTCAAATGACACTTGGTGGATAGGTAGTGGGGCAAGTTCCCACATAACATTCCAGAGGAAATCAGTCTCAACTGTAGTCTCTTTCAATGGTGCCAAAAAGTCTATTTTTATAGCAAGTGATCAAGAGTGTAGGACTGATGGTGTTGGAACCATCCTCGTATGTCTAAGATCCTCTAAAAGGTCAAATCTAGACCATTAGGAGAAATATGGGCTCAAAATGGGTCCTTTAAGCAAGTTTGACTTTAGAGAGAGATAACATGGAGAGAGAAGACTATCCGACACATTTTGGTGCTGCCCACCGTTTAACCTATATTGGTTACCTATATTGCCATTCACCACCACGATTAGCTATAACTTTTGATCAGTACATTGTTATGTGAAACCGAGTATACCATAAGGAAGAGGGCATCAAGAGCTTTCCAACGCATACCATATTGTCATAGTTTTGCCCATAAACAAGAAAGTTATAGATGTTAGAAAAATGGGATATCTAATTAGCGCGCCTGAGTACATTTGCAACTTTGCAAATCTACTTGGGCACACTGAAGAGATATCACATTCCTAATTAGCTATAAGTTTTGATCAGTGCATCGAAATGTTAAACTGAGTACACCATAAGAAAGAGGACACCAAGAGCTTTCCAACGCATATCATATTGTCATAGTTTTGCCTGGAAACAAAAAAGTTATAATTGTTAGAAAAATGCAATATCGAATCAGCGTGAATCAGCGTGTCAACTGAACGTAAAAATTTTCCATTTTTTCAGTTTCCATACGCAAGTGGATAAAATGAATTTCTTGTGGGGAGGGGCAAATGAAAATTCACCCGACATCACTCGAATGTGATGAGCCCCTAGAAATTTAACACACTGGTGCAAGTCTCGGACCACGGTGTGTTGAAATTTCATCTAGGCAATAAGCAAAAAAAATCAAATGCAAAATCTATTTGTTCGATAATTAGCCATTAAGGCATACAACTTGGGCTAACAATTGGAAATTTTTTCTGGCAATTAAAAGTCGTGAAGTTTTCGATGACTGGATAAATTGTTGGTCGAGCTATTTTAGCTTGCATAGCATCCCAGAACAAAAAAACAAATTTAGTTAGTTTTTGTTGTTGCTTTGGGTAAGGTCCCCTCGTGGTGGCGGATACAACCCATAAAATTGGTGACTGGGCTAAATTTCGTAAGGCTTTTTTCACAATTGACGAAATGTATATTCACTTTATTAACTACCGAATGGGCAACCGACAATTGGACACCTATGTCCAGGAGTTCTTGGATTTCTTTGACCAAGGTGTCGTCTTTTCAGAAATGGACACGGCCAAACGGCCCAGAAGCCTGAGATGGAAAGACTAAAATGAAACGAAAAAAAGTTGTTTTCTTGATGTGCTTGAAGTTGGGGCATACCAACACAGTAAGAAATAAGAACAAAAAAAAGCCGACTCATTCTTTCCCATTTCTGTCACTCAATGCATGTTAGGATGAAACTTACTATCTTTTTAGTGTCCGTAGAGATTATGAAAAGGGGCGAAAGAAAATTTGAATTAGAAATTGTTTTATGAAGTTGGAATTTGCAAACAATTCCAGAGAACTTCATATACTTGTAATTATTTTTTTGTGACGCTTTGATCACGAAGTGGAGTGCTTTTGTGGAGGAAGAACCTGTGGTATGGGACGCAAGCAATTCCAAAATGAAGATCTAAAACTAACTGGAGCAGTTTTTGACCATACTAAGGCCGTAAATCTAAATGATGCCAAATACTCTGAGTCATAAAACGGGTGTTTTGTCGAAAATTTGAGATATTGGACATGACCCCTTAGGGATATCTCAAATTTACAAAACTGGAAATCCAACAAGCTATTTGTTTATAATAGATTCCAGGAGGAATCTGTTACATGAAAGATGACGAACCTGTTTTAAAAATTAGAAACGATAGGATGATATTTTGATATCTGGTTTGAAGATGCAAGATAAGGAGATTAGAAAACACTCTTGTAATAGAAGAGTGGCTGATTACAAGTCTGATTGATTTGTGTCAAACTAGGGAATTCTATTACAAGATGGTGGTTTGTTAAAACCTGTTCCTTGTTGGTGGTAATCAACTTTATCTTAGTGAGGACTGAGATCCGTGGGTTGATGCAAAGTATGAGATTCACTTTTGTAGTATATTTTTTTGAAGTAATCTCTGGTTGAGATTTTGGATGTCTTCTTGCTTACTAGCATCAGACTACTTCATGTATCTCTCTTTTTGTCAAGTATCATCCATAAAGTATATAGTCGCATCGTGTAACTCCTAGATTAGAGTAATTAGGCATCTACAACTAATCAAGAACTACAAGAGTTGCAGATTAGCCACGACCTAGAGTGTATCTGCTGACGTCATGCTCTCAGATCAGATATATGTACTTCTGGGTACTTGCGTGATCTTGCTGGTCCTTTTTGGAGCGTGAGGGCAGAAAAGGTGTCGCGACCATCTTCGTGTCGCCGTCATTTGACTTTCGCGTCGTTTGACTTTCTCCCCTGGACTACAAAAAATTCTCTTTCACAAATTTTTTGTGTTTGCGTCTTTTTGTCAAGGTGTTCACGAACATTTCCGCTTTGTGTCTCTTGACTTTCGTGCTCGCGAACATTTTCGTCAGGCAGAGGGCTGAAAGCTAGCAAAGCTTTGGTAATAGAAACGTTTTGTTTCTTCATTACACATAAGGGAAAGCATAACATCACATGGCATCCAAACAAAATAATTCCAAAAAATGCAAACATAAGAAATTGTTTTAGATTATTTGATTCAAGAGGGCCCTTTAACAAGATTTTCTCAGGCTTCAAAATGAAATTGACAACCTGTCAATTGGATCGAGTTAGCCTTCTCACCACATGCAAAGTGAAAGTGCTTTGTGTATTATGCACCTGTTGCACACTTCAAAATAGGGTTGGTAGCTCGTCAAAATGGCATCGGTAGCTCGTCAATTGGATTGCATAAGCCTTTGTTGATTAAGTGATATCGTTTTGCCTTGGATCGTTGCTTGTCAGCGAAAGGATGGCAGCGCGGGCTCCCTTTGATGAGCAGAATCTTCAACAAACTGGATTCCTCTCCCTCGTTCACGACTATACCACTCACCAGTCTCGCGGAGGCCTGTCTTTGTATCTGATCCATCGTTTTTCTGGTTTTTGGTTCAGATTTAATTCATCTTGAATGCTGTTAATTGACATTCTTGAAAATGGTCTAAATAGATTCATGTATTACCTCGAAAAATCGTTCAGATCTAGCTGCTTACTAATTTTGAATGTGTTGCTCCGAATAATTTAACAAATAGATTTGCAACGAGTTGCTCACAGCTTTTTAAGATCCATTATAGTTCAATTAGCGTATAACGTATCCACAGGATTGCGGATTGCAAGCGTCGTGTAAGGTGTTATGATTTCAATCTAACATCGGTGAGCTAGCAAGATCCGTTCAGATTACTCTGTAAATAATGTAATAAATACGCAGATTGCAAATTCAAAACGTCGTGTACAGTGTGATGACTACAATGAGCAACTTATAATAGCCAGATCTATTCTAATTTCCATGTAGAATAGTGAGACAACCCCATGGGCCATTGGAAAACCTCAGTTTAAAGTTTAAACTGGATGACAAACTTAAACCAGAAGCATTGCGAAAGCAGTAGGAAAATGACTAACTACTTCGCTCGAACTAGAGTTGAAGCAAGGATATTTTAAAGGTACATTGTCATATTTTACGTGAATATGCAACGGTGAAGGAAAGATTTGCATAAGCATCTTGTCCTCAAGAATGTGAACATTGCAGCTATCGCTGTACAACCTCAAGATATATAGTAATAATGCTGATTGTGTACTGATAATGCTTGAGTTCCTTCACGAATGCTACAGAAAAATGTCGGAAGTTTATAAGTAACAGCAAATTCGCCCCGATAAAAGTGAAAAAGTTCCAACGTTAAAATATTAGTCATGAATTCAAACTACGATGTTCTTCTTAGCCATGCTGATGTATTTATACGTCATTTATTGATTGTACCTGTCCTAGTTCACTCATTAACTTGTGACATCTCACTGCCATTTCCTTCGATTAGGAGTAGGCAACACTCGAAAGGATTAAAACCGCGTGCACCTGAAAGTTGAAACTGATATTTGAATGAAATACTTCAGCTAGTCTTTCGTTTTTTTAAAAATGAGATTGGCATCCTCTTGCAAAGAATAGATTGCTAAAATGCAGCATTACTTCTGAACTTAAGTCCGAGCTGTTCCTTAAGACGTCACTACTTTTATTTTCTTGTATGGAATACTTAGCTTGAAATTGAATATTCACACCCATGTGTATCTATAATTTGTCATAGTACCCCCTTGTTGTCCGTCCATCCAAATTCTACCATCGCTTCAAAATCTTAACGAATCATAAGATTCTTGAATAATTGCAGAGCGGTACCTTGAAGAACTAAGAAAGAAAAATGTGGCACTCTTACCTCAATTAGAGGTTGCTGAGGGTACTCTAAGCGCCAACAAGCTGCAAAAGAATCAGGCTGAAGAACAGTTAAAAGGTTTGGAAGTAGAGCTGGCTGCAGTGGAAGTAGCCGTCCGAGCTAGGCAGGTGGGAAGTACTGACTTAAGACCAAGTGAGAATTTTGTTTTTGTGACAATTCGTAATATTACTGCTGAGCTTGGAATGCTCTCGAGTCTCAATTCATAAAGTAGATTTGAATAAGTTGCAGCCTGAGACTTTTTAATCTGAATTTTTAAATTCCTTGGTATTGGATTGTATTTGTTGTTATTGAGTTCAACTTGTTATTTGCTGCTTCTTTCTACCATAGTCAATAGTTAATATCGCTTTAACCTAGCCTTGTTAGCTTGAATGGTAGATTATATGTCGTATTTCTAAGACCAGAACTTGCTTGCCATATGCATTACTACACAGGCGAGGGTTCATTCACAGCAGGAACATATTTCTCACGCCAGACTTAAACTAGAAAAGGTGAAGGTAAGAATTGTAAACCTTGTAATGGATTATTACTAACGATTGATCATTTCATGCATTTTGAAATCCTATGGGTAATTCTGGAGAAGCGGGTAAGAAACTGGGATGTTCTAACGCCCGAAAGATTTGAAAATAAGTAGTAAACTGAAGTTCAAAAAGATGAATATTGAGGGAGAGAGAGAGAGAGAGAGTATTTCCTGAAAATCTTAACATTCGGCTTCGTGTTTGTGCTGATGATGACTGAACTGAGAAGCAAGAGGAAATAACTGAGCGGTGAGTTAGGTGAACCTTACTAGACTAGGAGCTTGTTGCTTTCAACCACAAAGATTGTCATTTGAGGATTATACTCTCCTGATTCTTAACTTCTCAGGGAATTGTTTACGAAATCCATGTTGGAGCTCAATGCACGCATCAGGTCTGAACACAGTTTAAGATACAATTCTTCGTTTATCTATGTCAAGCATTAACGTTCACAAGCATAATACATGATCCTGATTTGATTATCTATTCCACGAAGGCCGCATCCCAAACGACTAGAATCATATTTTTTCACCTTATAGAAAAAAGATCTTTTAAGCTCAAGTGTGCTAATTTATTGACAGAACTCATCCAATCAGAGATGCACTCACTCCGGAAAATTACACTTCTCACTTTTTATAATGTAGAGAAAATGGCTCTGGTTTCAGAAACTTGTGCGACCTTCAGACTCCGCTCAATGAGAGCCTGGTTCGAAAAGAACCACAGAAAGAGCTTACATCAAAGAAAGGTTACTTTGGTCCTCCTAAAAGTTTTTCTGTTTCTATCCTCTCTTCTTTATTGAAAAGATTGAAGTATATAGGGCTGATTTCCAGATTTGTGGCCTCCGTATTCAACGATAAACTGGGTTAGATTTATTAACAAACAACATACTTTTTAGAGAATATTTTAAGTTATTACAATACGAAAAGTAGTTGGGATGGTCATGGGAGGTTAAGTTTGATTGGTATTAGTGCTTGTTAAAAGATTCAGCAGAAAGCAAAACGCATCAGGATGCACAAATTCAAAAAGCTGTAGAGCAAGAACTGGCACAGCTGACAACACTTTGCCAAGTCGAAGAAGAAAATCTTAAGAAGATTAAAACCGAAATCGACGACTCAAGAAAACAGGAAATACTTCTGAACGATAAACATCAAGAGGTGCTCTCTCTCTCTCTCTTTCTCTCTCTCTCTCTCTCTCTCTCTCTCTCTCTCTCTCTCTCTCTCTCTCTCTCTCTCTCGGGCGCCTTGGGCCCTTAACCATCGTCCATCCACGCTGCCTGCCTTCGATGCTGTAATTCTCTAACATTTCTTCGCTGAATGGAGGCGTATTCCCCCCCGCTTCAGCTCAGAATTACATGTTTTTTATAGAACGGCAGCCCAGACATTAGAGATCAATGTTAGATTTCCATTTTCAGTGTACCAAGGATGGATTCTACACTTGGCAGGTGCGGAGCAGAAGAGCTGAATTGGATGCAAGACTAAAACTTATGGAGAATATTTCTCAAGCAGCCAAGGAGTTGGAGGATCTGTCAACATATCCTTAGCTAACAAGGACTATTCTTAGTGAAATTAAATTGTTCCATTTCTTTACTTTCAGAACAATTTGAGGATAATAACAATATAAGTATTTTGCTGAGGTCATCGAGCATATCCTTACCTGAGGATTATGCTAGTGAAATTGAATCGCTCCATCTCTCAGCTTTCTAAGGAATCTAACACCTTTGAGTAGATTTGACGTATGCATGTTTGGCTCACGGTCCAAGCTATGGATCGCTAGTAAGTGGATCCAGTTCCTACGTTGACATGGTATATTTAAAAGCTTATAATAGGTCCTTCTTGACAAGAAATACTCAGAACGCTAAATTGGAGGACATGTTTGGGTTATTAAGTGCAGAATTGCAAAAACTACAAGAGTGTCCTAAATGTGGAGCTAACAATATAGGAGAAGTTGCTGGTGGAGAGGAAAGCTAGTCTGGTGTTTGATCGGCAGCTCAATATCTCGGTCTTTAAGAAGGCACGAAATCTTCAAATCTCTTGAAAGTGATTGAAAAGATTCTCTTTTATGTAAAAGTTCACTTGAACTATTTTCTCTTTCTTACCCAAAATTAGTGTAACATTCCACAAAAAAATGAGGTGTATCTAGAACACATCATATTCTATCCAACCACCAAACTTGGAATATTTTTTTATTTGGATTAGTGAAAAATTATATGGAGCATTAGAGCCATGTAACATTTGAGACTACATATTTTTTATGAACTACTCAACAAGTGTCTTGACATAGGTGCTTGGCTTGATCCAAAAATCTCAAAGATAGTAAGGGAGATGCAATCTACACTCTCTATATCTTGATTTCAAGGCAAATTTTCACACACACATAACTTAATAGATGCATGGATATCTTAGGTAGGCTTTGATACCATGTTGAATTTCACACATGTCGGAGTACCCTAAAGTGTGATAATAATCTTCTAAGACTTGGTGATTGCATAAAGATCAAGCATGGATTGATAATCAAGATCTATCTCAAAAAATTAAGGCAAGAGAACTTGATTACATGCATATATCAATCAAACAAGTACATACACACATGTGGATATTTGTACTTGAAAAAACTAAGTATGAAAAGTCCTTGCTCTCGAGTAGAGAGAGAATCTAACAAACAAGCCTCTGGTAGAGAGAGAATCCAATATGACTCAAAAATGAATTCTCATTAACCTTAAAAAACTCAAGTACATAATGAAGCTATCCATCCTTCTAGAAGGAACTCGTGGTAGATGATGTCCAAATCTTATTGGACCCCGTTTTCTCCTCCTCTAGGTGTGATTGGATGAGTGACTTAAGACTCCTCTAATTTGATTGGACCATATTAATGAAAATATCTCTTTTGATTGGTCTCTTGACCTCATGCCAACACTTTGGAATTGGTCACTCATCAAATCTAATTAGGACACTTGCTCGAGCCACATCATAAATCGCTTATGGCTTAATCATGGAAATACAAGTGTACTTGCTTGAGTTGCCTCCTAAGCCAAAGATGGCCTTACCACTAGCTTACACATAGATGGTAACAAAAAAAAATTGCAATACCCCTAAACTCAACATAGATGACTTTTGCATTTTTCACAGTTGTCACAGCTATCAAAGTGAAGCTTGAAGACGACACAGCCGACTCAAAGTGGTAATCGAAGAATGGTAAAGCTTTTGCGCTTATTATTCTCAATATATCAAACACTAAGATTGGCCACATATCTGAAGCACAAACTTTGAAAGAAGTATGGGACATCCTAAGCTCACTATATGATGTGAGGGACGTGACTTCTAAGTTGCATTGCAGAGGAAAATTCTTCACACTCAAGATGTCGAATGGTGATTCACTTCAGAATCATGTTAACCTAAAAATCTCTTGCAACAGTCATTCCAATAGGTAGTTGGCGCTCATATTTCCATTCTCGTGGAAGGAATGCATATGTAAACATCTTGCAATTTTTTCTGATTCGAATTTGGGGATGGCGGTCATATTCTAGATCTAGTGAAAATATTGCCCTTTTCGTAACCAATGGAAGGAATATTTTTGAATTTAGTCAAGTTATACTGCGAACTGTTAACAGTTCTTAACTGTGACTATAGACACTGTGGTTAGATCATTGGGAGTTGGGGAGGCCTTGGGAGTGGTGTGGGCAAACAAATAAACAATATTGTTTTTTTTTTATTTTGATATTTTTCTATATCCTACATGGCTCCTCTAATGAATCCAATTGCCAGTTGGCTGATCTCCACTGGCATCCATTCAGTCCTTGTCATTGATTGTTGATAAGTGGTGGAAATTGGCCGTAAACAGTCTGTCTGCATAAATGAACTAAAATAGCCACAGGCGACACTGCATTTTTACAAGGGATTCTTGACAGGCAAGAAATGCGACACTGTTTCAAACTCCGTGTATTTCTATAGATTGTGTAAAAACACATGTAATTCTGTAGACTATATAAAAACACGGAAAAATCCACAAAACTGGATAAAAAATAGATGAAGATTAAAATCGATTAGTTGATGGTAAGAAGGAGAATAATCCAACACTCCTCCTTAATCTGAATCCTTGAATGCCTTGACCTTCAAATTTAGTTCTACACAGAATATTCTGTGTGCTTCCAAACTTAATGCTTTGGTAAAAATATCTGCTGTCATATCTTGCGTTCTACAGTATTGCAATCTGACCTCTTCGTTGAGAACTTTGCTTCTGACGAAATGATACTTCAGTTCGATGTGCTTTATCCTATAATAAAATCTAGGGTTGGATGATAAAGCAATGGCACTTTGATTATCACAAAATAATGTCGTCAGAGCATATTGATTCAAACCGATATCTGAGAGTAAGTTTCTCAACCAAATTGCTTCATATGTAGCTTGAGAGGCTACGATATACTCTGATTCAGTGGAAGATAGAGTTATTAAAGATTGTTTGCAACTGTTCTAGGAAACTGGACCATCGTTGAGGAAGAATGTAAATCCGAAAGTAGATTTACAAGTGTCTACATCTCATGCCCAACTTGCATCTGTGTAACCATTGAGTATATTGAGTTTGTCGTTGCCGACTGCTCCATAACAAATGCAAAAGTCCATAGTAGCTCAAAGATATCTCATGACTCTGATAAGAGTTTTCCAATGTGTTATATCAGGGTTAGTCATAAACTGACTGAGAAAGCTGCCTGCAAAAGCTACGTCTGGCCTGGTATAGATCACGGCGTACATAAGAGATCCTATAATAGAATGGTAAGGATACTCACGCATCTGCTGCTTCTCATGAATTGTTTGGAGACACTGGTCCTTTGACAATTTGAGTTCTGGTTCTATTGGTAAGAGAGCTAACTTGCAATTGACTAACATGTTGTAGATGTACCTCTGTTGTGTAATGAAAACCAACTACTGTTTTCTATCTCTATGGATTTGTATACCAAGGCAGAAATGAGCTTCGCCCATATCGATCATGTCGAATTCGGAAGATAACATTGTCTTCACCTCTTTTATCAGATCGGTATTGTTGTTGAAAAGCAATGTATCATCCACGTATAAAGTGATAATGATAAAAGACTGCTGCATTGCTTTCAAGTAAACATTTGAATCTAAAGAGCTAGCTGTGTAGCCGTGATCAATAAGGAAAGTATTGATTCTTTGAAACCATGCTCGAGCAGATTGCTTTAAGCCAGAAAGTGCCTTATGGAGTTTACACACATGATTGTGTTTACCCTCGATAATATAACCTTTGGGATGCACCATGTAAATGTCTTCTTCGATAACTCCATTGAGATATGTTGTCTGTTCATCCATTTGATGTATTTCCAAATCTACTGCAGCAGCAAATGATAGCAAAAGTCGAATAGAAGAATGCTTGACTACTGGACTGAAGATCTCAGTGTAATCGACGTTGTATACTTGAGAAAATCCTTTGGTGACATGTCGTGTCTTTCTCCTGTTGATGCTTCCATCTGCATTGTACTTGACTTTGAAAATCATTTGCAATCAACTACGTTTCTACTAGCAGGTAATTCGACAATTGTCCATGTCTAGTTCTTGATAAGAGATGAATACTCTTTATCCATAGCTTCTTTCCAGAATCTGAATCAGGCTGATTGAGTGCCCTTGGACAGACGTCGGTTCTTGAACAAGATAGGCTACAAACTCGTTGATATACCGGTTAGGTGGTTTGCTAGTCCTTGATGATCTTCTAGGTAATACAGGAAGTTGATCATTTCCATCATACTGTAGTTGCTAATCTACAACATCATCATCTTCTGATCCGCCGTTGATTTGTTGTTCATCAAAAGTAAAAGAGCTTGGATCTTCAATGGGAATAGTCGACTGAGAAACTAGAAAGTTCAATGTGTCAGATGAATCTGAAAGGTCGGCTACATGGGGACTGTCCTTTTCTTTGAGGTCTTGAAATTAATCTTCGATGAAGAGGACATCCTGGCTAGTGAATATCTTCGACTCGATGGGATCGAACAACTTGTAGGCTTGATCTGAAGTAGTGTAGCTGATGAAAACACATTTGATACTCTAAAAGTCGAGCTTCTTCCTGAGATCATGAGGTATCTGCACAAAAGCAGTACATCCAAAAATTCGTAAGTTTGATAAAGAAGGTTTGGTACCTGTCCAAACTTTGAATGGTGTTTTGCTTGAGAGACCTTTAGTAGGACATATGTTCTGAATATAGGTTGCTGTTGAAACAGCTTCAGCCCATAAGGACTTCGGAATTGTTGCATGTGATAACATGCACTTTGCCGGTTCGAATAAGGTTCTGTTCTTTCTCTCAGCAAGACCATTTGACTGAGGCGAATAGGAGGTGATGTATTGTTGCTCAATGTCGTTGTTAAGGCAATACTCCTTGAATTCGGTGGAGATGTATTCTCCTCCGTTATCTGACCTTAGTGCTTTTATTCGTTTGCTAGATTGATTCTCAACATGCTCTTTGAATTGTTTGAATTTGATGAAAGCCTCTGATTTCTATTTAATGAAATAAACAGCTGTTCTTCTAGAGACTTCGTCAATAAAAGTAATGAAATACTTTGCATCTAACAATGATGGAGTTTGCATAGGTCCACATATATCCGTATGAACCACATCCAATAGATCTTTTGCTGCATTCTTATGGTCTGATCTAAAAGGAATTCTAGACTTCTTTCCAAAGATGCAGCTATGACAGACATGGAAATCGACCTTACTAGAAGGATAGTTGAGATCAAGAACCATGGATTGTTTGGACATGTTCAAAACAGATGCATAATTCAAGTGTCCTAAGCGATGATGCCATAGTAATGCTTTATTGACTAGAACAGAGGTTTTCAAGGCTTGACTAGACTCAGAATAACAATGTGCCAATCTATATAAGTAACCCTGCCTCTTGCCGAGTGCAAGGATCTTACTACTCCTATCAGTAATTTTGCATTGATCAGATTCGAATTCTACCTTATGACCTAAATCTATAATTCTACTTACTAATAACAGATTTGTAGAGAGTTTAGGAACATATAAGACCTTTGATAGTAGTTTGAATTGATCATGCTAGAATCGCAATCTTACAGTACCTTCACCTTCAATAGTGTGAGTACTATTGTCACCAAGATGAACAAATTTCTTCGTGCTATAAGGCATGTAGGAGTTAAAAATCTCACGTTGATTGTCATGTGTTGAGTTGCTCCAGAATCCAGAAACCATGAATCATCCAATAATGCGCTTTGATCTTCAACTTGGGGAGATGATGAAATTGTATTTGTTAGTTGATCAGGTTGCTTGGCTACATTCTTCGCTTGGAGAATTCGGCAATCCTTGATCTCATGGTTATTGTGCTTGAAATACCTGCAAAACATCTTCTGTGTGGATCTGATGATTGTAATTGACTTTGAGTCTGTTTTTGATTCGTTGCAGCCTTCTTGGAGCTTTTCTGCTTCTGTCTCTTAGAGCCTTTGTTGACATATAGAGCCTAAGAAGAGAAAGCAAACAAAGTGTCTTGACTTCTTCTATTGCCTCCTTGGAGCAACATAGTGATAACTCTAGTAAGAGTTAAATCTGAGTGTGTCGATATGATCATCACCCAGTTTTCATATGTAGAAGGCAAGCTTGAAAGCAATGTCATAATTGCGTCTTAATCATCTATGACTGATCCGACATCGGCCATTTGTTGCAAGAGATTCTTAAACTGATTAATGTGACTCTAAAGTGAATCACCAACTGACATCTTGAATGTGAAGAATTTCCTTCGTAGATGTAACTTAGTAGTTATGTCTCTCACATCATATAGTGAGTTCATGATGTCCCAAACGTCTTTTGACGTTTTAGCTTCAGCTATGTGTCCAATTTGTGTATCTGATATATTGAGGATAATAAGCACGTAAGCTTTACCATCTTCGATTTTCACTTTGAGTTTTTTTCGTCTTCAGGTTTTACTTCTGTACCTATAACAACATCCCATAACTCGTTGGCAATTAGCAAGGTCTTCATCTTAAATTTTCACAAATGATAATTGGATCCATTCAGCTTGTCTGCGATAAGACCAGCTTTACTTTGAGAATCCATCTGAAACTTAGTCTATCAATTGTATCGATGATGCTAAGATAAAATTATGCCAACAAGAGGAAATCAATTCTCTGATACTGAAAGGTTGAAAGGAACTTAAGAGTTTGATATCGCAAAAGATATCAAGTGTTAGAGCTTTCGCTCTGATATTAAAATAGTATTAAAGAATCAACGCTCTGATACCATGTAGGTATCAGACAAAGAAGAAATGATACCGCTCTAATACCATGTCGAAAATAGGATGGAATAATTGCAGCAGAAACTCCTACTTCCAATGCATGACTACGCCTATAAAAAAATTGAACAAAGCAGTATTGATGATAATCACGTTCAATCTTTAGCAACTAACTTTGAAATCGCTAGATACTAAGTGGTTACGTAGCCAAACATAAAGTATTGAATTCTCAGACAATTTCTATCACTTACAAAATCAATACAGAGATGCATACATTCTGACATATACTGAACGCAATAAGAAGATTGTGTTGATTCAGAAAAACAAAATCAGATGCTAATGAGCGCAAAACAATAGCGGATAGAAACCGTGCACTCTAAGCTGTCTCTGAGTAACTGAGAATAAGTTTGATAAAAAGCAGCTCTGCTAATAAGCAGTAGCGCAATAGCAACTCTAAATAAATCTCTAAAAGACTGAGCTAGAATGCTCAAGAGAGTTCAAGCTTGAAAGCTTGATAGAGAGCTAACTACAATACTTTTTGATTGTGAATAATCTGCTTGATAAGAGCGCAAGAAGTGTCGTGTGATAACACTCAGCCCCTTCACAATTCACAATGTTGATGCGTCGCTTCAGAACTTCTTCTTTGTTTGATAAAAAGTATGAATATGAACAACTATATATACTAAGCAATTAGGTCGTCAAATGCGATTGCCAGTTGGTTGATCTCCGCTGATATCCATTCGTTTCCTTGTCATTGATTGCTGATAAGCAGTGGAAATTGGCCGTAAACAATCTGTCTGCATAAATGAACTAGACTATCACTTTTGCATAAATGAACTAAAACAGCCACATGCAACACTGCATTTTTACAAGGGATTCCTGACAGGCAAAAAATGCGACACTGTTTCAAACTCCGTGTATTTCTACAGACTGTGTAAAAACACTTGTAATTCTGCAAACTATATAAACATACGGAAAAATCCGCAGAACTGGATAAAAAATGGATGAAGATTAAAATTGATTAGTCGATTGGTAAGAAGGAGAATAATCCAACATCATTAAGTAGAAATCAGAGGCTTTCAAAATGTTTCAACAATTCAAAGAGCGCGGCAAAAATGGAAACTGGTTAAAAAAGTAAAGCACTGAGGTCCGACAATGGGGGAGAATACATCTCAACCAAATTCAAGGAGTATTGCTTTGACAACGACATTGATCAACAATACATTACCTCCTATTCACCTCAGTAGAATGGACTTGTTGAGAGAGAGAACAGAACCTTAGTCGAATCGGCCTAGTGTATGCTTGCTCATGCGACACTTCCAAAATCCTTCTGGGCTGAAGCTGTTTCCACTACATCTTATATTCAAGACAGATGTCTGACTAAAGGCCTCTCAGAAAAAAACACCTTATGAAGTTTGGATAGGCTCCAAATCATCATTATCGAATCTACAAGTTTTTGGATGTATCGCTTATGCGTAGATACTGCAAGATCTTAGGAAGAAGCTCGACTTCCAAAGTATCAAATCTATTTTCATCATCTATACTACTTCAGATAAAGCTTATAAGTTGTATGATCATGTAGAGTCAAAGATATTCAGCAGTTGGGATATCGTCTTCATCGAAGATCAATTTATCGACCTCAAAGGTAAGGGCAAAGCTCATATAGTCGAACTATCAGACTCTGCCGAATTATCGAACACTTATGTTCCTAAGTCAACTATTCATATTGAAGGTCCTAGTTCGTCTACTTCAGACGAATAGCTTATCAATAGCGAATCCAAAGAAGATGATGTTGCAGTCCAGCAACTACAACATGATAAAAATATTTGACCAATTAATAATTGGAATATGATTTCTTCAAGCCTTCTTGTATATCAAGCCAACAAAATGATGACATAAAAGTACTTACTGGAATAACACAAAGTCGACGCTTCAAAATTGTGATCCTATTTAGCATACTCTCGCACACTATCCAGAAGATCGACAAGAGAGAGCAGACCACCTAAAAGGTATATCGATGAGTCTGTAGTCTACCTTGTTCAAGAGCCAACTACTGTCGAAGAGGCACTTAGTTAACCCGATTCTGATCTTTGAAAGGAAGCTGTGGATAAAGAGCATTAATCTCTTATCAAGAACCAGACTTGGACCATTGCTGAATTGCCTGCCAGCAAAAATGTAATTGATTGCAAATGGATATTCAAAATCAAATACAGGGCAGATGGAAGCATTTATTGAAGAAAAGCTCGACTTGTCACGAGAGGATTTTCTCAGGTACATAATGTCGATTACACTGATACTTTCAGTCCAGTAGTTGAACATGTGTCTTCTATTGTACAAAAATAGTCGGGAATTAATATGAAGCTAAAGACTTGCCCTAGCTACTTTGCAAATAAATTTCTGAGAAGTCCTAACTAGATGGATGACAAAGCATTATGGCTAACTGCCAATTACGATCTATGACCTGATTAGCTGTCCTAATCGGATAAGCTTAACTTGCTTTAGTATAAGTAGTTGATCATCAAAGAATTACATAGCTCAGTCTTTACAGAGTTCTATTTGAGTATTGATATTAGCGCTTACTGCTTATCAACGGAAGTGCATCAGATAGAGTTTTTTCGGTTACTCAAAGATAGTTTAGATTACGTGGTTTTTATCTGCTATTGCTTTGTGCTCTCATCATCTGATTTGTACATGCTACTTACTGAATCAATTTATTTTCTTATTGCATTCAGTATCATATCAGAATGTATGCTTCTTTGTAGTCATTTGTAACTGATAAATCTCTTACTGTTTCATCTGATCTTTTGAATACTTCAACGCTACAATATTTTGTGCATCACTCCGCACTCTGTAATTGTTTGGCTACAAAATCACTTTAGTACTAATGATTTCAAAGTTAGTTACTAAAATATTGAACACTTCTATCATTATAGATTTGTTCAATTATTGATAGCCGTAGTCATGCATTAGGAAAGAAGACTCATTCTGCTGCACTCGATAGTTCGTTTATAGACTTCGACTTATCGAATCGTCACTCCTTCCAACATGCAAGTAGAGCATGATGCTTTGATAGGAAATTGTACTTGGCATTTTGTATATCTTCCTCATGGGAAGAAGGCACTTGATTGCAAGTGGGTCTATAGATTGAAATATAATCAAATTGGATAAAATAGCAAGTATAAGGCAGGACTTGTGGCAAAGGGATATCTGCAAACCAAGGGAATAGATGATGATGAAACTTTTGCTCCAATTGCTAAATTTGTTACCATTCCATCGTTTATTTCTCTTGCTACTACATTTCAATGGGATCTTTTTCAACTTGATGTGACTAATACCTTTTTTAATGGTTATTTGGAAGAGGAGATCTTTATGAGGCAACTTGAGGGCTTCATCAAAGAAGGGCAAGAGGGGAAAGCGTGTTTCTTGATAAAGAGTGTTTATGTTCCCAAGCAAGCACCTAAAGCATGGTACTTTAGGCTTAATGCCTTTCTAAACTCAATAAATTTTAGCTTGAGGTCTTATATGATCTTTCTTTGTACATTAGATTGAATGATAGCTTGATCATCATTCTTGTTTATGTAAATGACATCATATTGAGTGGCAATGATGATGGAATTAGAGATGCCAACATTAACTTGTCAAAAGAATTTAGAATGGTGCCTTGTTCATCTCATTCTCGGCATAGAGGTCACTAGAGGAGTATATTTTAGTTTCATTTGCTAATCTAAATATGCATCTACCATTCTTGAAAATTTTGAAACAAAAATTTGTAAATGCGTAGATACAGCAATGCAACAAAATGTAAATGTTTTTATGAGTAATGATGAAAGATCCCTCCAAGACATCACACTCTATAGAGAGCTTATAGCCTCCTTGATCTATCTAACTATATCTAGGCTTGATCTTAGCTATACAACATGCATAGATTGAGTCAATTTATGCAAGATTCTCTCATCTATATTGAAAAATGGCCAAAAGAGTGCTAAGATATGTTTCGGCCACAAAAAGACTTTGGAAAACTTTATAGAGGTGCTAACATTGACTTGAGAGCTTTCTCAGATTCTGCATTCATGCACACTTGTAGTCATAGATCATAGATTAGACAACGTAGCATATTGCTTTTCACCATTGGGTGGATACAAGGCAAGGACTACACATGAGAAAAGAATCCAATGGGGTACATCATTGTCAATGCATAGGACAGTGTAGTATTCTTGACACCTACATAAAATGCCCTCACTCAAATAATCTTTCTGTTTTCCAAAGTCCTACATAGTAAGGACTAACAAAAGAGTCTATGAGAATGAACTAAACAAGTCTATGGGCTACAAGGAAAAAAAAAAGGGTTTGCTACATGCACTCCAAGGCCCATTCACTGCTCCTAGGCAAAAGGGTCTCAAGAAAGTACCCTTGACATGGCATCATTTTTAAAATTATTATATTAATTTTTTTCAAGACATCTATTTTGACAAAGCTTCCATTAAGAAGGTTAATCCAAGATCTTGCACGATATTGCATTCCACACGGCATGTGAAAATACCAAATAAAGACTATGTTACAAAGATGATGACTATATTGCATAGATGAAATGTATGGAGAATCTCATTGATTATATATGCATGGAACAATTTGTTTTGGAGATTGACGTTTTTTTATTTTGTATGTGAGTTAGTTTGATAGTGTTGATGCATTGTTGGCCAGTGTAGCTTGTTAGCTTTGTAGCGTTCTTTTTTTTTGGGACAATAACCAACCTCAATCAAAATATTTACCCTCTCAGCAATGAGAAAATGACCTCCAATGCAAGGGCACAACTGTTCACAATAACATAGATCAAAGACATTGTTGGAATAGCCCTTGGAGATTACTGTCAACAATAGCCATCTTTCAGAGCACATTATAGTACAATAGTATGTTCACTAAGAAAAAAGCACATTACTATTGATATGTTTGTTTAGTTACACAATAGTTTGAAGGATCTAACTTCAAAGATAGAAAAATTATCCCCAAAACCAAAAATATTTTCACCTTTATAATCCTGGTAGCGATCTCCCTAAGCTACTGCTGTGCACATTGCACTCTAGGTCCCGATCCCTGATCCTCATCTTCCTCGTAAATTTCTTGTTGCTGCTTCCTTCTCATTTCATCCTCAATATTAACATCGTGAAGAGTTGTTTCTTCGCATTCCTCCAGCTCCATGTCTGTGAGTTGACTAACTGGTCTAGGTGGCAAGATAGCTTCCAACAATTTGCACTGCTCAGGAGAGAGACTGCCAGATTCGGGAAACTCAACAGAAAAGTGGATATACAAGCTGCCTTTCATGAAAGGCCTACCATGATGGGGCATTCCTTCATCATGTACAGCTTTAAATTGCCCTGAAATGACATGGTGCAAGCAGAGGATTAATGTTACAAGAAAATCTTTACAAATAGTGGAAGGTAGGCACGTTGCCACTGGACTGTCCAAGAAAAGGCCCCAAAGTGAAGACAAATAAATCTACACAGAAGAAATACCTGGCTTCACAATCTCTCCAGGCTTTGATTTGATTAGAAGCTGCCTTCCGTCAAGATGAGTCAGAGGGAATTGAAATCCACAAAGTGCTTCTCTTAACGTTAGCGAATGCTCCACAAACAAGTCATCGCCTTTTCTCTTGAACTTGGGATGATCTTTCAATTGCAGGACAAACACAATATCTCCTGTAATAGTATCCGGCTGGAAAAAACAATAATGCAACTATCAAAAGTATGCCCCACGAAAATATGTGACAGCAGGTTGCAACTCGTTTTATAAACCTAACATGTAATGTGTACTTTATTCTAAACATACGTACAGCTTCATCTGCCTCTCCATAGAATGTTATTTTTTGTCCATGTGTCATCCCCTTCTCGACATGCACTTCCAAAACTTTCTTTTCTGGCACAACTTTGTTGCCTTTGCACTGAGTACATTTATCTTTCTCGTCGACGATTTCACCTGAGTGGATAACACGGCCAACTCAGAAAACTCAGAAAACTATCTACGAACGTTTACTACGGCAATTTGGATAACAGACTTACTAGGTTAATCTGAGTCTTTATTCTCAGGAGGAAGTGAGAGTAAATGCTTCCAATAAAAAGCTTTGTGAATGGTGTGACACTGCGACAGTGATACGACTCATACCTGAACCTCTACAGTCTGGGCAGACTTGCTGCATCTGTTGTATCATCCCAGGCCCCAGCTGGCGAATAGATACTTTCATGCCTGAGCCTTGACACCCAGCGCATTTATTAACAGTACCAGACTTTGATCCTTGCCTGCAATTCATCGATGGCAGATGTTGCATCATCAAGGAGGGCTCCAGATCTTTGACATAACTGATGTTAGTACTGTACGATTCATAATTTCGTGATAAGAGGGAAAAAGAGGAGGAAACTGTAAAACTAGCTTAAATAGAAGTCTTCAGCGCATACACTTCAAGCAGTGCTCGTAAAAAAGTTTCGAATTAACCTTATAAAACACCCACAAACCTACTATGGATAATGGAATCGGTTAATAAAACCTTAAAACCTAAGATATATATGTAAAAGCAACTGATTTTGAGCCATATAAAAAATCTCTAAATTTAAAATGAATCTATAAAAAATGAATTTCAACAATTGGGCTTTCGTAGGTCTTCAACACACGGTGCACCCCACCAGCAGCCAGCCCTTACTAGGCTCTTAGAGAACTGTCTCAGTTACCACCAAGTTCTAACTGAGACTAAATGAGACTCTAACTTGCTAGAACTTAACTGCCCATGGGTTAAGTTAGCACTAACCAAATCTGCTGCAGCTAACAAGTGGGGGCAAGGATCCACCATTTAACACTTATCTGAATGTGTTTCCAGTTAGCGAACGTAATGTCACTAACTGCCGGTGAGACTCCCCCCTTAAGTACGCAAACAATCATATGCCTCAACATTTTCCTTACGATAAACGGTACAATTATGAGTGACACTGATCCTGTAATCTAGAAGACTCTTAACAATCATGCGCCTCGAGCATTTCCTGATGATAAATAATTGTGAAAGAGACCGATCCCGTAATTTAGATTGAGATACAAATGCGAGACTGAAAAACCGATGATATTTTAGCTAAAAAGAAAATTTCACTACGCAGAAAAGCATTTCATTTTCTAAATCGCTTACCCTTTGCATTTCGGACATATCACATTCCTCGAGAGGGATAGCTTCTTCGAGGTACCATTGTAAAAATCCTCCAGAGATACTTTTAGAGGATGGACAACGTCTTCACCCCTCTTTTGTCTGCGACCTCCTCTACTACCCCCTGTACAAATCAATTCAAGATGTCTAACGAGTCAGCAGCGGAAGTTATTTCACGTATAGTGTACATATTGACTCGTTTCGTTACGATCCTCATAAACTCGTTTCCATAACTCTTATTGACTGATTCATCATTACTGTTCGCTCAGATGTCTTAAAGTTCAACCATTGACAAACAAAAGCTGGCACGTAGCAACTCAATTCATTTTGCTCTGAAAGCAGCACTCTACTTACAGATAAACATCGGACATCAAGAACAACACGTTCAAACTTACCTCCAAATGGTCCAGCGCCGGAGCCGAAGAAAGATTCAAATATGTCAAAAGGATTGGCAGAGGCACCACCTCCGCCCATCCCTTCCTTAAGGGCTTCTTCGCCATACTGATCGTATATTTCCCTCTTTTCCGGATCATTTAGGACTTCATAAGCTTGTGCCAGCTCTTTGAACTACACTAATAAGTCAAACTCGGTGACAAGTCCAAAACATAGCGTCAAGCCACATGTGAAACTGGCGTCAGTACTACAAATTATGGAAAGCAATAGCATACCTTTTCTGGATCTCCACCTTTGTCAGGATGATTCTTGATTGCAGCTTTCCTGTAAGCTTTTTTTAAATCTTCCTGTGACGCATTTTTCGAAACTCCAAGGATGTCATAATATTTGGTATTGTCAGATTTTTTAGGCTTGCGACCAAACATGGTTGCTGAGGATGAAACAGTCACCACCAGATGATGATTATTCCCACACCAGCCAAAAACACAAAGATAAGGCCACCCCAAAAGAACTCTGCAAGCAACAATACAACAAATAGGATCAGCTTATTCTATAGATCAAAGCACTCTAATCAAACTTAAGCATATTATGCGAATCAATGCATTGTATTCAAATTCGTACCACCGATAACTGCAACATAGGATCAGCTTTACATATCATGCAGCAAATTACACTACAAATCAAAATTTCGGTTAGCATAGAAGTTAAAGCATCGTAATCCAAATTTGCTTCACTCATATCTGCAACATAAAATCAACCGATCGCTATCCCCTTGTAAGCATCTCAATCAAAATGAAGCTAATTATACAAATTGAAGACATTAGGATCAAAATTTTTCACCACTGATTCAACTTCTGAGCCTTCCACCACTGCCAATTGCCTCAACCCGAATGCAAATTCACAGACAAACACGCCTGCTGGATCCGAATCCGCAAACAAAAGCAAAAGCCCGACGCTTTCGAGCTCAGCAACGCAACGATCTGTCTGTGAGGGAATTCATAGCGAGGGGAGGTGTAATGCTGACGATCCGATCTCACCCGAGAAGACGATTCGAGAGACGTCCGATCCAACCAGAGGTCAGGATTGACGGTCGCGATTTAGTTTCAGTAACTGCGGTTATTTAATGGGCAACCAGTAGAAGTATCTAGAATCAGAAGCCTTAGGCGTTTGTAGCCGTCGGATGGGCCATCCGACGGCTATTGTTGCACTATCGGCCTTTATCTCCGTATGACGGATATTTTCCCTCGAGGAGACTTCAACCGGCATCCAATAGAAGTATCCAGAACCAAAAGCCCCACGCGTCTACAACCGTCAGATGTGTCCATCGGACGGCTGTGCTTGCGAGGCCTTCAATTTATTCATATGACCAATTGTAAGGGCCTTCTAGACGCTTCTTAGGAGCCCCAACCCCCCCCCCCCCCAAAAAAAAGAAGAAGGAGCATAAAGCACTTGTTGTCGACAAGTAAAGCACCCAAAACAATGGTCGAATTTGTTTTTTTAAAGCTATCCTCAAAAAGCAGCTTCTCAATTTTTAAGAACTATCACTCGCATGTCAGCTTTTGAGAAACACATGTCAGTTTCAATCCTAAACTTTTATAGATTTTTGCGAGCATTGCACCTAAGAGAGGTGCATTGCATACCTTTTGGGCACTTGGTTAATGGCCCTCTCATTGAAAATGCCTTTGCCGCATAGCTATATCTCTCCCCTAAGAGCATGGCAAGTGCAATGAAGATTTATGTGTGCCATGCATCATGAAAGGAACTTAAAGGATAAGGTCATTTTAATCTAAGTCCCATGCTTCCTCTCCTACACATTTATTCACATTTTTTTATATTTCATCCAACTGGTTAAAATAGTAAATGAATTTTTTAATTGGCCACTGAATTAAGTTGTCAAGCCATGCAACCCACTACAATTAAGGTGACCCGATCAAATAGATTCCCTAAGATTGAAGAAGACTATGAGAAACCTTTCTTGGAGGAGACATGATTTCTAAGAGAAGGATGAAATGATGAAATAAGGAATACATGTTAAAATAACCACAATGAGATTCCTTTACGAAAAAGAAAAGAATGAGCATGACAAACTAGATCAAGTTTTTATAGCCAAGTATTTGTTCATACTCTTTTGTGTATCAATTCTTCAGTTTGCAAAAGATGTTAGACTGCTAAATAAGTCTCGATCTGCTCTCAAATTAATATTCTACTAGGATCTCCTCCCTAACAGACTTAGGGACCATTATCGACCACTCTCGCTCTTTCCTTCAGCATCAGGGTAAATTGGCGAATTGTGCTTCCTCCAATCTTGAGTCCTCTTTGAAACAACTCCTCTATTATGATGGATAGAACCCTTGCAGTTGATCTCTCTCTACGAGCTGACGAATTCCTTTCTGCTACCAATCGTCTTAAAATTCTTGATCATTCCAAAACTGCCATCTTGAAGAAGTAAACACATCTAAATTGGCTTCATGAAGCATATATGCCCTCTGCCTTTATAAAGTCCTAAAACCAAGGATCCTATTATAAGCATGCCAATAACAAGCAACACATTGGACAAACCAACCCAACCAATCCTAGATCGAACCTAGCCCCCAAGCTATGGATCAATCTCAAAGTGGAATGAGGCATCACACTAGCAGCATACGGCTACTAGTCTCACAATCAAGGATACATTACTGAGAGCCCAATAGGTATACTTATACCCTCCAAGGCCCATGCACCACTAGTAGTGCACTGTGACACCTCACTGGACACCTCTGCAGCCTATCTGGGCCACGTCATCCAGTTCCCCAATGACTCACTAATAGACCCATACAAATCCACCATCATTTGTTTAGGCCTACAACCATTAATTATGACCTTATATACATAAGGGCCCCAATTCCCTTATAGTCATAACTAACTTACGGATTGTTGGTCTACCGATCTCTAGCGTGGACACGCTACCCAATACCAGTCGTGGGCATGACATTCTTTCCCATTAATTCAAGTTTTGTCCTTGGAATTTAGAACTGGGGAAGTTCCTCCTTAAGCTTCTTTTTTGTTCTCAGGAATCATCATCGTCTGTGCATTCCTTCCATCAAACCAAATGCTTGCTAACTATATGATTCCTCAATCGTTTAGTTCTTGTATCCAAGATCTTTTCGGGTTCAAGTCGAGACACACCCGATGATTCATCCAACAGGTCCAATTGGTCTCCAGAACCAAGATGCTCACCTTCACGTAGACTCTTCTTGAGCGTGAATAATCGGGTGAGTTCCTTCCGGGAGGTCCAACTGGTAAGCTAAGGATCCGATCTTTTTCAAGATCTGATACAATCTTTTATACCTAGAGGACAATATATGATGCTTGTCGGTACGCATTGTGACTAGAATCCTTCGGTATTCTCAAATATACCCAATCCCCCATTTGATAGTCTCGAGGCAATTATTTCAGATTAGCATAATGCCGGTCCCTATCTTGGGTACACTAGACATTCTCACGTGCTATCCGTATTTCCTGCATATCATGTAGGAAATCCACTACCTTTTGAAACTTGATTGTACGAGTCTCTACCAAAATGAGTGATATAGGCTCAAAACTATATTTAAGCATGAACGAGCTATAACTGGTAGTCAAATGCTTAATATAACTCAATCTCCATCAAGGATAACTTCTTCTTTGAGGAGATTGCTATCAAAATATAAATACATATATCATCTGATCTTCTGATCACGCAGGCAATCCTTCTCGTAAACGATCCAGTATAACTAGAATCTGAACTATGATTCGTCAATCATAATTCATCGGATTCTTGTCCTATACTCAATAAGCTCAGAGTCGTCTCTTGTTTAGCAAATACGGTCGACCAAAAGTGACCATTAAACCTTGGATTGCGGTCGTTCACAATGTCACTTGGTAATTCGTAAAGTCTGAACAGATGCTCTACAACTACTTGAGCAAAATTGGATTCATTTTTAGCGACCTTTACCCAAATAAACATAGCTAATTTGGTAAGATGGCCAGTTATTACCAAAAATCCACTATCCTGTTTATTCATCCAGGGTAATCTTACCATAATCTAAGTCCTCTTATATTGATTAGGTATATCCTAGAGTCTGAGTTATGATTCTCCAATCACAACTCTCCAAATTCCCGAGACCATACTCTATCATAAAAGTGCATCACAATTCTTAGAAGACACATGAGTTGTTCCAAAAAAGCCCTTTCCATCAGGAAAGTTTCAGACATTTCCAACTCACTTACGGTGCCCATATAAGGATTGTAATCCAAAAAATGCCCTTACTTTAGCCATGGCACAAAAGTGTCATTCCAAAGTTGGGATCCCATCTAGAGTACGTCTAGATTCAGTTATTCTTAAGTTCTTACTGAAATAGCATTCTATCCTTTCCAATTAGGAAAGATATGGTTAAAAGTTCTCATGTATTCTATGCACATGAACCTTTAAATGAATCCAAAATTGACCCATTAAGGTTGTGACTTATAAGCAATACATCTCAACAATAATATCCATATGTAAGATCCTATTGTTGATTCAAACAACTAGCTCAGAAGTAATGCTTCTGACTCGTGGAGCGATAATAGGGGTCAGCATCTCGAATGCAACCAGTTCGACCACCTGTGATGCATGTTTGAAGGGTAAGATCAGAGCTGATAACTTTTTATCCTCTTTCAGGAAACGTTCATCGAGTTTCAGGCACCTTCAATTTTGCTCACAGAACTTTCAGTTTTAAGGACGAACATTCCTTTCTAGCAAATTTGCAGAAACATAAAAAAAACTATCAAAAAACACCAAAAAACATTTGAAACCCTAAAAAATATAGAAAAAGAATGTTTGTCTGATTTATTATGCATAGGTGTGATCTATCTGTTGTCGGCGAACGTTATTTTGAAAAAAAAAAGGTCAAAGTGATTGTTTATCTTAGTTCGGCAAATGTTATTATTACTAGGATCTTGAAAATCCCTATTTTTACCCTCGCCAAACTGCAAAAACTGTATTGTTTGTCCATCAGAACTTTCGCCAATTCTATCCTAGCCTTATCTGAGTCAGATTTACTCTCTATGAATTCGGCAAAGATTAATTTATTCAGATTTGTAGAAAAATAGCCAGATCAGAGAATTTTTAATCTAAAATAGCACTGAAGAACCTTCGCTGAGTCAACCTTTGCCCAAAGAATCCTTCGCCCATACAATTTATAGGTTCCGATTTTCCAAATCTAGCCTCTGTCAAAATTTTGAGCAATTCTGTTATAGTTTGATTATGAGAAATCACTATTTTTAGGAGTGTCGATCCCTCGATCAAGATCTAATTTCCAAAAATCAAAAATCTGATTATTTTCAAAGAATAGAGATTACAGATTTGATCTAATCTGAGATAGGATAATATTGAAAAAATCTAGATCCAATATCATTGTCTGATTGACATAATTTGGAATTATGGATGAACAAGGACCTCTGAACCCACCACTTATTGTTAGAAGATCTCCTTAGTTAGATATACTAAAGTACAATGGGCTATCTGATCCCATCAGATATCTCCAGATCTTTTATGAATCATGTAGGATTTATAACGAAGTTTTTTTACAAGATAAACTTCAGTTATTTCCTATGGGCTTAATGGGAGTTGCTCAAGATTGGTTTTATAACCAAGAGGAGGCATAACATCAAGATTGGGAAGTGGTCAAAGCTACTCTCATTATGAGATTCAAGCCTAGAAAATTTATGAAAGATCCCTTTCTCCTTTTAAGTAAAATTAAAATGGAAAAGAGAGAAGTAGTACATGATTATATTGAATAGGTTAAACACCTCAGATTTGAGTGTGATCTCGATCTAATCAATGACGATGCTTTGATTATGTGGTTCCTAGCAGGTCTACCTAATGTGAACCGTTTATATAGATCAGTTTTATTCTTGTCTATTAATTCCATTTCACAAGAAGTATTAGACAAGCCTTCTGGTTGAACGTGATTCAACGGTTCTTGTGATCTCAAGAAAGATGAGGTCCTTGAGTGATTTATGATCTGTACTTTTCATAGAAATTGAAACCAAATCAATTTGATGTGTCTAGCAAGAGTTATAAGCTTTGCCTCATTGACAACTTCATTGTCTGAATATGCCCTTGTACTACTCAATTGAAGATCAAAATGTTGGATCCCTGAAGCTTCATCTCTTTGTTGGACATTTTGATGAACATTCATTGGCACACCTTTGGCTGCTATAGATTGTTGTGCTCGTTTTTCCTTGTCATTTTCAAGTCCGACCGGATATTCAATATGACTCTGTAATACATGTTTTTCCTTGTCCATGTCAATTCTCCGGACATCTTGCAAAGGTGTTATATTTTGTGATGGAGATTGTAGTTTGTTCATAGATTCCAACCAAAACTTGTGAACACGGTTTTTTTTTTATTACTTTGTTATGTCTTCTTCTTTGGTGGTTTCTGCTCTGGAAACTGGGTGTTTCTGCCCATTTTCAGAACTCAATTCTTTTCAGTTAGGTCCTCTAGTTTAAAACTGTTTCCAAGCAGATCGCTTGTCAGTTTAATGGATGTATTCCCAACATGTCAGTGGGATGAAACAGTTTTGTTCACCCCCGCTACATGCATTTACAAGCCATGTAACCAATCCTTGCTCAACAGATTAGCATTCTGAATCAGAGAGCAATCTACAAATTTGTCTACTAAACTACTGTAAGAAATCAGGGAACAATACAACATCAAGATTAATGTACATAACAAAAACAAGAATCAAGAAAGCTAACTACCTAACAACATTCTAGCATCCCAAGAATCAAGAAATACACCTCTCTTGATGCTTGGAATGCCCAAGAACAATCAAGGACGAGATTGTTAGTGAATATGCAAGATCTAATTCACAATCTCAGCTTATTTAGTTTACCTGGATGCTGAAAATTACAAAAACAAAAAACAAAAAAAATAATCCACATCTACATTCCACATTGCAATAAAGAAAACATGAAATCTAACTAATTCACAACCACAGCAAGGAAATCAAAGCATGTTCATAGGAATTTCACTCAAGACAATAGCCATGAACAAGGAGCTTCTCAATTGCCAATAACTCCTGGAGGATCTTCTTCATTCATAGAAGAGAAATGATAATACAATAAATGCTCCCTCACAAGAGAGGGGGGCTCTTAAATAAGCAAGAGGGCTACCCATGTGGAGCCTAAGTGGCAATTCCACTAGTTTAGAAATTACAAGTGAAAATAGCTCTTCCACTAGAGGTCACCATCAAAAGGTGGCATTTTTCGCTTCCGTAAAACCAGGTGCTTATTTGCCGCAAAAATCGTTCCACAAAATTGGAGATCTCTCAATGGTCTCTGCATCCTAGCTTGTTTGAGAGCCTCCTACAAGTCCTGCTCGCCTCGTCGTCTTGCAGTTTGTTTTCGCTCACTCATTTTTCTCCCTAGGCCTTCGAATACTTGGAAGCGGAGCTTACTTCCGTATTTTAGCGAGCCCAGATATTCACGTATCTTCTCGATGAAGCCCATTTCTTGCCACTATCATGGTGACATAGCAGGACGACATGAAGGCCGCCCTGTAGTAAAGCCGAGCCATCATTTCATGGTCGTTCTCCGACTGGCCCAGCCACATTGGGATTGAATAAGGATCCAGGCAGCAATTCCAAAAACATTCTTGCTGCATCAGAAAGGCCATCAATCGGCAATACTCGACGCTTTCTCGTACGCACAGATTGGCGTTGGTCTTGTATTTGTGCTCGAAATCCAAGAACTGTAGCCTCAGGTTATCCAAGGAGATATTGTCTGAGATTCCTGGAAATATTGGCCAGTTTATCGATTCGACTTGCAACCGCTCTATGGGCCAGAGATTTCTTCGTTTGAGAAGCATGTAGAAGGGATCAGTTCTTTTCTATGCCGATGCCCTCAGATATTTTTGCAGCCGTCTGCTATCCTTGAGGACTTTATTTTGCCACTCAAATTGTACGCCGCACCGGGGGAACGGAGCTGTTGTAAGAACTCGTACCGTCAGGCTTTGTACGTGTCAGCTAGACCTTTAGATGGGCCCAATAATCTGCTAGGAGGTGGTGGAGAGGAGAAAAGTGAAGGGACATAGTAAGTGGGAATACATGTTTCAGAAAAATTAAATGCAGAATAAGAAGAGGAGTTAAAGGTAAGAGGGGGAAGGGAAAAAGCTCCGAAAGTAGATTTGGCTCTCTGGCCACCCAATCCCGAGCTACCATTTGATGGTCGAGTTTTCCCATCCTTATTGTCAGCTCCATCATCTCCATCATCAACTCGTGGTTTCTTTGTAGAAGCACCCACTTGGGCCTTGCATGTCGTGTCCCATGTCCAAGACTTGTTGCAGGGCCTTTGTCATTTTTTCAAGCTATTTTTGGGACTCAAGAATGATCTTTTCCTACTTGGCCATGACATTCTCAAATTTTTTCTTTTTGGCTTCTCGTTCCTGAATCAGTCGCACGTATTTTTCCATCCGAATGGCTATGGCCTGTGGGGCCTAGAACTGTATATCCTCGAGCTTAACTAGAGGAGCATCGATTGTCATTGCACCCGACGATCTATCTTGTGCTTGGTCGGGCCATCTGGTGCTTCAGTTGTTGCTGGACCTCTTCCAATTTGATCTTCTACCCGGCCATCACAGATCTTTTTTTGTTTGCCACTTTTTCTTTTTCCTTGGCCAAATTTTGCTGATGTGCGATCTCTTGGCTCTGGTACTGGACCTTATTCTCGAGCACTTGGTGTTGGCTTTCCAACCAATGCATATGGTAGCTCACTTCAGATAGGCCGATCATTGAGCGCTTAGCACTCAGGGTTGGTGAGCAGCTAGTCATAATGCATATTATGTCAGAAATGGTGAACTCCTGCAACTTTGTCGCAACACGAACATGAAGTGAAGGTCAAACAAGAACAATTCATGAAAGTCAACGTGCCTTAACTCGAAGGATGAACAATTCGTGAATCATTTGTGAATCGCAAACATACCTCCAGGACCGCAACTACAAAGGGACGTAAAATGCAAAGTTACAAAAGAAACGAAAAGAATGAAAGCAAACGAAGAAAATGAAACAAACGAAGGAGAATCTTTTGTGCTGCCAGCTGGTAGCTCAACGGCCTTGGAGTCGTAGACTTCACGTCCAGCTGAAATGAGTGGCAATGACGGAGAGTAACTGATTAGTTGATTAGCCTTAACTAGTCTTGTGATTCTGTGTTTAGCTATCTTGTAAATTCCACACAGTGGAGATATAAAGTATCCTTTCTGGATCATAAACATATAAGAAAATAGACAAAATTACTAAAAGAGAGAGAGAGAGACGCAACAAGTAGAGTAGAATAGAAGAATACTAGAAACAAAAGAGTTGTGCATGAAAGTCTGCCAACGTGCAGAACACAACAAAAGAGCAGAGTGTCATTCTGCCAACGAGCGAGACACTGACGATTTCGCTCTCAAATCAAACTCATAATACAATTGTTCTATTTTTATGCATCTCCTTGTCTTGATTGCTAGATTAGAATGTGTTCTGTGATGTGCAGTCGCGTGTCTAGGTTCTTGTGAAGTTTTTGCGCAAAAGAAAATTCAAAGACACAAAATCATTCACGAATACGAAAACGAAAACGAAATTGAAAAAGAAACAGATTCGCGACATGGTATTAGAGCTGATAGGTTATCACTACTGATATTCGAACAATGATTTTCTAGACAACACAATATGGCTACAACAATCCAGACAAGAGTGGCAATCAGTCTTGATGGCGCAAATTACAGAATCTGGAAATTCAAAATCAAAACAAAACTGAAGGGCGAAGGCATCTGGTCAGTGAACGAACTCTTTGAGGTGCAGCCTCCAGAGGGAGACTCGAGGAGAGCTAAATGGATTAGAAAAGATGAGCGCGTAATGGCGGTCATCATTTTGTCTATAAATGAAGATCTACTCATGCAGATTGAAGACTGCAAAAACAGCCATGCAGCATGGGAAAGATTAAAGCGAAAGTATGAAGTGAGGACTGCAGCTTCAGTCATGCACCTTCACATTCAGTTGCAATCCATACGATGGGATGGGAACCAGTTGGATCAGCACGTTGAGAAGATCATAATGATCTTTGCTTAGCTCGTCGCATCAGGACAGGAGCACCAAGTCCTAGCACCACAACAGCTGATGTACTTCATGAGATCTCTACCGACGTCCTATCAGTCACCGAGAATGCTCATACTGAGTGTACTAGATATGACATTCGACAAAGCAGTCAGTCTTGTTGCTGATGAGAGACTGATGAGAGACGAAGGAGAGGGAAGTAGTGATCAAGAGAAGGCTCTCTTCACGAAAGGAAAGAAGAAGAACAAGAACAAGCCAAGATTCGAGAAGACAAATTCCTCAAATCAACAATCTTCTTCATGTGATCACTGTCACAAACCAGGCCATACAGCCAACAAATGTTGGTTCAATTCAGAAATACCTTACATGCACTACAAGAAGAAAAGACATTTTGCATACGATTGTAGATTCAAACCAAAAAGAAAAAACAAAGCTGAAAAGGCTAATGTTGCAAGGTCATCCAAGGATGCTAATAGAGGTGATGAAGCCTTCATGATACTTGATGAAGCTTCAATGAACTACACTAAGCACAACTACGATGTAGTCATTGATTTAGGAGCAACATCACACATCACTTGCAACAAGATCTTGATCGACTTTTGAGAGTTCAAAAATAACAGAGCAATGATTCTAGAAGATGGGAGCAGAGAGGATGTCAAAGGCATCAGCACTCTGTAGCTGCAAACACTGTCAGGCCAAGTAGAGCTGCCAGGAGCACTCTATGTGCCCTCACTCAAAAAAGATATGCTATCTATCTCCAAGATGGCAGATCTTGGCATTCGAGTATTGTTCGACGACAACACATGCCATATGATTGAGAAAATGACAAACACGTTGCTGACGGTTGGATGCAGAGAAGGAAACCTCTACAACGCCAAAATAATCAGCAACTCTAATAGCATATTAAATGTATCTAAAAATGAAGATTATCTCTGGAATAGGAGAATGTATCATCTGAACATGCGGAGCCTGTATGACATGAGCAGAAAAGACATAGTCACAGGTCTCAAGATTTCAAGGTCTGAAACTGAGTTCTACGACGCCTGTCAAAAAGGCAAGCAACATCGGAATCCATTCACGTATGAGGGAAGAAGAGCCAAGGAAATTCTTGAGCTCATCCACTCTGATGTCTATGGACCGATGAAGATGGATTCGCTCTCAGGTTCGAGGTATTTTTTGACGTTCATAGATGATTACAACCGGATGACCACGATCTACTATTTAAAGAACAAATTTGAAGTGTTTGATTTCTTCAAGAAGTTCATGGTATTTGCAGAGCGACACACCTCGAAAAAAATATAGATCCTCAGATCTGACAATGGAGGTAAATACAAAAGCAAAGAATTCTTAAAATTCTGCGAAGAACAGGGGATCGAACATCAGTTTACTCCTGCATACACACCAGAGTATAACGTTGTTGCAGAAAGAAGAAACAGAATGCTAGTCGAAGGATCCAGATGCATGATGGCATAGGCTCAATTGCCAGGTCAATTCTGGACTAAGGCAATAGCTGTAGCTGTACACCTACAGAACAGATCAATAATGACAGCGCTGGAAAACAAGACACCATACGAAATGTGGACATGTAGAAAGTCTGATCTTTCATGCGTACGTGTGTTCGGAAAAGACCATTAAAAGGAAAGACATGCCTTGGATAGCCTTTACTAGGTCGTCCACACGAAACGACTAGATATGAAAAGGCATGTTAAACTAGAGTAATCTTAACTCCTAGTTAAATATATCTCTTATGGTATAATTGAACGAACACTCAATCTAACCCTTTCGCGGGAGCGACGCACCTGTTGTTTTAGAGGTGTGTTTGTTCGCCACATAGAACATATATTGATCTCACACTTCAGTCTCAAGCATTGAGAGAGAAGACTTTATGCATATGTAAGAGGTTGAAAAAGTGAATAGAGTGCTGAGAGTTATTCTCCCTTATCTCTGTTCTCCGCATTGTTGAGTGTGAGTGATCCTGAGTCTACTAGCAATCTCTAATGCATTACATGAATTACTCTCTGATCAGACAGACTCTCTAGCGCATTACAGTTGTTTGCTGTGTATTCGTAAAGCATGCTCTAAATAATTGTCTTAAAATCATCTTATTCGTCTACGCGAATACTTTCTTTTCGGCACTCAAATAACGACTACATTTGGTATAGTCTAGCAGATCATTGAATAAAGCTGTATGTATACATATGAGATGACAGTCCCTGTCTGAAGAATTGAGTCTTTGATCTGTGTTCCTGATTGTAATTGACATAAGTTTCTAACGTGCTCTAAAATTATTTGTGTTCTTTAACCATTGATTTGGACTTAAGTTGTTGAGGACTTCTGTCTAAAAACGAACAATTCGTGAACGCGATTAATTAATTGTCTGCACAACTATGAATACATCGAACATTTCTGGACTCTCTGTTGACACATTAATTAGCCGGAGTGTAGTAGTGTTGTACTACTCTGATAACATCTCACCTGTAGAACGCGTTTCATTCAATTTGATAGAGGCCAGATTGTTGTTATGAAATTATTAACATTACATTTCCCAAACACAAGAAATATTGGTTACTTTCTAATGTCTGTCGACAACCAGAATAACACTCGAAACCACTTGTCATAATTGTACCAAATACATAACTTTCTAACGCTGTCCTCTTTGGGAACGACATTATTTAGTACAAAATCTATATTAACCTTGTTGGTATAGTACGACATATACCAATTTTTGGCGCCATTGCCAGGGATAGCTTAGGAAAGTTACGAAGACAGAGTGAGAGTGCGAGTCGAAGAAATCTAGACGAGATCACTGCCCAGTTACTTGAACTCCTAATTAGTTTCGATATGGAGGGTCCTACTGCACGTTTCACTTCTATCTCAAAAATTCGTTGGACGCCCACGTCGGAATCTGCGCGATATGTTATTGTGATGTAATGAGCCATCTACATCGTTCCAACTATAATCTCCATCACAAATGTAACACTTTTTCAAGATGTCCAGAGAATTGACATGGACAAGGGAAAATAGGTATTACAGAGTCATATTGAATATTCGGTCGGAGTTGAAAATGACAGGGGAATGTTGGAACAACAAGCACAACAATCTATAGCAGCCAGAGGTGTGCCAACAAATGTTCTCATCATAATGTCCCACAAAGAGGTGAAGCTTCAAGAATCCAACATTTTGAGGATGATGAACAATCTGATAGTGAAAGTCAAGACTCAAATCAAGGAGAGCACATTGATATTGATCCCAAAGAAATAGTCAATATTGGGAACATGCTACAATCATGTCTTGGGAATCAAAATGATAGTGATCAAGAGGAAAAGCTCAGTATGAAAGATCCAATTCATGAAATAATTCAAGTGAGTCTAATGATTCTTCATCAACATCATCGGAGGATGTACCAGAAGTGCAAATTGATGAAGAAAAATAGTTACAAATGATGGGGATCAGCCAACTTAATCAACAACTCTTGATTTTCCATTAAATTCACAGAAAGTGGTTAATCGATATTTATGCACTGCTATGGAGTGTATACAAGATTGGCAACATCAATGTAATTCCCAATTTGAATCGAACAAGAAAATTCCAGTTGCGAATACAATGTCAATGCAAGGACATCGCAAATCAGTTGATGATAATAATGAAGATGATGGATGATGTATTTTATTCATGACAACAAAAACATCATCGCAATTCACAAGATGGTGAGCACGCACTATGGTACATGAGTTCTATGTGCCAACTTGAACAATTGTCACCTCCGGTGCAACGTTGTATACAGAATAGCACTTTCAATAACTCTCCTGGAGATCAACGGAATAGTTATTGTGCCACTCCTCATACCCATTGTGGTTCATCATTACTATTGCTCAATGGACAATTGATCCCTACTGAAGAAGTGATGGAAGAACTTCAAGTTTCGAATCCAGAAGAAAATGCCACTGAGTAAACTGCAGGCCACACAAGATCTGATAGTTACAATGCTGCAAGGAATGAAAAAAAATCGGCAAGCTAATGAGGTGATAAACATCAAACCATTCCGATCTGTGCTGCCAAACCATCTATTCGAAGACTCACATAGGCATCCTCACATAGCTCATCACTTTGGTCTTGACCGACATACAACTCTGTTTTCGACCGAGCCTTCAAGATCCTTACATGGTCGAGCTGCACGACTTACGCATGGACCGGACCGAGCCTTGTTTCATTTCCTATTGAAACCACATGACAACTCTCAACCACGTCCCTACCAGAAATATCTCGCCACGTCCCGAGTTTAAATCTCAACCGAGGATTTTCTATCAACTCTCAACTGAGTGCTTTCATTTGCTCAAATCTCGTCCAGAGACTTCTGTCAAATCTCGACCGAGCTCATTTGTTCAAATCTTGACCGAGGTCATTTGTTCAAATCTTAGCCGAGGGCATTTGTCACGATCTCGACCGAGTGTTTTCTATCAGATCTCAACCAAGGGCATTTGTCACGATCTCGACCAAGTGTCTTCTATCAGATCTCAACCAACACCATATAGATCAGATCTCAACCGACCATATAGATCAGATGTCAACCAACACTATACATCGGATCTCAACCGACACAATATATCAAATTTCAACCCAGGGCTTGAATTTGCAATCTTGATTGAGTCAACTACTCCAAAACAAACGTCAACTCTATATTGGACTAGGTCCCAGTATTTGCCAATTACCACAGTTCTTAACCCAGTTTAGTGCAAAAATCCATACATAAAAACTGTGCCATTTGGACACCCAACATTATTAGCTCGTGACTAATATCCCTTGTTCAGAATAATATAAAACAATAGAAATGATCCTTGTTCACAGATTTTTGCCACAGACCAAATTTTCGTCAGAACCTTCTGGTTTTAGCCTTTTTTTCCATCATCAGCTTTTCGAGTTTTGTCGCATTTTTGCATTTTTACTAAAATCTAATTCACTTTTTTTCCACCCAAGATCTGTGTTTTTTTTTCGGTTTTTTCTAGAACCCTAAACCTTCACGTTTTTCGGTTTTTTTCACCACCCAAAACCTTTGCTTTTTTCCACCCACAACTTCGTTTTTTCCGATTTTTTCCACCACCCAAAACCTGTGCTTTTTCTATTTTTTTCAACCACCCAAACCCTTCGCTTTTTTCAGTTTTTTTCAACCACCCAAAACGTTTGCCTTTTTTTCGGTTTTTTTTTTCAACCACCCAAAACCTTCATTTTTGTTCGTTTTTCCCCCACCCAAGACCTTTGCATTTTTCGATTTTTATCAAAGCCTAAATTGTCATATTTTTTGCATGACATAACCCTAGATTGTCGTCTTTTTCGTTTTTTACTGGAACCCTAAGCTGTCATTTTTTTTTTGCTTTTTTGGAATTGCACTTTTTTGGGTTGTGTCTCCTTTGCGTTTTTCGCTTTTTCGAACCCTATACCTGTCACGTTTTTTGCATATTGCACAACCCTACATCGTCGCATCCCAAAAGAGACCAAGAGGACTACATACCCAATCCTACGGTACTCTAGATATGCTATGGATCGTCCTTACGATCCGAATTCCACAGAGGACTATCCACCAAAGATGGTCTCTCCATCTACTGAACAGGCTTGATTCAATAGATATTCTAGGATGAAGTCCCAAGTCCAGGAGCCCTCAACCAACCCATTTGACAGATAGGAACCCATGCGTTTTGAAGCGCCATACGATCACCCACACTTTCACATTGTCCAATCATCACATGCACAAGCTTAAATGGGGCTCTTGCAAATAATGTTCCGCATACTGAAAAACATACTCCCAAGTTAGATACCTAATTACGACGACAACATTGAACCTCAAAAACATTTTTAAGTCTTTGAGAATGCATGTGATGTCTATGGCGAGACATCACTAGAAGCCATGGTCCAGCTCTTCACGATGACCATGATCGATCGAGCACGAGAATGGTTTTTTAACCTTGATTGTGAAGATAAACGAGATTGGTCAAGTTGAAGGAAGCATTCATCAAACGATTCAAGCCCTTTTGTTTGATCGAAAGTCCTTTTGTCAAGCTGAGTTACATCAAAATGAAAAAAGATGAGAAAGATGAGAAAGTATGTGACTACATAGAACGATTTAAAAGATTAAAAAGTCAGGTATAGGAACAATCAACCAAATCTATGCTCATCATTTGGTTCCTCGTTGGACTCCCACGATGAATAAGGCATGAACTTTGCTCTGAAACAAGCCATGTCTGATGCCATTCGAGAAGAAGATGAGGGATTAGATGTCAATGAGCCACGTGAATGGAGAGCACATCGTGCTGTCCAGGAAGCTCGACCAAATGAGGAAACAAGAGAACAATTATAGAAAACACAAATGGAGTTGCTTAACCAGCAACACCAACAAATGGAAAAACTCATGAAAGAGTTTCAAAATACTCTCAAATCTATCCAGAGCTCGATGCCGGGTCAGTTACCCACTAGCCAAATCCATCATAGATGGGAGAATACTTGGTGCCCTCACTGTCGAGGTGCACACACTGGCAATGAGTGCCTATCATATCAACCGGTCCCAGATACTTCCTTGATCAAATGCGACATCTGCGACTTTATGAGCCATACCTCACTCTATTGCTATTATAACCTGAGGAACCAGCCTCACAACCATTCATGAGGCCATTATCAACCTCCTTGACAACAGTTTGTTTTACAAAACCAAAATCAGCACTATCCACCACGAAACAACCAAATCTATATACAAGAGTTGCCCAGAGAGTCTAGACATGAACCTCAACCATAGTTGGCACTCTTAGGTCCACCTCCAAGGGGACAACCTGATCTAGGAGCACAAAAACATAGACACCCTTGAGAATCTACACAAACACATCTTGTGGACAACTCCTATAATCACACATACAATCATGATACAACACTCTCATCTGCTAGTTCTCAATCATATCCAAGTGACAACTCATGTTCGTGCAAACGAGATGAGTATTTCACGAACTCAGAAAGCCAAGCACAACTAACCATCCAAGATGGTTATGCTATTGCCACAGGACCAATGAGCGACTGCTGTTTTATTTGTGGCAAAACTAGCCACTTCATGGTTGATTGTAAAGCTAAGAACCAATACCATGCAGAGTGTCCAGACTATGTTCGCAAACACAGTTTCAAAGACTGTCCTAAATAATCTAACATGATCCTTCCAGCACGTCAGATATCATCAAAACCTATTAGAGTTCTTACTCAAGCACAACGCCAACACCAAGAACAACAACAACATGTATACATTGACAAATCAATTGACCATCAAGGAAGCCCCTTGACAGCTTTCACTTTATCCAAAGATTACCCAGACCCAAAAGTGGAACAAAGACAATACAATAAATTCAAAGATGAGTTTTTGCAAGAGGAAAAAAATACGGAAGGTCTGTTATGCGTTCAAATCCCCGCAAAGAGAGCAATCCCTACAGGGACTTGAGGTATTCTCTGAACTTCTACAAGCTCAAATCACCATGCCATTCCATAGAATAATAAGATCTTTCACAGGGCTTCAACTCTATATCCATCGTAGTTTTCAGTTGCTTACTATTCCTGACGAACAACAAACCAAAAGAGATTCTTGAAATTACTCAAATTCCTCAAAATCCTATGAATCTGATGAATATAGGTGTTGCTAAGGGGACTAGCATGACCTTGCCTATGACCTATAAAGACTATCCTGTAGTGTCCGCTATCCTTGATAGTGGATCAGACGTCAATATAATGGCTTTGTCATTGCCAAAGTCATGGGGATTCCATACCTTAGATCAGCCACGTTACAAACTTTGTATGGCTGATCAACGAGTTACAGACCCTACAGGTCATTTATCGAATATTAATGTACGTATTGCAGGTGTCAAATTTACCATTGATTGCATCATTCTAGATTTACCAGATGATGAAAATACATATCAACTCCTTCTTGGCACACTTGGGCTATAAATGGCAGACGTTGTCCAAGATTGGAAGCGTAGCAAAATCACCTTTGGCAATCACGAGAAACGAGTCACTGTTGACTCAACTGGCCATGTAAAGCCCACTAAAGTATATGGTGATTGGTCATCCACAACCTATGACGAATCAAATAGTGTCCCGATCCAACCGCAAGGCCACTATACGAGATCAACATATATTATCAATTGGGGTCAAGCACTAGCCAATTGTTGACTGTGCTGATTCCAACATAATTCATATCGAAACCACTGTAGAGGATGTGTATATTCTACCATCTTCTACATATATTGATACACCCATAATTCCGCTTATGATGATTGAACCCTATTCCTATAGCTTGGTGCCCAGGAAAACCTTGCGTCTCTACCGCCCATGTTTCGGAAGAAGGTATTCTTTCCATGGATGATGTTGAATTACGGATGAACATGTACTCCTTTATCTAGATGCCCAACTTTATCCGCCAAAATCAATACCACAAGAGATCAAGTCACCAGGGTCGTTGGCTCACGTCCAACTGACATCCAAAGTACCCAACACACAAACATATAGGCCCAAGCCCAAAGTATACACATGGGACATGTATCCAGACAAAGTCTGGGATACAATAGATGGTGACATGATAAGCGAGGCAACAACAATGCCCCCTCAACAACCTCGAAAACCTTGGTCACAAAAAACTAAAATTATTGATACAAAATTAAATGAGTATCAAAATAGATGTGTGAGAAGCTTAAGCAATCGATTAAGCCCTTGTCTGCACAGACAGAAACCAAACAATCAGACCAAGCCTTCCACATCTGGCAGTGCCTCAATGCAAATGATTTCCAAGGTTCCCAAAAACTTTGTGGAACCACCCTTTGATCTCCCACAAAAGTTTAAAGACTTCACACTGGATGACATTGTTATCCAGTTACCACAGCCACACCGGGAACCCACGCAAAGTTCCCACTCCTTTGGACCCGCTAAAACAATCTCGTTAGACCTTAAAGATCCCGACGAGGATGTGGATCACATTGTTCATGTCAGAGCACATCTCACACCAAGTCAACTGTTTGATCTAGAGACCTTACTCTGTAAATACAGAGATGTATTTGCATGGAATTATATCGAGATGAAAGGGGTCCCGTCTGAAATAGTGGTCCATACGATTCCTTTAGAGGAAAATGCTAAGCCTATTCGGGCTTAGCCGTACCGAAACAACCATGTTTATGGTGAGCGGATCGATGAAGATATCAAGAAATTGCTGGATGCTGGATTCATCTATGAATTTTAACATATTGATTGGGTATCACCCATTGTGATAGTACCCACAGGAAAACCGGCAAGCTTCGTATCTGTGTCGATCTAAAGAATCTTAATGTGGTTACGAAAAAAGACCATTTTTTCTTACTCTTAACTACACAAATCCTTGAGAAAATGGCAGGAGCTGAGGTTTTAGCTTCCTAGACAGTTTCAGTGGCTATTTCCTAACCCAAATAGCCCCTGAAGATAGACACAAGACAACCTTTGCAGCATAAAATGGGATTTATGCTCATAAAGTCATGTCTTTTGGCTTATGTAACGCTCTTTCGACATTTCAACGCATTATGAAAATGGCATTTCAAGACCTGTTACACCGGATCGTAGAGATTTATCTTGATGATTTGGGTGTACATTCTTCAGCCAACAAGCATCTCAAAGCATTAGAAAAAATCTTCATTCGCTGCCGTAGGTTTGGAATTTCACTCAACCTTGATAAGTGTCAAATCTAGGTCACCCATGGGGTACTACTCGAACATATCATTTCAAAGGACGGTATTTCTACCAATCCTTCAAAAATCAAGGTTATAGCTAAAATGCCCTTATCTGCAATAGTAAAAGAGGTTTATGTATTTCTAGGTCACACTAATTATTATTGCATCTTTATAATCAATTATGCCGGCAAGGCACAACTCGTTTATTTAGTTGTGGTAGACCTTAGATGGACCAAGGAGTGTATTAGAGCCTTTGAGGAGTTAAAAATAGCCCTTACCATGGCACCCATACTTCGTTTGCCAGACTGCACAAAAGAGTTCCATGTGCATACCGACGCCAATAAGTATGCCATTGGAGGTCTTCTCGCACAACCGGACGAGTATGACAAAGATTTTCCGATACATTTCTTGAGCAGAAAACTGGTGCATGCTGAAGTAAACTATACCACAACCGAAAGAGAAGCATTGGCTGTGGTCTATGTCGTTCAACAACTCCGACATTACTTACTAGGCCAAACCTTTGCCTTCTATACCAACCATCAAACCCTATTATATATTGTTGACAAGTCTTGTAAAATAGGACGAATAGCTCGATGGTTATTAATACTAGAGGAATTTAATTTTTGAGTAGTCATTTGAAAAGGAACCCAACATTTCATGGTAGATCACCTTTCCCGACTCCCTAATGCTGAAAAAGCAATTGCAACAGTCAACAATGATCTTTCTGATGCATATCTTTTTTAGATTGATGCTACACCCTTATGGGCTGAGGAAATCACTCAGTTCCTAACAACAAGCAAACTCAAAGAAGCCTGAATATAGTTGTAAAAAGAATTTTTTTGCCTAAAGTAGCACCCTTTCAACTAATAGCAGGACAACTTTACAAAAGGGGCGTTGACGATATTATCCAACGATGTGCTTATGAATCTGAGATACGGCCTATCATATCTCAGGATCATGAGGGCATTGGCGGCGGTCACTTTTCTGCTGAAGCGACAACTAAGATTATCCTTCGAGCAGGCTTGTGGTGGCCATCATTATTTAAAGACACATTTGCTATCATTAAAACATGTGATATCTGCTAGCGAGCCAAGAAAAATACGAAAGCAGACTTCACACTCTTGACTCCCATTATAGAAGGTGAAGCCTTCCATAGGTGGGGAATCAACTTTGTTGGACCATTCAACCCAGCAGCGAAAAACACCCAAGCCTATTATATCCTAATAGCCACAGATTACGCCACTGAATGGGCTGAGGCTCGGGCAACAAAGAATGCTAATGCAAAGACTGTAGCACATTTTCTTTACGAAAATATTATTACACGTTTTGGTTGTCCTATTGAGCTAGTTAGTGATCGTGACACACACTTCTTAAATGTTGTTATTGATAATTTGCTATGCCATTACCTTGTAGTGCACCGAAAGAGTACACCACCGTACTATCCTAGGTGTAATGGCCAGGCCGAGTCCACTAACAAAACGATCATTCCGATTGGTAAACGAAACTCTTCTCAGCTATTTGGGCTTACCGCACAACTCCAAAGAAAACCATTGGCTGGGTTATCCCATTCCATCTAGTGTATGGTCAAGAGGTGGTAATGCATGTCGAGTTGTTAGTACCCTCTCTAAGAGTCATGAAAGCCTTCTCAATAGATCTTTGTGAGAAAGCTACAATTGAGCAAGAAGTAAAGACTAGGCTATTTACATTAGCCCAGTTATGCGAAACTAGACTCATATCCTACCACGCACAACTAGTTAACAAAAGACGTCAAAACGTCTAGCATGACCGTCACTTATGCAACAAGGATTTACATTTAGGTGACCAGGTGCTTCTTTATACATCTAAGAAGTGTGAAGAATTGTCAAAAATTGACAAATCTAGCTTGATCAAAGACCATGTAGAACATTGTAAATACTGTGTATAATTGGGTTCCACACATGTAAGGCCAAGATGACACGTGGCAACCCACTCCTAATGTAGGTTAGGTCAAGTCAAAAGAGTTGGTCATGTCTATTTGGTAGTCATCCCTACTTTATAGGACCTACACCTAAGTTTAAGGTGAAAATTTGACCAACTAGCTACCTACCAAGCATAACTCTAGGATCTAGGCTAGGGTTTCATTTTAGGGCAAGAAGGGTGAGTTAACTTCCTTATTACATGCTGGAAATCCACCTAACTTCAAGAAGGAAGTCGAATTTGCTATGTATTCCAAGCTCCCATAGTGAGAAGATAGAATATTTTTGGAGCTCATTGGCAATCTCAAGCTAGTTCACTATGTACATTGAGTTTTTGTGATCCAAATGAAACCAAATCAATTTCTACTTGTTTCTCAGCTTGAAGGCCGTACTACAGCCTGTAGTACACACATGTGGGCTAGGACTTCAATGTTGATCAATGCTTTTGATTGTTAATGCTTGTTGTTTGTCAAATTGCCAATCTAGATCAACTTTTTTGTGTCTAGTTTTCTGATAGATTGTTAAGCAAGCATCCAATCAATCTTGTGGATCTTTTGTAGATCCATTTATGGTCCTAAAGTACAGTACTTTCACATGGTATCAGAGCCAAGTACAAGAGCATAAGCCATTGATCTAATGCAAATCCATTTTTAGCAAGTTTTGGTGCTAAAAACTAGTATTGAGAGGGCAAGCTAGAATCTTGATTTTGGTGAGGAGATTTGATCCCAAACTTGGTAGGGGTCCAAATCCGTACTGTCCATATGTGTGGGCACCTCTGAACCTGCATTTAAAGCATGGTATTCTTTTGATCCAAAGAAATTCAATTTGTGAGCTTTTGACGTAATTTTTGGTGGAGATCTTAGGATAAGCTACCAAGATTGAGTGCCATTGATTAGATTTGACATAGGGTCATGAAGTCTAATTAATCTAGGCTGAAATTAGGTCCTCTAAACTTGTTTTACAGGTCTTGAAAGTACATCAAAAAGTGTGAGGGAGATTTAGTCATGTTATTGTCCAAAAATAGCCAAAATTGACAAGAGATTGTAAGTAGATTTCACATCATCTTATCTTCATTCCAACTTTGTGAGGGAGTGCTAGAACTGAGATTATAAGTCCATTTTGTACATGAGCGTAAGCATCACAATCAAATACTCGTAAATGAGAAACATTAGGTTTCTTTCCAGTAAAAGCTTCGTAAGGTGTCTTATCCTCCATGGACTTCGTAGGACACCAATTTAAGATATGAGTAGTTGTGTTGCATGCTTCTGCCCAGAAAGTATTTGGCAAACCCTTGCTCTTAAGCATTGCCCTAGCCATCTCCACAATGGATATGTTTTTCCGTTCTACAACCCCGTTCTGTTATGGTGAATAGAGTGTAGTGGTTTGTCTCTTGATCCCCTAATATTTGCAGAAATTTATAAACTCTGTTGAAAAATATTCACCACCATCATCTGATCTGAGGGTCTTAATATAACAACCTATTTGTTTTTCAACTAGAGCCTTGAACTCTCTAAACTTGGCAAAAGCATCAGATTTCTTGCTTATGAAATAAATCCAGATATGTCTACTATAATCATCAATGAATGTGATGAAATAGTAACAACCACTAATGGACCTAGTTTGTATTGGTCCACACAGATCACTATGAACAAGATCAAGAATGCCATTGGCTCTTCTTGCTCCATCTTTGGAAAATCTCTCTCTATGTTGTTTTCCCAAAATGCAACCCTCACAAATTTTTCCTTCAAAAGAGATATCAGGCAATCCAACAACTAGATTACTTCTTTTAAGGATTTGCAAGCTTTGAGCACTAATATGACCAAACCTTTGATGCCAAAGGTCATTTCGACATCAACAATGCTTACCATAGCTTGAGTAAAAGATCTCGCATTCAATTTGTAGAGTTGATTCCCGTTGACTCTAGCTCCTATAGCAATCACTTTGTAGTGATTCTTGATGTCTTTGACAAGACATTTGTCAATGTCAAACTCAACCTTGAGTTGTTGATCAGCCATCATCCCAACATGTAGTAAATTGTTAGCTAAACCATGTACATATTGCACATTGCTTATCCGCTTTATCTTCCTGCTGGCTAACTTCACTGGACCACTCCAGCTGCTTTAACAGATAGCAATTTTCCATCGGCTTGTCCAACTTCATCACCATTGTGAGTTTCCTTGAGTTCTGAAGACCACTCTTTCCTTGATGTCATGTGTTTGGATGCACCACTATCTACAATACTTTTTAGTTGTTGTGAAAAGTGTCATTTGTGTGAGAGGTTTGCCAAGAAATCTCTCATTTGTCTATTTGGGGTACTGCAAATCACACTAGATAGTGTCTAGTATTGCCATTTAGAGTTAAGAGACTTCATACTTTTCACATTACTGATCTCTATCTTTTGAACGATCACACATTTTGAAATATTTGCAAAGAGGAGACGGCGTAGCTGTTGCGTCAAAGTGGAAAATCTAGAACATTCCCTTTGAAAGTTCTTATATTCCCTCTACTTTTCATCTTTTTCGTACCAATATCGGATCGATGCGCCAGAGGTAAAAAAAATCCTGAACAGTCGTACATCCGCGCGTCGTACAGATATAGCATATCCGTACCAATATCGGATCCATGTGCCAAAGGTGAAGAAAATACTGAGCAGTCGTACATCCGTGTGTCATACCGGTATCGCATACCCGTACCAATATCGGATCCACGCGCGCGAGCTAAAGAGAATCCTGAGCAGTCGTGCACCCGCGCGGGTCGTACCAATATCAGGTGTACAACCAAGAATTTATAGTTCTGTGATGTGATAAATTTTGTGATCCAGACTCATCTATCCAGTAATGACAACTCTAAGCGAGAGTGTCCTTAATGAGTCAAGCAAATTGGAAGGTGCTGGCAACTATGCAGCTTGGAAATTCAAACTGAAGAACATTTTGATTGAAAAGGAGCTATGGGAGATCGTGACAGGTGAAGAGACAAGGCCAGTGACTGAAGAAGATCAGCGAGCATTTGATAAAAGAAAATGGAAAGCCTGGAATGTCATCAACTTATTAGTTAGAGATGCAATTATACCCTATATTTCAGATTCAGAAGGACCAAAAGAAACATGGGATACATTTAAGGCATTGTTTGAAACGACAAATACATCTCAAATACTATTTTTGAAGACGGAGTTGCATACATTGGGGATGGAAGATGGTGCCACTATTGTCGATCACATGCTGAAGATCAAAGAGATCCGTGACCAATTAATAGTACATTCAGGGACATTGAATTTTGGTTTGAAGTATGATCAACCTGAAGCGCCAGTGTTGGTAGATTATACAGATGCCGATTGGGCAGGTAATATTGATGACAGAAGATCTACCAATGGTCATACATTCAGTTATGGTACAACTACAATTTCATGGAGTAGCAAAAAACAACCTACAGTAGTCTTATCATCAACAGAAACTGAATATTGAGCACTTAACAATGCTACACAAGAAGCGGTATGGTTACGAAGATTGCTTGTGAATTTAGGTCAAGCACAGGTGAATGCGACTACTATATCTTGCGACAATCAAAGCTGCATTCACCTTGTCAAAAATCCAGTTTTACATGTTCGAACCAAGCACATCGAAATACACTGGAGGCAAGAGGAGGCCCGAGCACCTTCCAATGGGAACACAATGAAATGCAAGATAATCACAATAGTAATTTTGTCTTAATCACAAAGTGTTGTTTACAATGCAAATACCTCTCCTTTTATGGCAAGGAGGGTCTTCCATAAGTGTCTACTAACTTATGGGACTAATCTGTTTCTAGCCTTTCTAGAACTTCTAACTTAGGATTTAGAACTTCAAAGTTCTTAACTTAGGAAAATCTAAGATAAAATATTTCTAATCTTAAGTTTCCTAAGTCTAAGTTCTAAATCTAAGTTAAGCTATTTTATTATTATTTAAACTTCTACTCATGGACTTACAAAACACATGCCATGGTTGAAGTTTATTGACAGATACTCATACGCGGTTTTACAAAACACATGCCACAGAGTTTTATTTCTTTCTTTTTTTATTTTCTCTGTGTTAGCACAGTTGCTAATATTATCCCCCTCCTTATTGGATTGGTGGTCCCACACCAATCTACGCCTTTTCGTCCTAGATCTTTTGTGCTTCTTGGAGGCGAGACTATTGTTGTCGGGAGTGGTAGATTGTCATGCTGATGTCTTCCATCATTTGTCACCGTAATGTGTTCAGGAAGGGCATGGGTTTGTAATAATGGAGCATATCTTGGAGAAAGTTATGGGTTTAATAGCTCTACCATATCAACGTGCAGGGCAGAAGTGAGTGCAGCGCGATAATAGAGCCTTGCAACGTTGATATGTTCATCTTGCATTTACAAGGGTTTATTAATATCAAGGGCAATTGGGAGTAACCGTCGATCCCAAAAACCTCTGAGTTCTGCCAGAAATGCCACCAAACCACAATTATCTGACATCACGATCAGGATTGCCATGGTGCTTCTGGTAGAATACTCGGTAGTTGGTGACCATGTCTTCGGCTAAGTTGTTGGTATCTACACCTGTGAGCTTAGGCCAAAAGATTCTGTTCTTGACCTTGGTGGTAGGAAACGGTTCTCGCCTCGCAACTGGATAGTAATAAGGATTTGTGCGCATGTAGGAGGAAGCTTCAATATACCATGCCATTGAGGTCTTACTTTGCAAGAAGAGCTGATGACGTCAGAGAGGTTGTGGATCCAGGATTTTGACTGCTTCTTTATGTGTTTTACTCTGGTCCAGATCTGGCAGTGTGTAGCCACCTCGCTCTTTTATTGTTGGATATTTCTTGGCAGACTCCTGAGAGGCATGCAACTCCTTGCTCGGTTCTATGGGTGTGATTCTGTGCTGAATGGTTGGGGCTTCAGAGGCAACCTTGTGTTCAATTTTTGGATCCGGTTCAAGAGAGAGAGGAGGTGAGGGGTTAGCTTCAACAATTCTTTGTGACTCAGGAGAAAATTGTCGGGGAATGAAGGGGAGGTTAGTGGTGTCGAGATGGTTAGAAATAGTGGAAGGAAAAAGATATTGTTGGGAATTGGTACCCCCAGAGCCTGACAGATTGGTTGGTGTTTGAGCTCCTTGCCCCAGGGGTTGACCTTGAAATGCGGAGCCTTGAGTTGCAGGAGGAGGATGTTGGAATCTTGCTCCATCTCCACCATCTGGTCCATCAAAGTGGTGCCTTGAATCATAGAATTGGGCGTGCTCTGTAGGAACCGACGGTGTCGACTGAGCCACAACCTTTAAGAGTTCTTATGGGGTGACTATGTGCTGGTTTAGGGCCTCGACAAAAGCAATGTATGATTGTTGTAATTTTGAGTGCTGCTCCATCATGGCTTTCAACTTTTGGGCCAACGTTTGATAGGCCACCACTAGAATGGCAGTTCCCTCAGGAATAACTGGTGGTGCAAAGTCGTTGAAGTCCACCAATTCCAATTGTTCCTTCATAGCGGAACGTGCTGCTTGTGCATTTGCTACAGCCTCATCCTTTTCGGCTTTGAGGGTATCGATGCTTTGCTGCATATTGGATACCTTTAGTTGGAGCTGGTTTTGGAGGTGGAGTAACATCTGTTGTTGTTGTTGATTGTAATTCGTGAGGTTCTGGATCTGCAGATGTTGTTGTTTGTTTTCCTCCTCCAGCCTTGTTTTTTCTTTCTGAAGGTCCGCCATAGCACCATCGTCGAATTGCCGCATAGTATACTGTCCCCTGAGGGTGCTGAATAGGTTGTATTGGAGCTCATTCACCAACCATACCGCTTTTTGGACTGCAAGGGGTAACTGCTCCCAAGGTCCAATGTCAGGGAGGGTGCATGTGTACTTAGGATATGACATTGGTTTAAAGGGTAGAAAATCAAGGACAGGGCTAGATGGAAGTGTATGAATGATAGGTGGAGGTGATTGTGGATTGATGGTTACAAGAGGTGGGGAGATATTGCTGCGTGGCGGAGATGTTTGGATTGGGTTAGTGGTGACAGTGGGTGATGGAAGTGCATTTAGTAATTGTAATGCAAAGTCATCTACATTGACTATGGAGTCAAGTAGGGTGGAGATTTGTACAGGTGAGGGCTTTTGTGGAAGTGTGGAAGTGAAGCCCGTGTTAAGGGCTAGTGAGGGTGTGGAGGTGGTAGTAAATGGTGGGGGTGGTGGTGGGAGTGTGAGAGTAAGCGATGGAGAGGAGATTGCCTGTGTGGACGGAATCACGCCCATAGGGTCAGAGCCGAACGTGCCTACCCCCTGGAGCTGCCTGTTGCTACCGCTACTACTTGTCTGCATTGTTGGGCCTGGTGAAGTAAGGTCGTCTGTTGCCCTAGGACCTCCTTTGGGACCTGAGATGGTTTAAGGCTCCCTTCGGATTCAGCATATTCCACCCCGATGTCGCTGGATAGAATGTCATGAAGGGACATCGGCTTCTATGCTGATCGTCTTCCCTTTCTGCTTCTTAGTAGGTGGGACTGGTGAGACCGGTTCGGCTATCGGTTGGGGGTGGCTCCTTGATGGCGGCAGCCGCCTTAGACCCTAATTGTTTGGTGACCAACATGTGGAGGAGATACCCACATTTGGTAGTTGGTTTTCGGGCTTTCAGAGCTCTGCACAGCTTCTTTGCTACCTTCTCAACCCACTTATAATTTTGAGTGGGATTGTCCATGGTGAGGGTCAAAGAAAAGAGGTCGCTCGGTGGCATGTGATCCATCTTGACGGTATGCACTTCGACCATGGTGACAAGGAATTCTGAGGCGACCCATAAATGGGGATCCATAATGAGATGGATAGCGATCCCATCGTTGGTTTGGGCAATGGTTTTGCCGTCCTCTATCAGAAACTTTGTGAAGTACTTGGCATCATAGCTAGTGCCCTTGCCATGGATTGTCTCTCCGAGATTAGGGAAGCCAATGCCCTGGAGATCCCTAGGAGAGACGTTGATAATGGTAAAGCTGCCACTCTTGGATGTAATCCAGAAAGTTTCAAATTCATTCGAATAGGTGGAGTAGGCTATTCAGATGAGGCTCTCGCTCTGCTGGTCTCGGAAAAGTTTCAGATCAAAACCAAGATTTGTGACCTTGGCCAAGGTGAGTTGCTCGGCATAATTCTTGATACAGATCATAAATATATCTCCTGAATAAAGATGAGGGGGTTTATGGTGATGCAAGTTGAGCGAGGAATCGTGGGAAGCCATGATAGCAGTGATTTTAGATTGCTCTGAAAATTTTAAAATTTTTGAGAAATTTTGGCATGAAATCGAGAGCAGAAATCTAAAATGAACTCGTGGAGAGAAGGGTGGAGGACTATATATAGATTTTTTCTGACAGAAATTCGCAATTTCACTCAGAAATTGTCCTCAGTGTCCATGATTTGGTAATGATGGTCGCAAATTTTGAGACAATGATCTGAGGGTCCGCGAATTCTTGTAAGTGATTTTTTTATGCCAAAAGAGAAAAACGTCTGACAGTGCAAAACTGTGTTTGATCAGAATCTGCAGAGATGACAAAGAAATTGTGGCAATCATTTTGAGCTCCAGCAAATTGTTTGCGGATTCTGATGGTGGATATATGAATAAATCTACATTATTTATTTTTAGACATTTTTTTATTTGAGACAAAATTCACGGAGGCCAAAAATGAATCGTGCTCTGTAAAAAAGGGGTCAGGCGAATTCTATCTGAGATGTTGTGAAAAAATTTCTTCTGAAATGAATGACTTTTGTGGTTTTCTCAAAGAAGACTGTTGATATACCAGATCTGATAGAATCTTGATGGTTTGAACAAGCAAGCATAGCAAAAATGTTGTCGAAATGGCATGTAGGCAATAAAAAAGGAAGAAAAACAATAGGAAAGAAAACAACTAATACATATCAAGATAAAAAACAAGGTTCATTGTATTTTCTCAATCGGCTGCCATCGACCACAGTGTTGAGAATATTGCCTTGAAGGGTTTGGAGTTGTACATATCCAGAGGCAAAGATTTTTTTAATGACGTAAGGTCCTTGTCTAGAAAATTTCAGTTTGACTTTGAAGGCTTTGGCCTGGTATAGCAGGATCTTATCTCCAACCTGGAAGTCTCTAAGTTTCAATGATCGACCATGCCATGCTTTTTGTTGTCGTTTGTGGACTTGTTGAGCATGGATGCTGATCCGTTGTGTTTCACATAGTTGCTCCAGATGGAATAACTTGTTTGCTAGATTCTGATGAGTATCAAACTCAAGGTTATAGGCTACTCGAAGGGAGGGGATATGGAAGTCCACGGGCATAACGACTTCTTGGCCATATGTGAGCTGGAAAGGGGTTAAGCCTATAGCTCGCTTTGGAGTGGTGCGATAAGCCCAGAGAGCAGCATGGAGTTTGAGTTCCCAATCAGATTGGCTATATTCGACGGTTTTGGTGAGAATTCCACATAGGATTTTATTGGTGGATTTTGCCTGGCCATTGAAGCGTGGATAGTATGGGAACTTTTGCGAGACCACAAAAGATATGTTATGACAGAGTCAAGGAAATGTGTACCCCTGTCATTGATAAGCTCTAGAGGACATCCGAAATGAACTATAACCTATTCATAGAGAAATTTGGCGGTAGAACGAGCGTCAGCATTGCGAACAGCCCTTGCTTCAGCCCATTTGGTGCAATAGTCCGTAGCTACTATGATGTAACGAGATTGTGTGTGTCAAGCAGCAGGACTAATAGGCCCGACATAATCAATTCCCCATTTCTAGAAAGCTTGCCTAGTGGTTACGGGGAATAAAGACATGTAGTCTATTTTTTGAAAGCATTTTGTTCGTTGGCAGACATCACAAGCCTTAATGTAATTGTGCGTATCCTTGAAGAGTGTTGGCCACCAAAAACTAGCGAAGAGGATTTTCTTAGCAGTTATTTCAGAAGAGAAATGGCCTGCACCAATACCTTCATGAGTGAGAAAAATTACAAAGAGTATTTTGCCTTCAGTAGGACATTGTCGGATAATTCCATCTAATTCTTGCTTGTAGAGTTGTCCTGCAATTAACGTATAAGGTTTAGTTTTGAGGACCAATGCATGTTGTTCAGCTTTCGAGAAGGAAGGATCCATCTGCCCTGAAGTTAAATATTCTATAATTTCTTTAGCCCATAGAGGTGTAGGGTCAACTTGGAAAAGGATTGCATCTGGTAAATCATCGTTGACGCCTTGATCAGGGGTAGGAAAGTTAGGGATTCGGGATAGATGATCTGCTAGAAAATGCTGAACTCCCTTATGAACCACGATCCTAAACTCAAATTCTCGTAGAAAATAGGATCCATCTAGTAATACGGCCTGTGGTGCAGGTCTTGTTGATGAGATACAACAGTGCTTGATGATCAGTGAAGAACGCAAAATTTTTTTCTAGAAGATAATGGCAAAACTTTTGAACCGCATATATCATTGCCAAGGCTTCACGTTCGGTAGTGGTATAATTGACTTCAGCAAGTATCAATTGTCGACTAAGAAAACGGATTGGGTTTTGAATTCTCCCAGGTTGGGTGAGCACTACTTCAATGGCATACTTGGATGCATCGGTATGCACATGGAATTCTTTAGAATAATTAGGAGCCTGGAGGATGGGTGCATTGGTAAGGGCTTCTTTGAGTTGATTAAAGGCGACGCATTGTTCATCCGTCCATTTGGGAACTACAACTACTTTGTAGATTAAGCTTGCTTTGTTAGCGAAATTGAAAATAAAGCACCGATAGTAGTTGGCGTGGCCAAGGAAAGAGTAAACTCCACATATTGTACGCGGTTCCGGTAGATTTTGAATGATAAGGATCTTTTCAGGGTCAGTGGCAATGTCATTTCATGAGATAATATGTCCTAACACAATACCATAGGTTATCCCAGATTTGGCATTTTTCAAGATTAAGAGAGATGCCAAAGCGTTGACATTGGATAAATTTTTTTTTCGAGAACAGACAGATAGCGTTTTTCTTCGGAATGTGCTCCTAAATTGTCCAAGTAAACTTCTAAGGTATCGCCCATCTGTTGAGAAAAGGCCACTTGCATGACATGTTGGAAGGTGCTAGGAGCATTGCAGAGACCAAAGGGCATGACATTCCAGCAGAAGGTTTCCCATTCTGTGGCAAAAGCGGTTTTGTGTTGATCTTCTTCAACGATTTGGATCATATTGTATCCGCTAAAGCCATCTAAGAAGGAGTAAGCCTCATCTCTTGCTAGAGTTTCTAAGATAGATTCTCGAAAGGTAATGGAAAATGATCACGTTCAGTGACGGCGTTAAGTTTCTCAAAATCGACACAGATTTTTGGAGTTTTTCATTTTTTTTTGGAATGATGACAACTGGGGAGACCCACTCAGTATGCTCAATTTTATAGATAAATCCCGCATCTAAAAGGCGTTGTAATTCTTCTTTGATCTTGGCCTTATTGATGGGATTGCATCTGTATGGACAACTCGCAGTGGGTCTCGCATCCAGTTTAAGCGGGATACAATGCACAACTACTTGGGATGAGACGCCTTTCATTTCTTTATAGGTCCAGACAAAGACATGTCGATATTTTCATAGGAGCTCACTCAAACAAATTGAGTAGGGTTGAACAATGTGACTTGGATCTCAATCTCTTTTCTAGAACTCTCAATTGAAGCCAATCTATGTCAAATTTTACAAAAGATTTGCATAGATGCTCTATATGCACTAGAAACTCTCAAAGGTTTCACTTGGAGGACAGATCCAAAGATGTTTTCTAGCAAATTGATGCTTCTAAACTTTACCCTATCACTCTTGAACAAATCTAGAGTGATGGTACAATGGATTTCAACCTCTCACCTTGCATATCACTCCTTAATCTATGATTTTTCATTTGGCTTCACATAGGGAAAGGGATATGGTTTGTGCAAGGCCTTCGTAGGGTGAATTACTAGCTGGCTCACATTGAGCTTGGGGTAATTGGATTGTGACATCCTCGATCGTATAGTCCTTAAAGTATGCAGAAACATCATGGGCTGGAGATTTCACGGGGGCCTTGCCTTTCTCTTGTCAGGATGGTGCTTGAAAATTTTTGGGGACTAGTGTAGGACTAGAGTGTGCAAAAAGTACAAAAAGGAGCAAGAGTGGATCCTAATCTAATCCTCAAGAGGGAATGGTTGTCAAATTACTTGATCTATCAATCTACTTCAGATTAAGATCAATCTAGATCAATTCTAGACACAAAATCCTAACAAGAACAATCATTAATTGAAGGTAAGTGTACTTTATGGTTTCACACGTGTGAAACACTGTTTGAGTATGAACTCCAACCTGAAAATCAAGTACACATTGATAGAACCTCAAAACAATCAAAACAAATGTAGACAAATGGAGAGAATCACTCAAAATTGCTTCCAAAACCAAGATTGGTGTCTCACATTGATTATGGCCAAATGTGGCTCTATATATACAATAAGTGGGAGCTTGTGGTACTGATCATCCCTCTGATCCCACATGTGTGAAGGTGCTTTGTCATATGATGATTCATTATGCAAAACTGATACTTGGACAAAACCTTCTATTTTGAGCACTTTTGGTCCATTTTCCTTCTATATGGAGATCTACTTGGAAGTCTTCTATAAGTCAAAATTTGCCTACTTCAGCTTATTCCACACATGTGAGCTGTCCTCTACACATGGGATATGACACCTAACCAAAGGATGTGGCTCATGCAATCAATAGATTGATGCCATGTGTCATATGTCTAGAAAACTAGTTTTTGGCCTTTTTAGCCACTAGAACTTGAACTAAATCATATGTACAACCTATATGATTATGGTACATGACAAGTACACTATTTTCACACGTGGGAATAGGCTCCACACATGTGTGTTTATCTATATACAAGATTTTTGGCCTCTACCAAGCTTATTTTTGCATTTTTCACATAGAGGCCATCTTAGGAACTTTTCGAACAATGGTAAGGTCACCCGGCGGTTGAATTTGAAGTGGTATTTTTATTTTCTCTTTCATAGTATGACCACGTGGTTGAGGTTTCGGTGGTGGAGAGTTGTGTGGATGAGGGACAATCGGTATGTCATGGAGGATCTCGTCATTAATTTGAAAGATAGTCTCCTCCTCACAGAGATCCCATGGATAGTGTGGGCATTTGGGAGGATAGAATTTTGTCTCAGACTTTCAATTGCAACCTTGGCAACTAGTTCCACCTTGGAAGCATGTTGCGGATAGGTCCTAAGTGGGAGTAGCTCCATATAGTTGGGGATCTGAATATAAAAAATGTCCATATCTTCTGGACAATTCTGAATTCGTAAGACATTCTCATCATCAATGAATAAATCGTCTGAATTCATTAGTAGGTAGCCATGCAACATTTAGCAGTTTATCATGGTGTGGAAGAATATCAATAAAATTGATATTGATGATAGGTGTATCCATACCAGGTAATTGGTCGTGATCGATCGGGAATGGAGAGGTACAATTATCCTGATGCTGAGCACAATAATCGGCATTCACACAATCAATGGTAGCTAGACTGTGACTCTAGTTTATGATATCAGTAGATTTAACATAATGACTTTTTCATGGCTGGACTAGTATGGCTCAAATACTGAGTTGGTTGTTGAGGATCCTTCATCATGGATGCTGTAGGGTCGAAGATCTCACGTAGTATAGCCCTCCCGTCTGTCAACAAGGGTTAGATCACTAGATAGGTACCTAACTATGCATAGATGCTACTTTTAGTTGGTTTCCTACTTTTTCCCTTAACTCTACTCACCACTAGCACTATTCTCCTTTAACTCTACTCCTCTACACTAACATTCATCATGATCTGGGTGAAGGGAAGGTATAGAAAAGAAGAGATTAAGAAGAGAAGAGAGAAAGAGAGAGAGATAGAGAGTGAGGGTGGAGGTTAGCTCAAATGCACATTATACTTGCTAAAGGATAAACATAAGCTATTGAAACCAAAAAGTATGAACTTGAAAGCAATTGAAAACAACAAGAGCAATAGCAAGCATTGAATTGTAAATGAGGATGCTTCTCTTCCAAAATTGGTAAAGTTTCCTCCTTCTCATTAGGCATCCAAATAGTGTACAAATGGTGTCTTTTTATAAAATGGGGAAGGCCCTTGCCCCTCAATCCTATTGGCTAATATTCACAATGATCCTATCCATTCATCTTGGACCTAACTTGATCCAAGGGTCCACAAAAAGTACATTAGAAATCACAAGATTTACGTGAGTCCCAATTTGGACCCAATTCTAAAAAAAAATCTCTAAGTCTAAAAATGACATTGGGCCTCTAGTTTTATTTTGATTCCAAGGCCCAAGTCATGTTTATTTTATTTACAACTTTATTTGTGTGCTCATTGGGCCATGGGCTTATACACGTAAGATGTCATGCCCTCGCAACACATTCTATTGGATGATTTTATTTATTTACACTGTGTTGGGAATACCCCCAACAGGACCCACGGCCTGAAGTAGTGCCGGTCCCTCGGCACTTTGCCGGTTTAGTAGAGCGTTTTCTTCGCCCGCCTTTGTTGGATGAGGTAGGTGGTGATGTCCTCCATAAAGTTGAGGCGGTCCAATTTTTTCAAGTCCTTTGGCGTGTGAAGAGACTTGTGGACCCCCCGCAGCCAATCTTGGTCGACCCATGTTTGGAATCGGCGTGTCCATGGATCACCCAGAAGCGCAGCTAGGTAATATGCATGAGCTATTGGCAACTGATCTTCGACTTTGTCTGAAGGTAGCGCCTTATTAACATCAAATAATATGGATGGGAGAAAATTGTCCCATTTAGTTTCGATCCCCATCAGATGTTCCAAGTCTCGGGCATATGTGGCTGTCGCGTGGACTATGGGATCAGGGCAATTGATGTATGGGCTGGCAAATGCGGTGGGAGCCCTTCTGGTGTCTACATCCATAGTCCACCCATATTCTGATTGTAGGACCGGCCAATTAAAATTCTAAAGTGTGATCTTGTCCAGAGGGGTGCCGCATTCCGTCCATTTGGATCTTCGTGGACATGGCAGGAAGTGCACGTTCACCCGTAATTGTTGTGGACTTGTCACGTAGGCCCTGATGGCTGCAGGGTCTCTTTCGGATAACTGCTGACGCCACTCTGGTTGTGGTTGGAGGGCGGACAATGCTTGCAGTTCATTTTTCTTTATGGTCTGAGCTGAGAACGATATCTGCCAGCCGTCTCTTGATGACTCGTGGGGATACTTTGATAAAAATTCATTGAATTTCTCCTCCACGGACTTCGGTCTTCGGAAGGCCCGACTGCAGATATCGTACGCGAATCTCTAGATGATGTTGCTTGGCTTTGGCTGGTGGTTGCAGCCTTGGCCCTGGTCTCACGTCTCAGCAGCCGCATCCGTCTGCCCTTGCTCTTGGCCTTCGGACCCTTGATTTAGTTGAGATCCCCCTGCTGCCTACTGGCTTTGATCTTGGTTGGTACTAGCCTGTGCAGCGTCAAAATTAGGTGGTGGTGGAATTACCGCGGGGGTGGGCTGGCCCTTTGCGTCCATGAATTTTTGGCACACCTTGAGAGATTGCTTGGCTTGGGGGAGCTCAGGTGTTGCTCTTGTCCGATACTTGTTGAACTCTGTCTAGTAGATGTTTAAGGTTTGGCTATAAACCTGCACCTGACGCCGTAGAAGATTCATCTCTGATTGAGAAAGCGGCCTTGAGTCCGGTGCAGGTTGAGCTAACCAGACGAGCTTTTTGTCTTGTATGGGTTTGACCTCCGTCCCTAGGCGTGTATTCTCTGCTTCCAAAAGGTCAAGATCAGACCATGTAGGCAGGCTAATTTCACTGCTCTGATTCCATTTAGACACCTTGCAAGGATTGGTAAGATGATCTTGATGCTCTGCGAGGGTTCTAAACATTCAGCTTCTGAGAACTCTTGCATACACTAAAAAATGATGATTTCTCCATCAGGAACTCTCACAGAGATTTTCATGGATGCATCTAGGTCAGATCTAGTGACTGTCCAATTTTCAAGGGCTATCTCCTAGGGGATCTCAAAAAATCATGAAAAAGTGCTCTTTTAGACTGTTTTTTTGACGAGATCTCGAGATTTTCTAGTTTTTAACTTTTGTAAATTGATAATCAACTTCATCCATGCTTGATTTGATTGTTGGTGGTTCTCTGGAAGTTCTGATGGATTCTTGGTAGTAGATCCATCAGTCAATCTGATGATCTGCTTCCTTTTTTATCCTATCTGGATCTAGATCCTCCTTGGATTCTGATGGATTTTCTCGATCTTGCCAGATCTGGCTGAATCTTGATGGATCTAGCTTGATTTGGCTTGATCTCTTTAGATCTAGCGGTGATGGCTTAGCAGACTAACTTTTTGTAATGTGCCACCCCCAATCTGGATCTGTCTCATTGTGGTGGCTAGTACTTGTGCAACCCCATTTTTTGAACGGTGCTTGGGCTAAGACTGGGTGCAGTAGCTCATAGTTCAATCTCATTGGTGTCCTTGCCCTTTGGAACACATCGCACTTTTTCAAGTATTCCTCCATATCTTTATGAATCGTTGGCCACAACATCCCGATTGCAGGATCTTGCGAACTATAATGTCAGATGCAAAATGACCCCCACCCATGCCTTCATGTGAAAGTAAAATGATTTGGGTGGTCTCATGAGGAAGAATACACCACCGAAGAATTCCATCAAGACCTCTTCGGTACAACTGGCTGGCAATCAGCTGATAAGGTCTAGCCTTTAAGATCAGTTTCCGCTGTTCCGTCTTTGGTAGTGATTTGTTTGGTTGGCCCCGCATTAGATATTCAACAATGTCGACAGCCCATTCTGGTACTGTGTCCACATGAAATAAGGCAGCATCTGCCAACTCATCGTCGGGTTGGGTTGCGATCTCCTTTCCCTTGATTCGTGACACATGATCTGCTATGTAGTGTTGTTTTCTCTTGCGAACTACTATCCGAAAATCAAACTCCAATAACAGAAGTAGCCATCTAGTGATTCTTCCGGTTTGCAAGTTTTATTAACGAGATAGAGCAAGGGTTGATGGTCCGTATAAAAAACAAAATGTGTGGCCATCAAGTAATGTCGAAATTTCTTGGCCGCATAGATCATTGCCAGTGCTTCCCGCTCTATGGTTGAATAGTTCATTTTGGTATCACTGAGCTATCGGCTTGTAAATCGGATTGGAAAATCCTTTTTGTGTTTACCTGGCTGGGTTAAGACTGCTCCAACTGCATACTTCGATGCGTCCGTATGCACATGAAACTCAATGGACCAATTGGGTGGGCATAAGATTGGTGCTGAAACCAATGTATCCTTAAGCTTTTGGAAAGCCTTTAGGGCCTTCTCATTCCAATGTGGATCCATTGTGAGTTTGTAGATTGGTCTGGCTAACTCCGCAAAATCAAGAATGAAGATCCTATAATAGTTAGCATGATCCATGAAAATGTAGACCTCGCGGATCGTCCCCGGTGGTGGTAGATCAATAATGGTCCTTATCTTTGATAGATTTGTGGCGATCCCATGTCTTGACACTATATGGCTTCACTTGGTTGTAGCCACTGAAGTCGTCCAGAAAATTGTAGGCTTCAGCGCCAGCTACCCTGTCGAGGACACTTTTAGTAAATGGTAAAGGAAAATGGTCCCTTTTTAGTGACTACATTTAGCGCCTTCAGATTCACACAGATCCGCATTTTGCCATTCTTCTTGGATACAATAACTATCGACAGTACCCATTCCGTGTGCTCGATCTCGTAAATGAAATCTGCATCCATCAGCTTTTGCAACTCTTGCTTGATCCGCTGTATAATTTGGGTTGCAGCGGTAGTAACGGCTCACCTTGGGGACTGCTCCGTCCACCAAGGGTATGGCATGTTGGACTACTATTGGCGGAATGCCCTTTAGATCACTATAGCTCCAAGCAAAACAATCTTTATATTCCACTAACAAGAATTGTAGTCTCTTGAACTGCGTGGGTGTTAACTGCTCTCCCACATGGACTATCTTTTCTTCTTCTCTTGGCTCCGCAAGATTCATCGGCTGTGTTCGCGTAGGTCCCTCGAAAGACTTGTTCCGCTGGTGCTTGACTTTCATCAGGTTCTCGCTGGGCTTGCGGGCATCATGATTACCACGTCATCCAAAGTATAATTCTTGAAAGTATTAAGCATCTTGTGAATTGAAGCTCGTCAAGATTCTCTTTCAGCATATTGATCTTGGCCTGACTGGTCATTTTTTGATTTTTGTCACCTATGTAGAAGATAGATGTTGTCTCTGAGTCCAACTGGATTGATTTTAAGGAATCCAACACCTTCTTTTGCTCTTTTTTTGTCATTTTGCTGGTTTATCCTTGTTGTCCTTTCTTCGGGACTTCCGTGACATTCGTCTCATGGTTGCGAATATCAACGTCTACTATAGCTATCCGCCTCTTTGGGTAGGTCACTCCATCGAATCACCTGGTTGGTAGCGTTGCTTCAACTGATTCTTCTTATTCGCAGGTGCCTTGGGTGGATCGATCCTTGAGACTTTTACCATAGCAGACTTCTGTGGTGGTTGAGCTTATACCTTCTTGGTTTCGTACGATCTGGGTCCATGTGGTGTAGGACCTGTTCATCAATCAGCTCAATCTCCTTATTATAAGTTAGAGCATGTTGCCAAGGGACTAGATCATCGTCCACTGGGTCCTCAATAGGCTCCCATTGACAACCATGCTACATTTATCATATTCACCTCAAATGTGATTGGTGTGTCCATAGTGTGAATTTGGGTGAAGATGTCTAGGTTTCTGGATTTGATTCATATTGACATGTCTGGTAGTCAATAGTTTGCTAATACATCTGTCCATCTCACGACATCCGTCCTCTGAATGAAGTGACCTCCCTTGGCTGGCCTTGGAAATCAATCGTATGATCTGTCGTGGATGATCCGTCATCAGCCTTGGGTGCAATAGGTTTCACCGCTCATGTAGTTGGATCAACCTTTACAGCCTGTTCTCTGTTCTCGAAGGTGAGTTTCCCTGTATCCCAGTTGTGTTCTTCTTGTGTAGTCCTCAACCAAAGTCTTCTCAGTAAAACACAGTATGTAGATGGAGATTCAGGTATATCCATGACTACAAAAGTAATCACAAACTGCATGCCTGCTATCTTGACGGGGATATCGGCAACTACACCTTTTGGTTTCACACAAGATTGATCTGCTAGCTTGATGGTGAATCTTGCTGGCTTCAATCCTTGTAAACCCCATTTTTCATATAAAGTAGTGGAGATCAGATTGACATCTGATCCTCCATCTACCATTGTCGCCTCGTCCTCGTATCTCTTGGTGTTTGATTGGAAAAGTAATGTTGTGTTCCTCCACTTTTCCATGCTGCTCCGATGTGGAGGATGTTATTTGTCTCATCATAGCCCGCACAAATATATGGGATCAGGCGCTACTGGATCCTCATCCACTTTGGCCCATTTAGCTAGAAGGCTTTTCGCTTGTGGTGCAATCCGCAGTAGTTCTCCGAGTGGTAAACTAACAGGGCTTGACAACAAAAGTGTGAGCCTTTCAGTGCGTGGTTCTTCGGCTCCACCATGTGAAAAGGTGGTTCATGTTGGTGCAAACCGATCAATCTATCAGTGCGCAGTGGTGAGCCTGCTTGCGGTTCCCATTCGACGCCTACTGGAGGTTCTGTGAGATTGTCTCTTTCTTGCTCTTTTTCCTTCGCTTGTGCTTTCTGTACCCAGTGTCTTATTTTCTGGTACTGTCTTCTCTC